>CM040754.1:552500-570000 GCA_022829145.1 Albula goreensis
TTTCTTTCCCTCTCTCGCTCTCTGCCTCCACACAGAAAGCCATTCGTGTCACCACCTTCATGCAGCGTCTCGTGCGGCCAGATTCAGGGGCATGTCCGGGAAGATGGGGGGAAGGGGAGGACGGGGGTGCTGCTGGAGACATGGCAGGAGCCCCGCCCAAAAGCAGGGCGAGCATCTCCCACCAGGTAACCATGGAAACCCCACTACAAGAAGAGGAGGAGGAGGGGAAGGGAAAGAAAGGGGCCGTAGGGTCGATCCCCGTTAGCCCTTCTGTGGGGATCTCCCCCAGCTCAACCTCCGAGCCCCCCGCCGGGGGCGGCCAAGCCCCGCAGACACCGCTGCCCACCCCCACTGCTCTGCTGGGGCAGGACAGGCCCCCTGCTGAGAAGAAAGCAGCACCGTGCAGCCTCGCCACTGACCCAGGCAAGATGGCGGATGGCCGGGGCACAAAGGTGATTGTGCTGGAGCAGGAGATCGGTGGGAGGGGGGAGGAGCGGCAGAAGAGCTCCCCAGAAACCACCAGCCGCCGCAAGATGGCCGCCGTGTTGTCGCACGCACCGGACCCCCCGGCCCCGGCCGCAACAGCGCCCCCTGCTGAGCAACACCTGCCAGCGCAGGAGCGGGAGAAGAGGCCGGCAGCCGCCAGCAGCTGGTGCCAAACGCAGCTTCCTGAGGCCATGGCCGAGAAAAGCCCGGGGGGTGGGGGGGCCCCGCTGCGGGATCTGAGCCCCAGGGGGGCGCACGTGGGCAGGGGGAGCCCTGAGCTGGCCCACCCCAGGGGCCAGCAGGGGGACCTGGGCTACGGTGCGGCCACGCCCCCAAACACAGCCCACTTGGGGGAGCCAATGGAGGCCGGGATAGGGGTGGGGGTGGCAGGTTTTGGGGGCCATTACTCGTACTCAGCCAGTGGCGGGACTGTTTTCGGGGGCCTGGCCTCGGGGGTGGGAGCAGGTGCAGGCACAGGCGTGGGGGTAGGCGGGAGCAGCGATTGGCAGATGGACAGCGTGATCGAGCAGATCGAGAAGCAGATGGCGGCTGTGCTGGAGAAGATCGAGGGGGACATGCCCTCCCTACTAGAGCAAATCAGTGACTGTCCCGAGCAGCGGCCCAAAAGCGCCCACGCCTCGCCCTCATCCCGCCCCCGAGCCCAGCGTCTCTCCACTCCCCCACCCCTGCCCACCACGCCCGGCCCCCCGCTGCCCTCCCTGCCTCACCTCACCATCCCGCCCCCCTCTTACCCCCCTCCCTCCCCTCCCACACATAGCCACGCCTGCTCCCAGCCGAGCTCCAATCAGGATGAGAGGGATATCCAGAGAGGTGGGGCCAGACCTGGCCAATCTGGGAGAGGGGGTGTGTCAGGGAGAGGGCTATGAAAGCTGGGTGTAGTTACATACATGTTTTAACTTAACACACTCACACACACACACACACACACACACACACACACACACACACTCACACACACACACACACACACACACACACACACACACACACACACACACACACACACACACACACACATAAACACACACACACCATAAGGACCTGCAGTCAGAGTCGGAGCCTCTGCTTTCAGTGGTGCAGAATCTGCGTTTCCATCAGAAGCTGGACTGAGGGACTCAGAGGCAGACGGTAGATGACCACAGAAAGACTCAGGAGTGATGCTGCACATTCCCCTCAGCACTGCTGTGCCCCTGTGCTGTGTTACTATCTGCACAGTCCCCTCAGCACTGCTGTGCCCCTGTGCTGTGTTTCTATCTGCACAGTCCCCCTCAGCTCTGC
The DNA here is from genome assembly GCA_022829145.1 of Albula goreensis. NCBI lineage: Eukaryota > Metazoa > Chordata > Actinopteri > Albuliformes > Albulidae > Albula > Albula goreensis. The sequence continues at coordinate 554,286 of CM040754.1, forward strand.
TGTGCTCCTGTGCCCCTGTGCTGTGTTTCTATCTGCACATTCCCCCTCAGCTCTGCTGTGATCCTGTGCCCCTGTGCTGTGTTTCTATCTGCACAGTCCCCTCAGCACTGCTGTGCCCCTGTGCTGTGTTTCTATCTGCACATTCCCCCTCAGCTCTGCTGTGCTCCTGTGCTGTGTTTCTATCTGCACAGTCCCCCTCAGCTCTGCTGTGTCCCTGTGCTGTGTTTCTACCTGCACAGTCCCCCTCAACTCTGCTGTGTCCCTGTGCTGTGTTTCTACCTGCACCGTCCCCCTCAGCACTGCTGTGCTCCTGTGCTGTGTTTCTATCTGCACAGTCCCCTCAGCACTGCTGTGCCCCTGTGCTGTGTTTCTATCTGCACAGTCCCCTCAGCACTGCTGTGCCCCTGTGCTGTGTTTCTATCTGCACAGTCCCCTCTGCACAGTCCCCTCAGCACTGCTGTGCCCCTGTGCTGTGTTTCTATCTGCACAGTCCCCTCAGCACTGCTGTGCCCCTGTGCTGTGTTTCTATCTGCACATTCCCCCTCAACTCTGCTGTGTCCCTGTGCTGTGTTTCTACCTGCACAGTCCCCCTCAGCACTGCTGTGCTCCTGTGCTGTGTTTCTATCTGCACAGTCCCCTCAGCACTGCTGTGCCCCTGTGCTGTGTTTCTATCTGCACAGTCCCCTCAGCACTGCTGTGCCCCTGTGCTGTGTTTCTATCTGCACAGTCCCCTCTGCACAGTCCCCTCAGCACTGCTGTGCCCCTGTGCTGTGTTTCTATCTGCACAGTCCCCTCAGCACTGCTGTGCCCCTGTGCTGTGTTTCTATCTGCACATTCCCCCTCAGCACTGCTGTGCCCCTGTGCTGTGTTTCTATCTGCACATTCCCCTCAGCACTGCTGTGCCCCTGTGCTGTGTTTCTATCTGCACAGTCCCCTCAGCACTGCTGTGCCCTGTGCTGTGTTTCTACCTGCACAGTCCCCCTCAGCACTGCTGTGCTCCTGTGCTGTGTTTCTATCTGCACAGTCCCCTCAGCACTGGTGTGCCCCTGTGCTGTGTTTCTATCTGCACATTCCCCCTCAGCGCTGCTGTGCCCCTGTGCTGTGTTTCTACCTGCACTCTCTGTCTGTGCTGAGGTTTGAGCTTTAAGACTTTCTCAAGCCTTAATTAAAACATTACTGAATGACTCAAACACTTAGCAGCAACAATGTAACCTGGCACTGAAATTCAGATGTGTTTTTTAGGGTGAGGGTAAGGGTTAGGGTTAGGGGTTAGGGTTAGGGTTAGTAAATTCAGATGTGTTTTTAAGGGTGAGGGTAAGGGTTAGTAAATTCAGATGTGTTTTTTAGGGTGAGGGTAAGGGTTAGTTAGGGTTAGGGTTAGGGTTAGGGGTTAGGGTTAGGGTTAGTAAATTCAGATGTGTTTTTTAGGGTGAGGGTAAGGGTTAGTAAATTCAGATGTGTTTTTTAGGGTGAGGTTAGGGTTAGTAAATTCAGATGTTTTTTTTTTAGGGTGAGGGTTAGGGTTAGTAAATTCAGATGTGTTTTTTTAAGGGTGAGGGTGAGGGTTAGTAAATTCAGATGTGTTTTTTTAGGGTGAGGGTGAGGGTTAGTAAATTCAGATGTGTTTTTTTTAGGGTGAGGGTAAGGGTTAGTAAATTCAGATGCATTTTCTTAAAAAGGCCTCAGGAGGGTGAAGCTAAAGGGAGGAGACGTGCAGTAAGAAGTTATGGACTCTGTTTGGACACCCTGGGGTCCGCAGCTGCATGCAGAGCGCGTCCCATCATGCATCACACACATGCAGCAGAGGCAGACAGGCCACTGGACTTCCTCTGCTCCTGTAGTGAACAGTGGTGCTAACAACTGCAGAAACACTCAGTACATTAACCTGACCCGTCTGTAACAGTTATAACACGGTTTGATGACAGACAGTTGAGCAGAAGTCCATTCTCAGGCAGTGTTGTTTGGTTTCTCAGAAAATATACATTTGACTGAGAGGAGAGAACATTAGGCATTGAACACGAGTGGAATTAACACCCCAAAAAATGAGGTGCGTCACACTGGCCCCCATCATCTCAAATCAGCCATATTCACTCAAAATATTGAAATCACTTGCATACAGGCTCAGGGATCAAAACCTCTCACTGTCTGTGACATCATCAAAGCTCTGCCATCAAACCAAGACGTTGAGTAGCAGGAATGGCTGGCAGGACCTGCAGGGCTCTCCCAGTGAGGGGCTTCTGAATGGGGAATGACACCTGTGTCACTCTTATGCACATATACTTTCCATCATCTTTGCACAGTTGGTTTGTGTACATTTTTTTTGTCAAACAATCGTTTACAATTCAATGCTCTCAACAGCTACATAATTAAAATCAAATTTGTAACAAAACCACAATACTCAATTTATTATTCTATCCCCTTACTCTGCTTGGTAACCTCTGCCTGTCCTGCCTGCCTTTTCTGCATGTCTGACACACGCGGTCTGACATGTCACTGTACACACACGTCTGAGACACACTCGTGATCTGACTCGTCACTGTACACACACGTCTGTGACACACTCGTGGTCTGACACGTCACTGTACACATACATCTGTGACACACTCGTGGTCACGTCACTGTACACACACATCTGTGGCACACTCGTGGTCACGTCACTGTACACACACACACACACACACACACACACTTCACCACATGAGCACACAGTCATGTGTTTAAACTCGGTTGTTCACTTTGGATGTCTAAAAGGGATTATTATAATAACAGATAAATTAAGAAATGGCATTATAATGATATTCAGATTCAGTATTTACTGATGATATAGCCCCCTCCCTCTGTCACACACCTCTTTAGCGCTCCCTGATGCCTTCTGTTCCTGTCCCAAACTTCAAACACATTTGACATTTTAGTCTTTTCTCTTTGTGGAATTATTCCGGAATTTTATTGCTGATTTGATCACTTGTGTTTATCTGATATTTTCTTTAATCTTTCCCTGGTTTCTGTGGCTTGCCATCTGTGGTTACCTGGGCTCCAGGTGTCTTACCCTCTGTGGTTACCTGGGCTGGGGTTACCTGGGCTCCAGGTGTCTTACCCTCTGTGGTTACCTGGGCTCCAGGTGTCTTACCCTCTGTGGTTACCTGGGCTCCAGGTGTGAAATAGATTCCACTGCAGTCTTGAGCTTCTCTCGTAGAACTCAAAACCCTCTGATGAGTAGATCTCCTCTGTGATTGTAGTTTGCTTTCTGTCTGCTGTTCTTTCAATAAAAACTCTGAAGTACAACAAAACCACTTCTGTGTGTGTTGGAGTTGGAGTGTCCTGCCCATAAATAGCAGATCATGTGATGTATAACAAGTAGGCCTCACCTCTATGGTTGGAAAATGCATGCTGCATGCCCTGGCCACTGCACAACCCCACCCACAACATAACCCCACCCACTGCACAGCCCCACCCACAACATAACCCCACCCACTGCACAGCCCCTTCCACAGCATAACCCCACCCACTCCACAGCCCCATCCACAGCATAACCCCACCCACTCCACAGCCCTTCCACAGCATAACCCCACCCACTGCACAACCCCACCCACAACATAACCCCACCCACTGCACAACCCCACCCACAACATAACCCCACCCACTGCACAGCCCCTTCCACAGCATAACCCCACCCACTGCACAACCCCACCCACAACATAACCCCACCCACTCCACAGCCCCTTCCACAGCATAACCCCACCCACTGCACAACCCCACCCACAACATAACCCCACCCACTCCACAGCCCCATCCACAACATAACCCCACCCACTCCACAGCCCCTTCCACAGCATAACCCCACCCACTGCACAACCCCACCCACAACATAACCCCACCCACTGCACAGCCCCTTCCACAGCATAACCCCACCCACTCCACAGCCCCATCCACAGCATAACCCCACCCACTCCACAGCCCCTTCCACAGCATAACCCCACCCACTCCACAGCCCCCTCCACAGCATAACCCCACCCACTCCACAGCCCCCTCCACAGCATAACCCCACCCACAACATAACCCCACCCACTGCACAACCCCACCCACAACATAACCCCACCCACTGCACAACCCCACCCACAACATAACCCCACCCACTCCACAGCCCCACCCACAGCATAACCCCTTCCACAACATAACCCCACCCACTCCACAGCCCCTCCACAGCATAACCCCACCCACTCCACAGCCCCACCCACAGCATAACCCCACCCACTCCACAGCCCCCTCCACAGCAAAACCCCACCCACTCCACAGCCCCATCCACAGCATAACCCCACCCACTCCACAGCCCCACCCACAACATTACCCCACCCACTCCACAGCCCCATCCACAGCATAACCCCACCCACTCCACAGCCCCTTCCACAACATAACCCCACCCACTCCACAGCCCCTCCACAACATAACCCCACCCACTCCACAGCCCCATCCACAGCATAACCCCACCCACTCCACAGCCCCTTCCACAGCATAACCCCACCCACTCCACAGCCCTCCACAGCATAACCCCACCCACTCCACAGCCCCCTCCACAGCATAACCCCACCCACAACATAACCCCACCCACTGCACAACCCCTCCCACAACATAACCCCACCCACTGCACAACCCCATCCACAGCATAACCCCACCCACTCCACAGCCCCTTCCACAACATAACCCCACCCACTCCACAGCCCCCTCCACAACATAACCCCACCCACTCCACAGCCCCCTCCACAGCATAACCCCACCCACTCCTTTATATAAATTGCATAATAAATAATAAAGAGGTGATGAGTTGTGACCATATGAGTGAAGGTGATTAAGTGCTGGTACATATTTCAGTTGATTCATTCACATCATTATGAATTAACTGTGTAATACTAGAGCTTGGTGCCAACTCACCCAGGTCAGCCTTCTGGAGATTATTCAAGTTTTTGGGTAAAGAAAACAGTCAATCCCATTTTCCCAAATTTCATACATGGTTTGGTGAACCATAACAAGCAGAAGATGGCCAGAATGAAACTGTCTTTTGAAATGAAAGATAGCAACGCATGTCCGTCTGTGGATGTAGTAATGTTACACCAGTTCATTCATAGGGAGGTCCAGGCTTCGGCATTACCATGAAAAGCAGTGCAGCACTGGTATTCTCTGTGCGGGTACTGTTAGGGAACTGACGTTGCATGCATGCAGGGGGCTTCTGTGTGCAAAACAGGAATAAATGCAAGGGCAATCAGTCCTGGCTTCAAACGCAAAACAGGATTTAATACTAATAAAGACATGGATTGGATGCAGTAACCGCTGGTTCCTTCATTGTTTGCATAATATTATTAAAACAAATGCACTGATCCCACATCACTTTGGATAGCCCTGCGAATATTTCACTGAATAAGGAACTGATTTTCAAGGCAAATCCAATGCAGAGCATGAGGCGTTAAGATATTTCTCGGGTCATCTTTTCTCCTCTTTGCAATTTTTTTTTGCCTTTGATGCATGCGGCAATCGCTAACTTATCTCTACCCGTAAATCTACTTTTTTGAAAATCTGACACCAAATAAAAATACGACTACAAGTCCCAACTTCCACGGCGTCACAGTAATGTCTGGGCTGGCTTAATTTAGACAAACAGAGGGGGATGGGGGTGCTTTGAAAAGAAAAAATCAATTCTAAATTGGCGACTTAAAACGTAAAAGCAAAACTTTGAAATGAACAGAATTTCCAGAGTTTTTGGTAATTTGGTTGTGCATATGCATTTCATGTCCTAAAAGTCTCACCATTAAGATGTGATTTTAATGTGAACCTCCGCATATGGTAGATGGAATGCCGTTGTGTAGCCAAACTCTGCACATGTTGATAGCTCGCTACTTTTCTGGGCTGTGTAGGGGGCTGTCGGAGAGGCTGGCCGGCCACACTCTGCTTCGCAACGCCTGAAGTCGCTCATCTCCCGCCAGTTTGTCAGATAATCAGCTGGGACGATTCTGCGGGTTCCGTTGCTGTTTTGTCTGTCTTTAGCGGTTACATTTGCCTTCAATACCGGGGAACAGGCCCAAGTAATATCAGATGTGGTGAGTTCTACGTACTTCAAAATACAAGACAGCCAGCTAACTTGCTACCTAACGTTAGCTAGATAAAATAGCTAGCTTTTGTGTAAGGACATGAAGCAGCACGCAGAACCCCTCTTATCTGACCACGAGTAACAGTCAGCCTGTTTGTAAGAGAGAACAGAGCAGTAGTGAGTGCTGTGGCATCTTGTTTCCACATTTTAACGAAAACAGGGAGTAGAGTCAGAGAGACAGAGAAATGTGAAATCATATAAACTGAAGGTATGAACCACAGTAAGAAGATCGCTCTGTAGCTACCCTTTTGCCAGTTAGCTAACGTTAACTATCAGGGGTGCTTCCACGTTTTCCTAAGAGCAGCTGGCTAACATTGGCTAACTACGTTTGCTAGCTCCTTATTGATAATAATCTATCGCTACGAGGGTCCAGCACAGCAGCGGGCTCACGCTTGCATGCAGGTCATAGCTGGCGCTGCATTGCTATACTGAACTAGCTAGATATGGTACTTTCATGATGTTTCTTGTCAGCTGTCTCATAGATCCAGCGCCAGCTAACTGGTTGGCAAGCACATGATATGTACCATTACAGCGCAAGCCTTGCAGTCCAGTTACCAGGTCCAGAACCCTGTCCCTGAACAGGGCGCTCTCAGTCATGGAAGTCCTGCGCATTGTGTGCGGTGTCGCAGGTGCTCCAGCTAACACACGCATGAAGCGCTGCTGGGAGAGGTAAAGGCACTTAAAGCACCCTGCTGTTAGCTTTGGAGCTATCTAACCCCAATCCGAACCTGGCCTCTTGTTAGCGTAGCGCGTCGGCCCAGTCGGGCCTTTGTCAGCGCACCCCTTTCCTCAGCACTGGGTTGAACTCCTCCGTGAAATTTCACCCTAACCCTAAAGCCAGCGTTACCACAGACTGCCCTACACGTTACAGGGATCCAGTCCGGAACCCCGGCTAGCTGTACCGAGTTGTCTTTCTCTACCATGTGCGTGCTGTTTAACTTGCTAATTCTATATAACTAGCCATTGTTTAGTGCTTGTGTTGGCAAGCTTTTAACCGTCAAAAGTGAAAACCCAAAAGCCGACTGCATGTGAATGTTTGAGCACGGCGGTGTTCATCTTTGCAGTGTTACATTTCTGTAATGATATATAGAGACACACATCTACCTTCCGTAACTAACGTTAGCAAGGTGTCACGTTGTGCGATACGGGTTCTTTCTTTAACGCAAGGAATGAAATTTATTTTCTGAAAGACGTAGCCAACAAATCATTTGTAGCTCATTCCCAGTTGCACTTGTCCACATTGCCAGTGTCCACCACTGAACGTTAGCTGAGAGCGTTAGCCTAACACATTCCGCTCTGTAAGGGAGGCTTGCTAAAGCTAGCAGGCAAGATGCTCAGTGTTACGCTCCAGAAAGCGCTATGGTGCGAACCACCAGTGTAAGTTTGCTGTAGTTGTAGTCTGCATTTTGAATTGGGCTCTGTCCACTATTGCATAGTTCTGAACATGTGTATTGTATGCACAAATATGCCTTTTACGGGAGCACCACAGTGAGGGTTCATCTCCCAGCACACATCCCTGACTAACATGTGTACATCAAAGCTTAGCACTGGTTTGATGTACAATTTATGGATTATGGGCAAGTTATAAATTGACCCGAATGTGTTTGTCAGTTTGATAAAACTAGCTATGGTTTTCCTGGAAAAAAACGTAACTTACGGTGGTGTCTTATGATTTATTATTTTTATGATAACTGCAAACAGAAGTATTTGTGTGAGATGGTAACCTTTCTCTTTCTTTGTATTAACACCCAGTTATATTACCCAGTATTGTATTAAATGTCAGTTATACAATGTTTTCACATGGCTGTACGTTTTATGATGCAGTAATACCATTTTAGACTACTGATGTAAGTTGGAAGCCTCATATGTGGTATTGTGTAGATATTTCACTGATATGCATCTACTGTTAGCTATGGGATCAGCTGTGGTTGTAGAGCTTGTTGAGATATTTGATGAATGAACTGCATTCATTCTGAACCACTTCAGTTAGGCTGCCTGGGAGACGAGGCACAGTCCCTGACACTGCATGGAGACGTTTTGACGTGAGGGGTTGATTCAGTTGTGTGTAAATTGTGATGTCAGTACTTCACCTCTAACTAAGACAGGCCAGTGTGACTATGAATGCAGTAGTAAACTTAAGAGTCACAATTGAAAACCTTTGAAGTGTTACATGATTGTGCATGGAACAGGATAACTACACTGGAGCAGAGTGAGTCTGGAGGCATTTGTGGCTAGGCAGCATTTCTGATTTTTGTCTTTACCTGCTTCAGTTAATTATATCTGTTTAACAAAGAAAAAACTCTTTTCCCAATTTTGTCAGCTTTCTTCTGATTCTTACATGTAAATGGTTAGATTAACCTTTCTATTTGTCCTCTGATTTTTGGGTTTGCTCTTTGTCACTTTGCTTGTTTGGTTTGTTGTATAGTGTCACTGGATTGTCCACGGTAAGCACACTAGCGGTGAGCAGATATTGGTGGGATTCTGGGTAGAGAACTACCGGGGCGGGGTATTGGATGGGTTAAAAATGATGCGGTGAGCATGATGTCACTGCGTGCTTATTTGCCCAAACCCTCCTGCTGACATGTGCTGCACACTCAGAGTGCCATCTGTAGGTGCTGGAGATGATGATAGGCTAGTGATGACAGATTAAAGGCAGTGCCACAGAAGGGTCATATCGTCCCACTTAAAAACGGCGCTGACTGTGGCGTCTGGCTGGGGCACGGGCTGGGCTGATGGAGCTGGGTTTTGGTGGAGTGGAAGGGAGGATGGCAAACTGTGTGCAGATTCCCACATGGCCTGAGGAACCCGGAAAGTGCGAATTCACTCAGCCATTAGATGGCGCTGTCAGTTTCTTAAAGGCTCTTTTTCACCGTGTTACCATCCATGTAAACCTGAGCTCAAGCCTGGTTACCAGACTTGCTATCAAATGAGATCTCAGCCAATGCGATGGTGTGAAACTGAAGATTTGCGAGTGAGGCAGAGGTGCTGAGTATGGTGTGTTAATGGAAGCCTCCTGTGGTCTGGACAGCGTAAAGACGCAGTGTGAACAGAACAGCACGAGACTGCACTGAGCATGGGCTGGCTTTGCCAGCCTGCAGCGGGCTAAAACCAGACTGAACAGATCATCTCTGATGGTACAGTCTGTTTTGTGGTCTTCAGATTGTGCTTTGGATCAGGGTTGCCATGTGGTAAAATATCCAGCTGTAGAAAAGGATTGCTGACACAGAGTCATCTGCTGAATGTAAATATCACATGTTCTTTGACTCATTTTAGGTGCATGACACACATGACAGTGGACCATTTTATCTGATTTTATTGTTGAAGTTCTCCCCTTATTCAGTAATGAACAGAACACAACATTGTGTTGTGTGACTGAGCAAGCTGCCACTTGCGTAGCTTACACACTGATTAAAGTTATCACCTCAAACTTTATTTGGATGTCATTTTTTGCTCTAAATAAGATGTATGTTAATGGCAGTGTGTTCTGCTTTCTCTGGTGATGGCAGCTGCTGCTTTTCACTCTGCAGTTTGTGTAGAGACCTGATTAGCCAGCAGGTGGTGCTGATGAGAAATGCATCGTGGCAATCCCTTCCCTCCTAGACAATAGTATGACCAATCGTGTGGGTCAGTGGCGGTGTGACCATGCAGGCTGCACTTACACTGCGTGTTGGGGAGGAGAGCGTGTGCCTGTGGGGGGGGGTCAGTGTGGCATTTCCAGGTACATGTAGGAGCAGTGCAGGGTCTCTCTGCCATCAGAATACATAGAGCTTCACTGGTGTAACTAGCTTCACGGTGTCAACACTTATTTTTCATTTAAATTTAGTTAAAGTTTAATGTGTATTACATGCAAATTGCTCATATGCAAAAGCACATTTAATCATTGACACTAAAGAGTTTGTGTGAGAGTGCATAAAAACAGAAGCCAGTGCTGGAGTCTGCTTATAACTCGGTGTGTGACTGAGCAGCAGCAGGGCTGCTGGAGTCACAGTTTATTTAATACCTGAGTTTGTCCATGTTTGTGTAACGTTGCTGAATCCAGTTTGCTGTCTTCGTCTGTACACAGGCTATTTATTTGGGCATGTCTGTGTCACAGATATCATTGAATTTGTTTCCCCACCATGTTTGTGTTGTTATTTTTTGCTTTACACTTCTACAAGAATTATTTTCTTTCCTACTCAGAAATATTGCTCTGAAACAGTCAAACCTGTGGCCAGCCAGCTTTTCTGAAGTTCATCACTACAGGAGACTATTTATAGCATGTATAGATATGTGCTTTTGCTTGGAGGTCTTACCTTCTTTCCCTCCAGGAGAAACGGTGAGCAGCAGCAGGTCTGCGCAGGCTGGGCTGCAGGTGATCGTGTTTCCTGTGAGAGCGTGAGTATAGAGGCTTCAGGCTGCTCACTGCCTCTGCTCTGAGCTGCAGGCTGCGCAGAATGTGGCTGAAGGGGCATTCTGATTGGGCAGTATGGATCTGCGCATGGAAAACTCTTCCACAGTCAGGGAGGATCGAATGGGAAGGGACCTGAAAATGGGGTCTTCCATGGGGGTCACTTCACAGGAATACTTTTGCTCTTTGTTGTGAATGGTTGTTGGAAACACAGGGACGGGTGTTTGATTTAAACATGGCTGATGCTGCCACATGAGAAACTGTCAGTGAATTAAGCTTGAGTCTCAACTTCTCATGTCACTCAGTAAATACTGAAGGCATGATAAAGCCAAATATGCAAAGTGAGTAACTCATCAGTGACAGTTAAATTGCTCTAATTTGCATCTAATTTGGCTAATGTATGGGGACCTTTTGAGGATCAGGGTTCAAAATCGCAGAACGTAGCGCCCCAGTAACCTATAGGGGTGTTCCAGACAGCTGTCCCTCCTCAGGTAACAGAGCCGAGGGTCTGGATCAGGAATTAGCCTGTATTCTGCCCTCTGCTTTTCTGTGACTGTGACCTTACACATTAACAGGCAAACTGTGCTTATAGGAAGCATGGTGAGGAGAGAAAAGTAGTGTAGTATGGTCATTAAAATTAGTTGAATGAATGTATCCATGTTTTGCTTCAGTGGGAGTCCAGTCATGTGTTTCCACATGAGGGGATTACATCATTTAGCTGTTGCTTTTACCCAAAGCAATTTACAGTTGATTACGCTAACCAAGGTCGATCAGTGTGGGGTTGGGGGCGTTGCTTAACGGTGTTCTTGCTGTGGCTGGGCTGGGGCTTGGGCCACCAGCCTGAGGGGTCCCAGTCATGCACCTCAGACACTAGACTACTGCCTGCCCCATGGCAACGATGCCCCATGGCAACGAGGTGCGTAGGCATCGGTGTGTGTAGCTTTAGGCAACCACAGTGCATTGTAGCAGTAAAATGCCTGGTTGTGATATTGAACTTGGTCAGAAGCAGTAATGTCGCCACTGGAAAACTAAACGGGTGAAGTTCCTTGCAGAGGGCTTCAGCCAACTAAAGATGTCGGACGTAAAGCTAGTCTCCTTCACGTTGAAGTCATTGTCACGGCAATATTACCTATTCACCCTAAACAGTATTTAGTATGGTAATCCAAAATGTGTTTTTTTGAAGCTGAAATGTCTTATTCATGTATCGCTTTTTATGCTAGACATGGGTCAGTCGTCTCAGGAATTTTTCGGTTGTCTCCAGCCTTGTTGTATTGCTGGTGTCACTGTTACCATGCGGTACTCACACACAGCCAGGCGCCTATTAAATATTCATATTGCTAAAAGATCTCACTGCGCTTTGAATAAATCATGACCATCCTAATCATACCGAGGGGCGTGTAGTTGCGTAATTTTGCTACAGAAAGACTTTGGGAGAACAATGGTTTGCTGGGGCCGGTGTGGGTCCACCCTTTTCTGCTGAATATTTGAGTATCTCCGCCCCCGTCCCGGGGCTGCCATTTTGGTTTTGTTCCCGTTTGCTGTAGGAAGAAACAGCAGCGCGAATAGACAGGATACATAGCCAGCTAGTTAGCAGCATAGCTAGAGTGACTCGACAATTAAACCTCTAACCAACTCCTGTTACTTTGTTCAGAGTGCGCTGTTCTTTTAACTTCACCGTTTTCGTCAGTTTCCCTCTCCTTTTTCACTCAAAGAACACTCCTCAGTCCTCATCTCCAAAAACAGACGGACGGAGCGCTTTGCAGGCACAGAGAGGGGACAGAGAAGGATTATTGGTAAGGTTCACTGGAGATGCCAGTAAATGAACTGTCGATGGCTCGCTAGCTAGCTTTGTTTTGACCGGCTTGCGGTTTGGTTACATGCCAGCACCCTCCGGCTCATTCTGTGGCAGTTGTCGTTGGTGTTCCTGTCTCGTAGGAAATATTTAACATTTGTTTAAGCTAAAGAAAAGGCTAATGGTAGCTAGGTAGCAATATCCGAACAAAGCGTGTCCAAACAGCAAGCTAACTGGCGTTGCATTGCGCCAGCTCAGGTTAGGCCTGGGTCAGGTAACGGTAGCAAGTTAGCTTTGACAGTTTAACTGTGCAGCTCTCCAGCCGGTGTCTGCTGCTGCTGCTGGCTGCTCCGCTCCGCTCCGCTCCGCTGCGAATGAATCAGAAGTTTCAGGCAGGCTGCCGTTCGCAGGCTAAAGTCAGCGGGATTAGTGACGCGACCTACACGGGCTTGACCCGTAGGGTCAGTTAGCCAGCTCCATGATGATCCCATGCCAGCCAGCTGAAGTCGCCTGATCACCAGCTGTGCCAGACGGAATGAGTGTGGCATGACATGGCTGAGTGGGTTTAAACCGTGGAGGTATCACTCGGTCTAGGCCTAACTTAGCAGCTGTAAAGCTTTCACAAGGACTAAACTGAGAATCCCTCATTTTCGGGTTATCTAGAATTTGCGCTGAACTCTGTTACCTTTGGCATGTTAGATAACGGAGTTTCTGTCCCATGCTGCGGCTCGCTGTGCCAGAGAAACGCCTTTGTGTTCGCTTCATACAGATTACATTCATCTCCAACACTTTCGGCTTTAACCTGCTAGTTACTGAGGCCATAACTATGTCTTGTTTAGATTTTTGTTCCTTACCGAATATACATGGCAATGGAAGTTGAAACAAATACAACTGTGTAGCTTATTTAACCAAACCTTAGCGAACTTAAGTGCTTAAAGTAGACACAGGGCAGTAGATATCATGACTTGCTAAATGAACGAGCGCTAATGGCACTCAGCTATTTTATTGAGTCTCAGCATGTTATTTTTTAAAAGCCATCGAGTAATTTGTGTGTCTTGCTAAATTGTTAATTGTCTCCTGAACGCAGAAATGTCCTAAGCTAACTGCAGCTAACATCACAAAGCCGACAGAGGGGTGGAAACCCCGAAGCAGGCACTGCATTGTGGAGAAACGATCCCATCGCATCTGCAGTCAGTTTTCATGAATCAGCGTTTTTCTTTAAGGTCTGACTTTACACTACGCTGCGCGCAGTAACCTCAGCGGACAGTGCAGCGCCTCGGTGGCTGCTTATAGGGAGCTGTTTGCATTCTATCGCGTGTGGTGTAGGATGGCCAGTCAGCAACACCACCAGGATGGATGAGCGATGCTCCTATAAAGCAGAAAACATGTCAAGGTTTGCAAACTGATAGGTGGTAATTAGAAAGTCATAACGCATTACTCTATTTTAAAAGGGATAAATAGCTGTTTGTAGAAACCTTGCAGTTGTTTGTTTCTTTGAGCTGTTTGGGGTCTTCAGAAAGCAGCAAGGCTAAATTTGACCTGGCAAAAGCCATCTGCTTCTGTAAAGCATGCTGTGATTAGGGTCTGTGCCGTTCATTCAGTCAGCCATCAGTTCATCCCACAGTATGCGAGTATGCTTTTGAAAAATGCAGATTATGAATTCTGATGTAATTGTATTGTATCATCAAACACTGTTTTGTCTCTGTTCACACTGAAGCTGCCCATTGTTCACATTAGTCAGCCCAAATTGTTACTAACTAGGATGAGGTACTTCAAACAGTTGCAGAGCTTGGGATCAGTACAATAGGGGGAAATAAGTATTCATAGAGCATGCTGAGTCAGGAACTCACAATATTGTTCTAAGAGCCGTCCCGTAAGTGTCGGCGTGAAAGAAATAAATGTAAAGCATGAATGTTAAACTCGGTACTTAAGTCTGACCTGTGTGGTTTTAATTTTAGTGCATTGTCACTTAAAGTAAGTTAAGTTTTAAATTGTAACTGATATTCACCCTAACATGTATAGAGCCAGATGTCCATAAACACACAGGGCCAAACATGTGTCTGTAAACGCATGGGGCCAAACGTGCCTGTGGTCAGGTCGATAGGGAGAGAGAAGGCCAGGAGGTATGGTGTCTTGAGATGGCTGTTTAACCTGTAATATTAAAATATAATGCTCAGGTGCTTGGTGCTGCCATCTATACATCACTCAGAGCTGGAGAAAGTGCGGCCCCTGGGCCCGCTCTGAGCTGGAGAAAGTGCGGCTCCTGGGCCCGCTCTGAGCTGGAGAAAGTGCGGCCCCTGGGCCCGCTCTGAGCTGGAGTAATTCCCTCAGGAATACTTTGCTGTTGCAGAACCTCCTCTGTGACTTTGGGTATTGCTGCTCACAGCAGCTGTGCAAATGACAAACAGTTTATTTTTGAGCACGTTTGGGCCTTTGGATGCCACATAAAAGCACAGAAAGCACATGTTTGTAGCGTGTCCGCAGTCACACCGCTGGACGGCTGGAGTCCAAGAGCCGGGATTGATTTGTATCCCCACCGATCTGTAGGGTTGTCAAACTTTGCTGCAGAGCATGTTGCTTCAAATGTATTTTTTGGACGTCTGTTTTAGTTTAACATTCTCATGAGTTGCGCTGCGTGGCAACAGAAGCTTGTCTGCAGGGAAGTGACGATGTAACCATGACACTGCTCTGGTCAGATGAGGGATCACTGCTGTCCCATCAGTATCTCCTCCTGTACTCCGCCTCTGTTCTGCTGCCGGAGCTCAGAACCTCTGCTGGTGTCACCAGTTTATCTGCTCTCTGAAAGCACCATCTGCCCATTCAGGCATGACCTCCTCACAGTCTGCCACGGAGCCCGATTTGCACTCGCGATGCCGTGTACGCTGTGCTGCCGGCTCAGTTTGACCATCACTCAGGACCTCACGCATGCAAGCACAGTGAAAAGCACAGGCTCAGCTGCTCCACACAGGTTGAGTCTGCAGGTAGAAATTAAGCCCTGACTGTGTAATACTTACAATTCCTGAAATTTTATGTGAGAATATCTGCAAAGTTAACTATTCCGGTCAGCTGATAACTGGTTTTATTTACCATTCAGCAGTATTATAGGGTCTCTTAAGAGAAAACATAATGTTGAATTAAGATGCTGGCATAATAACCAGAAAAATATAGGGGTGTAAAATGTTAAAATAATGTCCCCTGCTGTCTCCTGTTATGACGTGCATTTTTTTAGAGTACAGGGTGGTGTGGGTGCTTAGCTTCAGCAGTGTGACAGTAGGAGGGTACAGGGTGGTGTGGGTGCTTAGCTTCAGCAGTGTGACAGTAGGAGGGTACAGGGTGGTGTGGGTGCTTAGCTTCAGCAGTGTGACAGTAGGAGGGTACAGGGTGGTGTGGCTGCTTAGCT
>CM040754.1:575000-590000 GCA_022829145.1 Albula goreensis
TCACGCCCTCTGTGGGTCGGCACGCTAACGCTCACGCCCTCTGTGGGTCTGCACGCTAACGCTCTCGCCCTCTGTGGGTCAGCATGCTAACGCTCACGCCCTTGTGGGTCTGTGCTGGGGGTAACTGCGTGCTAGCGTTCATGCTGCATAGCAGAATGAGCAGTCACGCTGGGACTGTAATATGAGAGACATCACAAGCTCTGATATGAGATATGCAGCAGCATGCAACAGGCAGGCATGGAACACACGACCTTCACACGCATGCATAAATTCACACACGCACACAGGTGCACGCACTCATACACGCACACATATATACATGCACACACACTCATACATGCACATATACACGGGCACACACACACACATGTACAGGTGTCACAGTGCTGTGTGTGTGCGTATGTGCAGGCGTGTAAGTATCTGTGTGCGTGCGTGCGTGTGTGTGTGTGTGCACGTGTGTGCATCCGTGTGTATATGTGTACAGGTGTGTAAGTACCCGTGTGTGTGTGTGTGTGTGTGCGCAGGTGGTGGTGCTGACCAGCTCCACTCTGGACGAGCAGCTGAGGATTGGGGAGCTGTGCCACAGCAAGGGGATCAAACTCATCATCGCTGACACCCGTGGCCTGTTTGGGTAAATACCCACCCACTGCCCCACTGCACACCCCCCTCCCCCTTAAAGCCCCACACCCCAAACCTACTCCCCTTTAAAGCCCCACACTCAAACCTACTCCCCTTTAAAGCCCCACACCCCAAACCTACTCCCCTTTTAAAGCCCCACACCCCAAACCTACTCCCTTTAAAGCCCCACACCCCAAACCTACTCCCCTTTAAAGCCCCACACCCCAAACCTACTCCCCTTTAAAGCCCCACACCCCAAACCTACTCCCCTTTAAAGCCCCACACTCAAACCTACTCCCCTTTAAAGCCCCACACTCCAAACCTACTCCCCTTTAAAGCCCCACACCCCAAACCTACTCCCTTTAAAGCCCCACACTCCAAACCTACTCCCCTTTAAAGCCCCACACCCAAACCTACACCCCAAAAACCTACTCCCCTTTAAAGCCCCACACCCCAAACCTCCAAACCTACTCCCTTTAAAGCCCCACACTCCAAACCTACTCCCCTTTAAAGCCCCACACCCCAAACCTCCAAACCTACCCCCTTTAAAGCCCCACACCCCAAACCTAAACCTACCCCTTTAAAGCCCCACACCCCAAACCTACTCCCCTTTAAAGCCCTACTCCATAAACCTTACTGTAGGTAGAAAGTTTTCACCTGTAAAAGTATAACATTAGATGATTGTACAGCATGTAAACAAACATTGGTGCAACATCAGAATGAGTGGATGTTTTGAAAGCACTGCTAGCACACGCTGTTGACATTCTTGAGAGATTGTTACTGTTATGGGGGTCATGACGAGTGTAATGCTTCTGACCCGTCTCTGCTCTTGCAGACAGCTGTTCTGTGACTTCGGGAAGACATGCTGGTTTTCGACACCAATGGGGAGCAGCCCCTGAGCGCTATGGTCTCCATGGTTACAAAGGTGTGTCTGCGCATGGGCATATGAGCAGGTAACAGCACACGTGCTGTTAGGCGGGTGAAACTAAAGCGGTGCTTTTGGGGCGTGCCCTCTCTCTGCAGGACAGCGCGGGGGTGGTCACCTGTCTGGACGAGGCTCGGCACGGCTTTGAGACCGGAGATTACGTCACTTTCACAGAAGTGCAGGGCATGACCGAGCTCAACAGTGCCCAGCCCATGGAGATCAAAACCCTGGGTAAAACCGCTGGGTAATGCAGACACGCGCCTCTCGCGCACGCGCCTCGGCGCGCGCCTCACACGCTGCTGAGCAACACGCACTGAACACAAGAGTTCCCTAAGATGCTTATCCATTACTTTGCCTTGCACATGGCTGAGAGTTTGAGCTGACAGGTGTCTTGCTTGGTTACAGGCCCCTACACCTTCAGCATCGGTGACACCTCCTCTTTCTCTGACTACCTGAGAGGGGGCATCGTCTCCCAGGTCAAGGTGCCCAAGAAGATCAGCTTTGTAAGTTCAGTGTGTGTGTGGACATGTCAGAACTTGCTATCTGTGTGTATTTGGCTGTATTTGAGAGTGTGTGAGTGTGTGTGTGTGTGTGTGTGTGTGACGTATGGTGTATGGCGTATGTACGTGCACGTGTGATGCGAGTGTTAGTGTATGTGCGTCCGAGTGGGAGAGTGTGTATGCACAGTTGTGTGTGTGTGTGTGTGTGTGTGTGTGTGTGTGTGTGTGTGTGTGTGTGTGTGTGTGTGTGTGTGTGTGTGTGTGTGTGAGCATGGTGTTTGGTGGGCTGACCCTGGCTCTGATCCTCTGGTCTCTGCGCTGTGTTGGAGCAGAAGTCTCTGATGGCCTCCATGGCAGAGCCCGAGTTTGTGCTGACGGACTTCGCCAAGTTTGACCGGCCGGCCCAGCTGCACCTGGGTTTCCAGGCCCTGCACGCCTTCCAGCAGAAACACAGCCGTCTGCCCAAGCCCTGGAACCAGGTACTACTCACCTGCACTGAACAAACACCAGGTACTACTCACCTGCTCTAAGCAAACACCATTACCACTCGCCTGCACTGAGCAAACACCAGTACCACTCACCTGCACTGAGCAAACACCAGCACCACTCACCTGCACTGCAAACACCAGCAGAACACCAGTACCACTCACCTGCACTGAGCAAACACCAGTACCACTCACCTGCACTGAGCAGAACACCAGTACCACTCACCTGCACTGAGCAGAACACCAGTACCACTCACCTGCACGGAGGAAACACCAGTACCACTCACCTGCACTGAGCAGACACCAGTACCACTCACCTGCACTGAGCAGAACACCAGCACCACTCGCCTGCACTGAGCAAACACCAGTACCACTCACCTGCACTGAGAAAACACCAGTACCACTCACCTGCACTGAGCAGACACCAGTACCACTCACCTGCACTGAGCAGAACACCAGCACCACTCACCTGCACTGAGCAGAACACCAGCACCACTCACCTGCACTGAGAGGAACACCAGTACCACTCACCTGCACTGAGCATACACCAGTACCACTCACCTGCACTGAGCAGAACACCAGTACCACTCACCTGCACTGAGCAGAACACCAGTACCACTCACCTGCACTGAACAGAACACCAGCACCACTCACCTGCACTGAGCAGAACACCAGCACCACTCACCTGCACTGAGCAGAACACCAGCACCACTCACCTGCACTGAGCAGAACACCAGCACCACTCACCTGCACTGAGCAGAACACCAGCACCACTCACCTGCACTGAGAGGAACACCAGCACCACTCACCTGCACTGAGCAGAACACCAGCACCACTCACCTGCACTGAGCAGAACACCAGCACCACTCACCTGCACTGAGCAGGACACCAGCACCACTCACCTGCACTGAGCAGGACACCAGCACCACTCACCTGCACTGAGCAGAACACCAGCACCACTCACCTGCACTGAACAGAACACCAGCACCACTCACCTGCACTGAGAGGAACACCAGCACCACTCACCTGCACTGAGCATACACCAGTACCACTCACCTGCACTGAGAGAACACCAGCACCACTCACCTGCACTGAGAGGAACACCAGCACCACTCACCTGCACTGAACAGAACACCAGCACCACTCACCTGCACTGAACAGAACACCAGCACCACTCACCTGCACTGAACAGAACACCAGCACCACTCACCTGCTCTGTTGGCACTGTTCTCTCTCTCAGGCAGATGGGGAGGAGCTGCTGTCTCTGGCGAAGGTGGTGAACACGGCGCAGTCCGGGGGGGCGCGGCAGGACCAGCTGGATGAGGGGCTACTGAAGAAGCTGGCCTACGTTTCGGCAGGAGACCTGGCCCCCGTCAACGCCTTCATCGGGGGCCTGGCTGCACAAGAGGTCATGAAGGTGAGGAGGCCCCCCTGCAGTGACAACGGCAACACTGCACACCACAATCCCTGACTGCCCTCCAACACTGTCCCTTACAGCTCCAGCTAACTCTGTACCCCAAAAACCCTGTGACAGGATCCCCAACAAACCTCAGCCTCAAGCCAGACGCTAAGTGCAGATATTCAGCACGGTGTAGGTCATGTGATGATTTTGTAACCTACCGAGCCTCGATTTCCCACACCTAGGTAAATCTAATTTGCTAAAGCTCACCTGTGTGATGAGGTTTTCTCACCTGTGCAGGTGATTTTGCTTATGGCAGTATGATGTGGCTGTAGCAGGCCTCACTGTGCTGTGGATGGGATGCCTCTGCCCAGTTTTCACACTGGCTTTGCTACTTAAGCCATGATCAGTCACACAATCATGATCTAATAAACCAACCACCACCACTCACATTCTGACCAATCATGATCTTTTTGAAAGAAAGGCTGCTGGAATGAATCTTTGTCGCCCCCTGCAGGCCTGCACTGGGAAGTTCATGCCGCTGATGCAGTGGCTGTATTTTGATGCGTTGGAGTGTCTGCCGGAGGGTGAAGGGGCCCCCCTGCACACAGAAGAGCAGTGTGCGCCGGTGAGAGAGCCGTCTGCTCCACACAACATGTCTGCCCTGTGCCTAAATGCTCCAGGTCATTGTGATGCAGTGCTACCATTTTGTTGTATTGAAGCTCACAACAACATGGTGAACTTGTGCTAGTGCTTTTGTAATATTGTGCTTTCGTAATAGGAATGCTGCAAGCCACTATTGCTCATGGACACCAGCTGAATAGTTTGGCGTCGTTGATAAAAAGTGACTGATGTGAAGATGGAGCGATCCCATAGGCTCATGTGGAAGTGCCTGTGTGTGTCGATGTTTCAGGACTGCAGTGCTGCTTCCACAGAGAGGCTAAGCTCTGTGTTTGTCTCCCCCTGCAGAGGAACTGCCGCTATGACGGGCAGGTGGCCGTGTTTGGAAGGAAGCTGCAAGAGGAGCTGGCCAAGCAGAGATACTTCCTGGTACAGATCCCCCCATTCCATCACCCTCTCTCTGTTTCAGTTCAGCTTTTCAGTGGAAATGTTCCACGGGTGTGATGTAAAGTGCATATCTGTGTGTTGATGCTGTACCTGTGTGTGTGTGTGTGTGTGTGTGTGTGTTGATGTTGTACCTGTGTGTCTCCTGCGCAGGTGGGCGCGGGCGCCATCGGCTGTGAACTGCTGAAGAACTTTGCCATGATGGGCCTGGGAAGCGGTGAGGGCGAGGTCATCGTTACTGACATGGACACCATTGAGAAGTCCAACCTCAACCGCCAGTTTCTGTTCCGACCTGGCGATGTGACGGTGAGGGCCAGGAATGCGCTTGCTCTCTCACACACACCCACACACCCACACACACACACACACACACACACACCCACACACCCACACCCTCTCACAGACTCTCTCTCTTACACACACACACACTCAGACTCTTTCTCTGTTACGCACACACACACACAGACTATCTGTTACACACACACACACACACACACTCACAGACTCTCTGTTACACACACACACACACTCGCGCGCGCACACACACACACATGCGTGCACACACACACTCTGACAGACTCTCTCTCTTACACACACACACACTCACACACAGACTCTCTCTCTTACAGACTCTCTCTCTTACACACACACACACACACACACACACACACTCACAGACTCTCTTACACACACACTCACAGACTCTCTGTTGCACACACGCGTGCACACACACACATGCGTGCATACACACACACACACTCACACACAGACTCTCTCTCTTACACACACACACACACACACACACACACACACAGACTCTCTCTCTTACACACACACACACACACACTCTGTAGGTGGAGTGTCTGCTTTCACCTCTCTGCAGTGTCAGACTCCTCCCTCCCTGTTGCTGGGGGGTTTGGGGTGTTAGACCCCTGAGCGTGTGTGTGTGTGCTGAGCACTGTCTGTCTCCACCCTGAGCAGAAGATGAAGAGTGAGACCGCAGCAGCAGCAGTGAAGCGGATGAACCCGTCCATTCGGATCACCTCCCACCAGAACCGCGTCGGGCCGGACACCGAGCGCATCTATGACGACGAATTCTTCGAGTCGCTGCACGGAGTCGCAAATGCACTGGATAACGTCGATGCCCGTAAGGCGGGGGGGGGGGGCGGCAGGGTCTTCTCACAGCATGGTGTGTGTGTCTGGAGCCTCGGCCTGCTTTGAGTTTGGGCTCCGCACTTCACCCTGTTGGGTCTGAACTGACGGGGGGTTGTTAGGGGTCCCCCCTGGCTGAGCTCTGGGTCATGGCTGCAGTAACAGGCAGCTCTGAGGTGTAATGGCAGGAGCAGTGCTCCTGCAGGCTGGTGCAGGATCATACTTCAGGGGTGTGTGTACTGACATGTGGTCGCCGCTCTCTCAGGTATGTACATGGACCGCAGGTGTGTGTATTACCGGAAGCCGCTGCTGGAGTCGGGGACGTTGGGCACCAAAGGGAATGTGCAGGTGGTCATCCCGTTCCTGACCGAGTCCTACAGCTCCAGCCAGGACCCCCCCGAAAAGTCTATCCCCATCTGCACCCTCAAGAACTTCCCCAACGCCATCGAGCACACGCTGCAGGTACGCTACCGACACCGAGCACACGCTGCAGGTACGCTACCGCCATCGAGCACACGCTGCAGGTACGCTGCAGGTACGCTACCGACACCGAGCACACGCTGCAGGTACGCTACCGACACCGAGCACACGCTGCAGGTACGCTACCGCCATCGAGCACACGCTGCAGGTACGCTACCGCCATCGAGCACACGCTGCAGGTACACTACCGCCATCGAGCACACGCTGCAGGTACGCTACCGCCATCGAGCACACGCTGCAGGTACGCTACCGCCATCGAGCACACGCTGCAGGTACGCTACCGCCATCGAGCACACGCTGCAGGTACGCTACCGACACCGAGCACACGCTGCAGGTACACTACCGCCATCGAGCACACACTGCAGGTACGCTACCGACATTGAGAACGCCCTGCAGGTACACTACCGCCATCAAGCACACGCTGCAGGTACGCTACCGCTACCGCCATCGAGCACACGCTGCAGGTACGCTACCGCCATCGAGCACACGCTGCAGGTACACTGCCGCCATCGAGCACACGCTGCAGGTACGCTACCGCCATCGAGCACACGCTGCAGGTACGCTACCGCCATCGAGCACACGCTGCAGGTACACTACCGCCATCGAGCACACGCTGCAGGTACACTACCGACATTGAGAACGCCCTGCAGGTACACTACCGCCATCGAGACACGCTGCAGGTACACTACCGCCATCGAGCACACGCTGCAGGTACGCTACCGCCATCGAGCACACACTGCAGGTACGCTACCGACATTGAGAACGCCCTGCAGGTACACTACCGCCATCGAGCACACGCTGCAGGTACGCTACCGCCATCGAGCACATGCTGCAGGTACACTACCGCCATCAAGCACACGCTGCAGGTACGCTACCGCCATCGCGCACACACTGCAGGTACGCTACTGCCATCGCGCATGTGCTGCAAGTTTTTATAAGGTAAACATTTTGCGAATAACTCTCCCTCTCTCTTTCTCTCCTCTCTCTCTCTCGCTTACTCCTGTGCTCAGTGGGCACGTGATGAATTTGAAGGCCTGTTCAAGCAGCCAGCGGAGAACGCCATGCAGTACCTGACGTGAGTGCCAGTGCCGGTCAGGGGTCAGGGGTCAGGCTCATACAGCTTTATGGTGGGGAGCAGGGACCTGTCAACAGCACGGTGTGTCTGTTTTCCCAGGGACCCCAAGTTCATGGAGCGGACGCTGAAGCTGCCGGGGGCGCAGCCGCTGGAGGTGCTGGAGGCAGTGTACCGCAGCCTGGTGACAGAGTGCCCCCGCAGGTGGGAGGACTGTGTTGCATGGGCACGTAACCACTGGCAACAGCAATACAGCAACAACATCCGCCAGCTACTACACAACTTCCCCCCAGAGCAGGTAAAGGCCATGCCCACCTCTCACCATGCTCTTCCGCAGTCCGGATGATTCCTCTGACTTGTGTGTCTGAATAACTTCCATACCCCACATCAGTAAGTGTGCAGTATTCCCAAGTTCATGGGCCCATACGTGGTGAGAACTCTTTTGCCTGCGGCCCGCTGGACTCAGTGCTGGTTACCATGGTGACTGACTCTCCCCTCCCTCTCAGCTCACCAGCTCAGGAGCGCCATTCTGGTCCGGCCCCAAGAGATGCCCTCACCCACTGGATTTCAGCACCGACAACGTGAGTGTGTGTGCGCCTGCCAGTGCGCGAGTGTGAGTGTGTGTGTGTGTGTGTGTGTGTGTGAGTGAACGTGCATGCGTGTGTGCCCTCACCTACTGGAATTTAGCACTGACCGTGTGTGCGTGCGTGCAGTGTGTGTGAGTGTGTGTGTTTGTGTACGTGTTTGTGTGCGTGTGAGTGTGTGCATGTGTTTTTGTGAGTGTGAATATGTGTGTGAGTGTGAGCATGTGTATATATGAGTGAGTTTGTGAGCTGTGTGTGTGTGTGTTTGAGTGAGTGTGTGTGTGTGTGTGAATGTGTGTGAGCTGTGTGTGTGTGTGTTTGAGTGAGTGTGTGTGTGTGAGTGTGTGTGAGCTGTGTGTGTGTGTGAGTGTGTGTGTGCGCGTGTGAGAGCTATGTGAGTGTGTGTGTGTGTGTGTGAGCTGTGTGTTTGTGAGTGTGTGTTGATGAGTGTGTGTGTGAGCGGGCGTGTGTATGTGTGTGTGTGGTGTGTGTGAGCTGTGTATGTGTGTGTGTTTGTGAATGAGTGTGTCAGCTGTGTTTGTGTGTGTTTGTGTGTGTGTGAGAGAGCTGTGTGTGAAGTGGGTGGGTGAGTGAGTGTGGTGTGTGTGAGCTGTGTGTTTGTGTGTGTGTTTGTGAGTGTGTGAAGTGGGTGGGTGAGTGAGTGTGTAGTTGGTGTGTTTGGCTGTGCAGTCACTGCAGGCTCTCATCACTCTCCTCCCTGCACAGGACCTGCATATGGACTACATCATGGCTGCAGCGAATCTGTGTGCGCAGACATACGGGCTTCCTGGCTCCAGCGACCGCACCACATTGGCCCGCCTCCTGCAGGACATCACTGTGCCAAACTTCACCCCCCGCTCCGGCGTGAAAATACACGTCTCCGACCAGGAGCTGCAGAACAGCCACGCCTCTGTCGGTGAGGGAGGGAGGGAGAACAGGGCGAGCGGCAGGGCCGCTCCTGAGTGTGTGCTCGCAGATCTATGCGATTGAGCTGTGTGTTTCTGACGTCTGCACATGTAGATGTATGGGGCAGAAGTATGTGACATCTCTGCTCCGTGTGTGCGTGCGTGCATGCGTGTGTGGTATAGATGGGGGTGTGTAGATGTGTGTGAGGTGTAGTTTTGGGTGTGTGTGTAGTGTAAGTGTGTAGTATAGGTGTATAGTGTAGGTGTAGGTGTGTAGTATAGGTGTAGGTGTGTAGTGTAGGTGTATAGTGTAGTTGTGAAGTATAGGTGTAGGTGTGTAATGTAGGTGTGTAGTATAGGCATAGGTGTGTAATGTAGGTGTGTAGTATAGGTGTAGGTGTGTAATGTATGTGTATTGCAGGTGTGTAGTATAGGTGTAGGTGTGTAATGTCTCTGCTCTGTTCCAGATGACTCGCGGTTGGAGGAGCTGAAGACGCTGCTGCCGAGCTCAGACTCCGTGTCCCAGTTCAAGCTCTGCCCCATCGATTTTGAGAAGGTGTGTGTGAGTGTGTGAGAGAGTGAGAGAGTGCGTGTGTGTGTGAGAGAGTGAGAGAGAGAGAGAGTGTGTGTGTGTGTGGGATGGGTGCAGAAGGCACAGGGTGTGTAGACCGGGTGATTCATTCTGTGTTCATTAATATCCAACGTCAGGACGATGACACCAATTTCCACATGGACTTCATTGTGGCAGCCTCCAACCTGAGAGCAGAAAACTACGACATCCCCCCTGCGGACCGACACAAGGTCAGCTTCTTCCCGCCCACCACATCTGTGCCTCTCCCTTGCTTTGCCCCCAGAGGGACACAGGTCAAAGGTCGTGCAGCCCTCACACTAGCCTCCCTCTTTCCAGAGCAAGCTGATCGCGGGGAAGATCATCCCAGCTATCGCCACAACGACGGCGGCGGTAGTGGGCTTGGTGTGCCTGGAGCTGCTGAAGGTGGTGCAGGGCCACCGCCGGCTCGAGTCCTACAAGAACGGCTTCATGAACCTCGCCCTGCCCTTCTTCGCCTTCTCCGAGCCCATCGCTGCTCCCAGCCACAAGGTGCCAAGCTCTGCTAAACACTGCTTTACTGACGGCTGCAGCGTGCCGGCGGTCCTCGTCTGGGCCGGGTTTTAAAGCGGGTTTGTTTGGTCTCATAGCTGCAGCTGCATTTAATCTGTGAGCACAACACAGTGATGCTTTGTGTGTGTGTGTGTGTGTGTGTGTCCTGTAGTACTATGAGGTGGACTGGACCCTGTGGGACCGCTTTGAGGTGAAAGGCCTGCAGCCCAGTGGGGAGGAGATGACCCTGAAGCAGTTCCTGGACTACTTTAAGGTAGGAAACGAAAACGCCCCAAAACTGGCGCTGTTCAAGCACAGGGGAGGTGGGGTCAGACTCACTACTGTGATGTCATACTTGCGCGCCTGACAGTTAGAATAACTGTGCAACGGTCTCTGTCTGGTGGATGTTGCACAGGTAGCAGGTGTGTGGTAGCTATTGCGCTGCTTTGTAGTGTTAGTGTCACTGAACGCTGTGGAGCGTTAGTGTCACTGAACGCTGTGGAGCGTTAGTGTCACTGAATGCTGTGGAGCGTTAGCGTCACTGAACGCTGTGCAGTGTGTTACTGATCGCTGTGCAGTGTAAGTGTTACTGAACGCTGTGCAGTATAAGTGTTACTGAACGCTGTGCAGTGTAAGTGTTACTGAATGCTGTGCAGTGTAAGTGTTACTGAACGCTGTGCAATGTAAGTGTTACTGAACGCTGTGCATGTCTCTTTCCCCTCAGAATGAGCATAAGCTGGAGATCACCATGCTATCCCAGGGCGTGTCCATGCTCTACTCCTTCTTCATGCCTGCCGCCAAGCTGAAGGAGAGATTGGAGCTACCGTAAGTGTGCTCTGTGTGTGCATGCGTGCGCTTTCGTGTGTGTGTTTGTGTGTGTGTTCAGCAGTGTAACGGGACCGAGCTCTATTCTCTGGGCCGGCAGAATGACGGAGATCGTCACCAAGGTCTCCAAGAAGAAGCTGGGCAAGCACGTGCGGGCGCTGGTGTTCGAGCTGTGCTGCAACGACCTGCATGACGAGGACGTCGAGGTGCCCTATGTCAGATACACCATTCGCTGAGCCCATGTGGGGTGGGGTGGGGTAAGGGGCGGGGCTAGAGGGGGAGAGGATGAGAATGGATCTTATTGAAGTCCAAAAATGCAAAGTGGGGGGGGGCTAGCTTGAATAGAGAGCCAATAAGAACGGTCAATTTTTAACCTTTTTTATTTTTTCATTTTGTTTTTAAGGTGGTAGCGGAGGGCTTTGACAGCTGGGCAGTTGCATAGCGCTGTAGCGTAGGATAGGTGTTGGGGGTCTGAGGTGAAACGGGTCTGCAGGATGGAGCGTGTTTGATTGGAAGGTCAACCGCACTTGTTCCTTATTACTGCACAGCTTCACCGCAGTACGGCTCACCACATGCTTTGTTGCACTTCATTAAAACCACTTACTACTGGAGCAGAGCTTCTACTACTTCTAACCCAGCTGTTCTCTGGCTCTCATCTCTCTGGGTTTCTCCTTGGCGGGTTGAGGGAGATGTCCTGCTTTGCATTTTTACCCAAGGATAAAATAATGCTAATGCTAGAATAGCAGCGCCAAAAAGAAAGAAACATTTTGAGGAATAAAAGTATTTAAACAAAATAACTGCTAATGCACACAGATCACGATCAGATTCACTTTCCTGAATCATTGCACGTTTGGAGGGTGAAGTGAGAATGGGTGCAGGCAGGTGTGTGCAGGTGTGCTCTGCGCAGGCAGGTGAGAGGTAGGAAATGTTAAGCACTCTTCCCCCGCCCTGGTCCTGGCTTTGCCCCCTGTGGGCGGGGTTTGTGAATATTTATTTTCCTGTGGCTTTGGCTGTTGGGGTGAGAGTTGGAGTTAGGGTAACCCTAACCCCCACACAATTCGGTATTACTTTATTTTGTTTTTATATATATATATTTTTTTTTTTTTTTTTTTTTTTTTGGGGTTGGGGGCTGGTTGAGGAAGGGGCGAGGGGGGCTGAACACCTTGTAGAACATGATCTCTGTATTCTTTCTACTTTGTTTAAACTCCAAAAAAAATAAAACCAACAAAAAAATATTACTGTAAAAATAAAAAAAAATAAAAAAAGGAAGAGACTGCTGTGTGGGAGCACTTAGTGTGACCGTGAATAAAGATGTAAGACTTGAGCTCTCCTGTCTGTGTGCTTTATTCATCTTCAATATTTCCATGATTCTCTCTCCCTCCTCTGTGATCTGACAGACGTGATGGGCTCTAACCTGCAGCACCCATTCCCAGAACACTCCCAACACGGTACAGCACCCATTCCCAGAACACTCCCAACACGGTACAGCACCCATTCCCAGAACACTCCCAACACGGTACAGCACCCATTCCCAGAACACTCCCAACACGGTGCAGCACCCATTCCCAGAACACTCCCAACACGGTACAGCACCCATTCCCAGAACGTTCCCAACACGGTACAGCACCCATTCCCAGAACACTCCCAACACGGTGCAGCACCCATTCCCAGAACACTCCCAACACGGTGCAGCACCCATTCCCAGAACACTCCCAACACGGCACCCATTCAGCACCCATTCCCAGAACACTCCCAACACGGTGCAGCACCCATTCCCAGAACCCCATTCCCATTCCCAGAACACTCCCAACACGGTGCAGCACATTCACCCATTCCCAGAACCCATTCCCAGAACACGGTACAGCACCCATTCCCAGAACACTCCCAACACGGTGCAGCACCCATTCCCAGAACACTCCCAACACGGTACAGCACCCATTCCCAGAACAGGTGCAGCACCCATTCCCAGAACACTCCAAACACGGTACAGCACCCATTCCCAGAACGTTCCCACTCCAACCCATTCCCAGAACACTCCCAACACGGTGCAGCACCCATTCCCAGAACACTCCCAACACGGTGCAGCACCCATTCCCAGAACACTCCCAACACGGTATTCCCAGAACGTTCCCAGCAGCACCCATTCCCAGAACACTCCCAACACGGTGCAGCACCCATTCCCAGAACACTCCCAACACGGTACAATATGTTTTTAGTGTTAGGCTATTAAGAATGTGAGTTAGAACTCAAAATGAACAGCGTACAATGTGAGGGAACATAAGTGTATCCACTGAAGGTAATTGAGCAACACTGGAGAAAACTGACCAGAGAGTGAACTAAAGACACCATGCTAAAACCCTGATGCAAGCCTTGGGTAACACCATATCCTTTAAAATGCCTCTGTCATCTGTCTAAAAGACAACCAAAGGAAGCTCATTTCACCACTGGGGGCAGTGCAGACTGGCATTGTGACCAGGAGGAAAGACCATGGGGGGGCAGCTAGTCACCCTGAGGCTGTAGCATGGAAGGACCGTGCTCTGGATATGCCTGAGGTATGACTGAGCCGTTCCGTTTGTTACATGTGTCGGGCTCAAGGTCATGGGGCAGCTGGGAGCTGTGTCCTAGTGGTGCTGGAGAGACACAGGGTCTGTCGGGGTCCCCAGCCCTGGTGCTGCAGAGACACAGGGTCTGCTGGGATCCCCAGCCCTGGTGCTGCAGAGACACAGGGTCTGCTGGGGTCCCCTGCCCTGGTGCTGGAGAGACACAGGGTCGGCCGGGGTCCCCGGCCCTGGTGCTGCAGAGACACAGGGTCTGCTGGGGTCCCCAGCCCTGGTGCTGCAGAGACACAGGGTCTGCCGGGGTCCCCAGCCCTGGTGCTGCAGAGACACAGGGTCTGCTGGGGTCCCCAGCCCTGGTGCTGCAGAGACACAGGGTCTGCCGGGGTCCCCAGCCCTGGTGCTGCAGAGACACAGGGTCTGCCGGGGTCCCCAGCCCTGGTGCTGGAGAGACACAGGGTCTGCTGGCGTCCCCAGCCCTGGTGCTGGAGAGACACAGGGTCTGCTGGGGTCCCCGGCCCTGGTGCTGGAGAGACACAGGGTCTGCCGGGGTCCCCAGCCCTGGTGCTGGAGAGACACAGGGTCTGCTGGGGTCCCCAGCCCTGGTGCTGCAGAGACACAGGGTCTGCTGGGGTCCCCAGCCCTGGTGCTGCAGAGACACAGGGTCTGCTGGGGTCCCCAGCCCTGGTGCTGCAGAGACACCGGGTCTGCCGGGGTCCCCAGCCCTGGTGCTGGAGAGACACAGGGTCTGCTGGGGTCCCCAGCCCTGGTGCTGCAGAGACACAGGGTCTGCTGGGGTCCCCAGCCCTGGTGCTGCAGAGACACAGGGTCTGCTGGTTTTTGTTGGTATTTGGCATTGAAGTGATCAGGTAAAGCAGATGATAACAAAGGTAACTTACTGAGCTGGGTTGCTATTTAAAGGTGGGGTCTAAAAAGCACTAGCAGTAGACCGTGTCTCCAAGCCCAGGGTGGAAAGCTGGGGTCTTGGATCAGCCAGCACTCTCCTGCAGAGTGTCCCTTCAGCAGAAGGGCAGTGGGCAGCTGCACACACTGACCTTGCACAACATACAAAACAGTTACTGCAATTCAAGCATGTGTGGCCAAATGGCAGCACTCATTCCTATTGAAGTATTATTGGATGTTCATTTTGTGATCCCTCAATACTAGAGCAAATTTGGGCACATTTATCGGGGCCCTGCTGGAGGTTACAGCCTCATTAGTTCTTCATTGATCTTTTTAATGTTGTTGTCTAAGTGCCAGGAAGTAGGGCGATGCCATGGAGGCAGACTCTACTGCTGCCCTGCTCTGTGTCAGTAGAACCATTTTCACTCTCAGT
>CM040754.1:595000-660000 GCA_022829145.1 Albula goreensis
CACAGACACACACACACACACACACACACACACACACACACACACACACACACACACACACACACAGACACACACACACACACACACACACACAGACACACACACACCACACACACACACACACAGACACACACACACACACACACACAGACACACACACACACACACACACACACACACACACACACACACAGACACACACACACACACACACACACACACACACAGACACACACACACACACACTCCCACACACACTCACACACAGACACACAGACACACACACACACACACACACAGACACACACACACACACACACACAGACACACACACACACACACAGACACACACACATACACACACACACACACAGTTAACACAGACACACACACACAGACACACACAGGCGTGTTAATTAGAGATGCTTTATTTCAATGAACAAGAGTCTGTTTTGAGGATTTCAGGGTGAGCTGTGTGTGTCTGTGGTTACTAAGGGCTGGTGATCTCCCAGCCGCGTCTGTGTGCTGAGCTCTCTGACATGGAAAAGGAGAAGCTGCAGTGTGGTGTGAGTGTGAGGCGTCTGCGGGACAGAGGGCTGCAGCAGGAGGAAGCGCAGTGCTGAGTGACATTCACACAGGAAACGCCGAAACTCCTCACAGAAATAGGCCACGACCACGCCCTCTCCCCCTTATCTCCCATCTCTGCCCTCTGCTGCCCTCTGCTGGCAGGTACGCCTATTGCCCCACCTCATTGGCCTTTATCCTCACTCATAAACGAGCGCTGCTTTATAAATATAACCACAAAAGATCAGGGTGAGAATCTGACTTCCCTTTGAGCAGCCTGATGTTGCTGTTGACCATGAATACATGAGTCAGATTGGACTCACCAGCTCATGACAGGCGGGCGGGCGAGCGGGCAGACAGACAGACGGAACGGTTTCAGTGCCCAGTGCTGCTGGATGAGAGTGCGTCGCTGCCAGCCATGTTGTCCTCCACCCTTGTGTAAATGTTAATGCCGGTTTTAAGCCCTTGAGTTGCAGGAGCACTCGCTGCAGCTGGAATGGGGCGCTGGCTGGGCTCATCCACGCTGCGCTGGGTCACTTTCACACGCGGTTACGACAGCGCGTCTCGTGTTCAGGATTGTATTTTGACACAGGAGTGTGATTATGCTGAATAATATTTCAGCTGTCAGTTATCAGACTTGGGGGACCCCAGATTTGAGGGAAATCCACACGTACTGTTGCTCTTTCCACACAGGGTCATTGTTTGTTGGGGGGAATAATTTAAAAAATGGCATGGGGGAAATGAACACGGTTTGGGTGTGTTTAGATTGTTGTGCAGAGGGGGCGCTGTTGCGTTACTAAAGCTCTAACCGCTGCAGTGTTTGTGCCTGCACTTTCCCCAGATTAGCGCCTGTCTGCCCCGCTCTTAAACCCTCTGATGGATCTGTGTAATGTGTGTGTGGTGTGGCTGCAATACGGCTGGAGGGACTTACAGAAGCGCATCCCGCAGCTTTAGACAGTGAGACGATGCCAAACTGAGCATCGCAGCCAGTCACCACCCTACAGAACAGGAGGGTTCAGGATATGGGGAAGGGCTGAAGGCACAGGTATAACCAGACCAGAGCAGAAGTTCACAGACCAGTTTAAACAATGGCAGATTCCAGACCTGAGCAGATGGCCACAGACCAGAGAGCAGTTTAAACAGTGGTAGGCAGGCAGGCAGTGTAAAGTCAGCGTAATGTTGGTTTGGTGTGAGCAGTCAGGCAGTGTAAAGTCAGCGTAATGTTGGTTTGGTGTGGGCAGGCAGGCAGTGTAAAGTCAGCGTAATGTTGGTTTGGTGTGGGCAGGCAGGCAGTGTAAAGTCAGCGTAATGTTGGTTTGGTGTGGGCAGGCAGGCAGTGTAAAGTCAGCGTAATGTTGGTTTGGTGTGGGCTTGGAATGGACTGTGAATGTTCTTCAGCTGGTTTGTGCTGATTGGCTGCAGGGCTGTTGAATGATGACCCTTTACTTTCAGCAGGATGAAGACGATACCGTGGGCAGCCTCGAGACGAGCAAAGATGTGGAGGTACTTCTGTCCATCTGTGTCTGTCTGTCTGTCTCCCAGTCCTTCACTCTCTGTCTGATTCTGTGCCTTCCTGTCTGTCTGTCCATGTGTACATGTCTCTCAGTTCATGTTTGTCTGTCTGCACCAGATTTGTCATCAGTGTGAAATTCACTCTAATAATAAAGTGATGATCTTCCCTTCATCCGGCGCTTTGTCTGCCTTCACTTAGCAAGCCTTAATAGTAATGAACAGATTGCTCATGCAAATATATAGATATTATAGACATAATGCGCAGTGACATAGCAGTGCCGTGATAGGCACATTACTGTAGCCAAATAGAAAGCTGTGTGTGAAGCTTATATTTCTTCCATTGGGTGTGGTTTCATTTTAACCCCGCCCCCTCTAGGAGCCCAGCAATAAAAGAGTGAAACCGGTGGGAAAGCAGGCGGGGCTTTCCGGATTTATGGGACCAGTCAAAACTCCCGCCCTGAAGAGGCTTGGGCAGTCCATCCAGGTGATATAGCACTACGCTACGCTAATTTAACCTGCTCTCACAGGAGCACACCTGAGTAATTTAACCTGCTCTCACAGGAGCACACCTGAGTAATTTAACCTGCTCTCACAGGAGCACACCTGAGTAATTTAACCTGCCTTCACAGGAGCACACCTGAGTAATTTAACCTGCGCTCACAGGAGCACACCTGAGTAATATAACCTGCCCTCACAGGAGCACACCTGACTAATTTAACCTGCCCTCACAGGAGCACACCTGAGTAATTTAACCTGCCCTCACAGGAGCACACCTAACTAATTTAACCTGCCCTCACAGGAGCACACCTGAGTAATTTAACCTGCCCTCACAGGAGCACACCTGACTAATTTAACCTGCCTTCACAGGAGCACACCTGAGTAATATAACCTGCCCTCACAGGAGCACACCTGAGTAATTTAACCTGCTCTCACAGGAGCACACCTGACTAATTTAACCTGATATCAGTTTTCATTAGTGAATAGTTGTGAAAGGGCATGTTCCTGCTTGGTTGGAATGTAAACCTTCTAAAATATAGATCCTCGGCATGCAAGGCTGGCCACCCCAGTACATGCCATAACTTTGTCTGTGTAAGGAATAGCTGGTTAAACACAGGTGTAGTAAAAGGTGTAGCTGGTTAAACACAGGTGTAGTAGAAGGTGTAGCTGGTTAAACACAGGTGTAGTAAAAGGTGTAGCTGGTTACACACAGGTGTAGTAGAAGGTGTGGCTGGTTAAACACAGGTGTAGTAAAAGGTGTAGCTGGTTAAACACAGGTGTAGTAAAAGGTGTAGCTGGTTAAACACAGGTGTAGTAGAAGGTGTAGCTGGTTAAACACAGGTGTAGTAAAAGGTGTAGCTGGTTAAACACAGGTGTAGTAAAAGGTGTAGCTGGTTACACACAGGTGTAGTAGAAGGTGTAGCTGGTTAAACACAGGTGTAGTAAAAGGTGTAGCTGGTTAAACACAGGTGTAGTAAAAGGTGTAGCTGGTTAAACACAGGTGTAGTAAAAGGTGTAGCTGGTTACACACAGGTGTAGGTGTGGCTGGTTAAACACAGGTGTAGTAAAAGGTGTAGCTGGTTAAACACAGGTGTAGTAAAAGGTGTAGCTGGTTAAACACAGGTGTAGTAAAAGGTGTAGCTGGTTAAACACAGGCGTTAACCCTGCCCCCTCGTTGCCTATAGCGCTCCATCAGTTTCCGGACAGAGGCACAGCCCCTCCCCATGGCACCCATCCGCACACGGCAGAAAGCCAGCTCGTTCCCACGACGACGCAACAGCCAGCTGTGGAGTGACACCGTGGACAGCCTGAGCCAAGAGCTGAGTGCCAAGGAGATCAAACGCCAGGAGGTAGGTGTCTGTGTGTGTGTGTGTGTGTGTATGTGAGAAAAAGTAGAGAGAGGGTGGGTGTGTGTGTGTGTGTGTGTGTGAGAGAGAGAGAGAGAGCAAGAGAGAGTGTGCGTGTGTGTGTTAAGAGAGAGAGCGAGAGAGAGTGTGTGTGTGTGTATGTATGTGTGAGAGAGAGAGAGAGCAAGAGAGAGTGTGTGTGTGTGTGTGTGTGTGTGTGTGTGTGTGTGTGTGTGTTAGAGTGACAGCGAGAGAGAGTGTGTGTGTGTGCGCGCGTGTGTGTGAGAGAGACAGTGTCGTGTAATTTTTGGGACCTTGGCTTCATGCAGCATTGTGAGTTAATCCACACTGTATTAACTGCTAACTCACTCAGTGCCTGTGATTGGTTGTTTGCTGAACACGTGTGCCTGTGATTGGCTGTGTGCTGAGCATGTGTGCCTGTGATTGGCTGTGTGCTGAGCATGTGTGCCTGTGATTGGCTGTGAGCTGAGCATGTGTGCCTGTGATTGGCTGTGAGCTGAGCATGTGTGCCTGTGATTGGCTGTGTGCTGAGCATGTGTGCCTGTGATTGGCTGTGAGCTGAGCATGTGTGCCTGTGATTGGCTGTGTGCAGACCCATGTAATTAGCTGAAAGTCTAGCTCTCTCTGGCAGGTGATCTACGAGCTCACACAGGGAGAGAGGCAGCTCATCGAGGACCTCAGCCTGGTTAAAAAGGTCGACACACACCTGCCTCTGAGCACACACCTGCCCCTGAACACACACCTGCCCCTGAGCACACACCTGCCTCTGAGCACACACCTGCCCCTGAGCACACACCTGCCCCTGAACTCACACCTGCCTCTGAGCTCACACCTGCCCCTGAACTCACACCTGCCTCTGAGCTCACACCTGCCTCTGAGCACACACCTGCCCCTGAGCACACACCTGCCCCTGAGCACACACCTGCCTTTGAGCACACACCCCCTGCCCCCTGCCTTTGAGCACACACCTGCCCCTGAGCACACACCTGCCTTTGAGCACACACCTGCCTTTGAGCACACACCTGCCTTTGAGCACACACCTGCCCCTGAGCTCACACCTGCCTCTGAGCACACACCTGCCCCTGAGCACACACCTGCCTCTGAGCTCACACCTGCCTCTGAGCTCACACCTGCCTCTGAGCACACACCTGCCCCTGAGCACACACCTGCCCCTGAGCTCACACCTGCCCCTGAGCTCACACCTGCCCCTGAACTCACACCTGCCCCTGAGCTCACACCTGCCTCTGAGCACACACCTGCCTCTGAGCACACACCTGCCTCTGAGCACACACCTGCCTCTGAGCACACACCTGCCCCTGAGCTCACACCTGCCTCTGAGCACATACCTGCCTTTGAGCACACACCTGCCTCTGAGCTCACACCTGCCCCTGAACACACACATTCACACACATACACATGATATACACTCTCTCTGCCAGTGTGTGAGTGTGTATGAGTATGTGACTACGCACTTCTCTCTCTCAGGTGTACTATGAGCCCATGCTGAAGCTGGA
Organism: Albula goreensis; assembly: GCA_022829145.1. NCBI lineage: Eukaryota > Metazoa > Chordata > Actinopteri > Albuliformes > Albulidae > Albula > Albula goreensis. The sequence continues at coordinate 600,456 of CM040754.1, forward strand.
CATCCTCACAGAGAGTGAGCTGGGCCAAATATTCGGCACGCTGGACTCTCTCATCCCCTTACATGAAGGTAGGGCCCTACTCGCTCATTCCCTTACATGAAGGTAGGGCCCTACTCGCTCATTCCCTTACATGAAGGTAGGGCCCTACTCTCTCATCCCCTTACGTGAAGGTAGGGCCCTACTCTCATCCCCTTACATGAAGGAAATGCCTTATTCTCTGATCTGTGTGTGTGTGTGTTTTGGATGCAAAGTGTCTCTGTGCTCTGGATGCAAAGTGTGTGTGTTTTGCATGCAGACCTCCTGTCCCGGCTGGAGAGCCTGAGAGGGGCGGAGAAAACGGTGGAGGAGGTGGGGCCTACAATGCTGGACTGGGTGAGTGGACTTACATGGCCCCTCCCACAACACCTTCTCTGTCTCAGAGCGTCAATGTCACCTTACAGCACCTGTCACTAAAGGGAGAGAGAACCCGGCCATATTCCCTCTCAACCCCTGGGCAGATTCCTACACATGCTCATTTTCTGTGAGAATGACCTGAAAGCCTCATGGTCTTGGGATGTGTTGCATAAAAGCGTTTACAGTTTTGTCCTCTGAACTCTCCCCTTCTCCCTCCCTGTCTTTCCCTCTCTTCCTGTCCCCCTTTCTTTCACTCCCTCCCTCTCCCTCGTTCTGTGGTAGTTTCCCAGGCTGGAGGCCTACATTACGTACTGCTGTAACCAGGTGGGTGCGAAGGCGCTGCTGGACCAGAAGAAGCAGGACCGGCGCGTGGAGCACTTCCTACGGCTCTGCCAGGAGTCCTCCTTCAGCCGCAAGCTGGACCTGTGGAACTTCCTGGACCTGCCGCGCAGCCGCCTGGTCAAATACTCGCTGCTGCTGCGCGAGATCGAAAAGAGCACCCCACTCGAACACCCCGACCGGGACAGCCTGCCACAGGCCGTGAGTTACTGCACACATCTGCACACACCCACACACACACACACACACACACACACACACACACACACACACACACACACACACACACACACACACACACACTACACTACACTCTGCACACCATATACAGTGTGCACAAGCACTTCACAAACCCTGTTCACCCTAACCCTTCCCCTCCGCCCTAGTTGGATCTGATCCAGAGGATAGTGTCGGAGGTGAACAGTAAGACAGGTGAGGCAGAGTGCCAGTTCTACAGGCGGGGGCTCTGCTACCAGGAGGAGGGGCAGAGGCTCCCCGAAATCCAGCTGTCCCGCTACCTGTACTGCCATGGGGAGCTGAAGAACAGCAAGGGACAGGTCAGTGCCTCTCTGCTCCTGCTGCTCATACTGCCATTCAGTACCATTCTCTCTTCCATTCCTCCCCATTTACACCTTAGCTCTGCTTCTCTTCATTTCTTCCTTCTGTCTACATGTATATTTTCTTGCACTTTTCCTATTATATATTTCTTCATTTCTACTGTATTCTCTCTGTGTTACATGTATTCTCTCTGTCCCTTTGTCTGCTCTCTCATTTCTGTATCACAGGCCTTTTTTCAGGATGTTTGTGTTTACTGAGCTGGTCTCTTGTTGCAGAAGCTGCATGTGTTTCTGTTTGAGCTGGCGCTGGTTCTGACCCGGCCAGTGGCTCAGGACCGCGATGGGCAGGTGCAGTTCCAGGTGTACCGCCAGCCCCTCCCCGCGGCTCACCTACTGCTGGAGGACTTGCCAGATGGGGAGGGGGGTGGGGGCGGGTCCTTCCGTGGTGCCTTCTCCTCTGCCAATGACAAAGGTACACCTAAAGGGGCCTTTAAAAGATCGCTAATCTAACTGAGCCTATCTGTGCTGCTATTGCTAATCTAACTGAGCCTATCTGTGCTGCTATCGCTAATCTAACTGAGCCTGTCTGTGCTGCTATCGCTAATCTAACAGCCTGTCTGTGCTGCTATTGCTAATCTAACTGAGCCTATCTGTGCTGCTATCGCTAATCTAACTGAGCCTATCTGTGCTGCTATCGCTAATCTAACTGAGCCTATCTGTGCTGCTATCGCTAATCTAACTGAGCCTATCTGTGCTGCTATCGCTAATCTAACTGAGCCTGTCTGTGCTGCTATCGCTAATCTAACTGAGCCTGTCTGTGCTGCTCTCGCTAATCTAACTGAACCTGTCTGTGCTGCGTTCGCTAATCTAACTGAGCCTATCTGTGCTGCTATCGCTAATCTAACTGAGCCTGTCTGTGCTGCTATCGCTAATCTAGCTGAGCCTGTCTGTGTTACTATCACTAATCTAACTGAGCTTATCTGTGCTGCTATCACTAATCTAACTGAGCCTGTCTGTGCTGCTATCGCTAATCTAACAGCCTGTCTGTGCTGCTATTGCTAATCTAACTGAGCCTGTCTGTGCTGCTATCGCTAATCTAACAGCCTGTCTGTGCTGCTATTGCTAATCTAACTGAGCCTGTCTGTGCTGCTATCGCTAATCTAACAGCCTGTCTGTGCTGCTATTGCTAATCTAACTGAGCCTGTCTGTGCTGCGTTCGCTAATCTAACTGAGCCTGTCTGTGCTGCTATCGCTAATCTAACTGAGCCTGTCTGTGCTGCTATCGCTAATCTAACTGAGCCTATCTGTGCTGCTATTGCTAATCTAACAGCCTGTCTGTGCTGCTATTGCTAATCTAACTGAGCCTGTCTGTGCTGCTATTGCTAATCTACCTGAGCCTGTCTGTCTGTGCTATCGCTAATCTAACAGCTAATCTAACAGCCTGTCTGTGCTGCTATTGCTAATCTAACTGAGCCTGTCTGTGCTGCTATTGCTAATCTAACTTCAGGAGTTAGTCTCCACAATGGAAATATTGGAAGGACAATATTTAGTGCTGTGAGCTTTTCCCAGTGCTGTTATTAAAAGCTATTCTGTGGAATAGAATAATTCTATGGAATGTGATAGTTTTTCCTTCCCTTTTGGGTGTGTGGGTCGCTCAGTGATTCTCCGTTTCTCTGGCAGCTAAGAACTGCTTCAGGGTGAGCAGCACAGGCCGAGCTAAAGCTCAGTCCCACAGCCTGCAAGCCAACGACTCCTTCAACAAGCAGCAGTGGATCACCTGCCTGCGACAGGCCATGATCCAATCACGCGACAAGGAGTCTCACACCAGCCCGCCCCGGCCGTCCACACAGGCCGCCCCAGACCCTGCCCTCTACCACATTGCCGAGCTGAGTCTCTGCTCCGATGCAGAAATGATGGACACGTAGGCTTTTACAAATCACACTGTTAGTTTACGTTGTTGTGAAAAACGTAACTTTTTTTTTGTTTTTCATTTTTGGCAACTCTCTTTGGCAACCTTCTTCTTGAGTGTTGGTTTTGTCTGTTCTTTCACCCATTCCTCCCCTTCCCAAATGAAAACCTTCAAGCACATCTTAGTTCACTCTCAAGACTGAGCAGAATCTGCCACTTTGTTTGGCCCAGCATCAGTTTTGTCTGCGCTTTCACAGGCTCTGCCTCCTGTTCTCCTAATAAGGACACTGGTCTCTGGCACTCAAATGTCTGCATTTTGACAGGCTCCGCCTCCTGTTCTCCTAATAAGGACACTGGTCTCTGGCACACGAATGTCTGCATTTTGACAGGCTCCGCCTCCTGTTCTCCTAATAAGGACACTGGTCTCTGGCACACGAATGTCTGCATTTTGACATTTTGACACTGGTCTCTGGCTCGAATGTCTGCATTTTCTCCTCCTGTTCTCCTAATAAGGACACTGGTCTCTGGCACACGAATGTCTGCATTTTGACAGGCTCCGCCTCCTGTTCTCCTAATAAGGACACTGGTCTCTGGCACTCGAATGTCTGCATTTTCACAGTCTCCGCCTCCTGTTCTCCTTATAAGGACACTGGTCTCTGGCACAGGACTGCTTGAGTGTTTTTGAAAATTGCCACACGAATGTATGAATCATTTAATTTGCAAATGTATCTGTATTTTATCTTTGTTATTGTTTCATTTTCAGAAATCATAGTTTACAAATTGTATAATATTTATTGTAAATAACTGCATTTGTACCAAATACCAAAGACGCATAATTTTATTTGCAAAAAAGCGGTTATATGTAAAGCTTTTAAGTTTTTATATGGTATAATGAAACAGTGGATACAATGTTTGAGCTTTTTCTCCACATGAGTGGCACTTTAAAATGTCTTGCTGTGTAAGTTGATGAATAATACCAGTAGTGACACAGCTGCAGCCTTCCGCAGGGTAGAAGAATGGCACGATCACAACATGTAAGCTGACAGTGGTAGCAAGAAACTGACATTTAACTGCCAAATCAGGTATCTAAATTTCATGGAGGCAATATATCTCAATAGTTTAAATGCAGAATTTTTAATGTATGGTTGCAAATAAAATCTTGAATTTTTATGCTGAATGACTGTGTGTGTGTGTGTGTTTATTCTGAATTGTTTGACTCTGAGCTCACTTTTCATATTGGTCTCCTTTATTTTTTGTAACTTCATGAAACATTTTATTCAGCATGTTTGAAAGAATCACTACATAACCCAGCTCAGTAATTCCTAATGATGCACTAGAAGTCTCATTTGGTGTGTGTAGCAGCTGACTGTGTTGGTGTGTGTAGCAGCTGCCTGTGTCGGTGTGTGTAGCAGCTGACTGTGTGTGTAGCAGCTGACTGTGTCGGTGTGTGTAGCAGCTGCCTGTGTCGGTGTATAGTAGCTGACTGTGTCGGTGTGTGTAGCAGCTGCCTGTGTCGGTGTGTGTAGCTGCTGTGTCGGTGTGTGTAGCAGCAGCTGCCTGTGTCGGTGTGTGTAGCAGCTGACTGTGTCGGTGTGTGTAGCAGCTGCCTGTGTCGGTGTATAGTAGCTGACTGTGTCGGTGTGTGTAGCAGCTGCCTGTGTCGGTGTGTGTAGCAGCTGACCTGTGTCGGTGTGTGTAGCAGCTGCCTGTGTCGGTGTGTGTATCAGCGGCCTGTGTCGGTGTGTGTAGCAGCTGCCTGTGTCGGTGTATAGTGGCTGACTGTGTCGGTGTGTGTAGCAGCTGCCTGTGTCGGTGTGTGTAGCAGCTGCCTGTGTCGGTGTGTGTAGCAGCGGCCTGTGTCGGTGTGTGTAGCAGCTGACTGTGTCGGTGTGTGTAGCAGCTGACTGTGTCGGTGTATAGTAGCTGAGACCGTATTTCTCTGCCTGGAGTTGCTATTTGATACACTCACAGGTGGACGGTAGTCACTGTGAATCCTGCCTCATTGGAAACACAGCAGTGATTGGCTGAAATATTTAAGCAAGAACAGAGATTGGCTAAAATATGTAAGCCAGGAGAAGACCATTTTCCTGACTATGATGATCTGGTAGATAAGGGGAGGAAACACTGCACAGTCCCCCTTTAGATCTTGAAATGTTTGTTTTTTGTTGAAGTGGATCCTCAAAGATATGAAATAAATTAATCACATAGTTTGTAAATACATTTTATAAAAAGTGTTACAAAATTACATGTACAGTTCTTATTGGCAGCCCGATTTGCTGTCATTACAATAAAATGTGCCTTGATAGGGGACTATAGAAGCAGAAGCAGTATCTAAATGGATACATTACAATGAACTATAACCTGAGTAATGAGACAGTGAAATCTGCTAAATCAAGCATATGTTCTTGAAAGTGAAGTCTGTACTTTACCACAGAAGTACCTTCTGTGGACTGATAATTTCTTACCTATCCTTTTCACCAGAATAGAAAAGATGAAACTGCCACACATTTAGTCAATCCAGCTCCAAGTTTGTGCCGCAATCTTTTTTCATATCTGCTTTTTTATGGAACAGTCTGTCCAGGCTCAGTCAGTGTGCTGTGCAGGAGGCTCACAGCGCTGTGAAGTGTGTTGGCATGTGTATGACTGCCCATAAGGGTGGACAGTGATCTGAGATTGACTGGCGGGTTTTGGAACCCTGGCGGATGTTGAGCACCCCCCTGATCTGTCGCTATGGTTCCTGCGCTTGATCTGGCCCGGTGCAGGGGGGCACATTCCTGCAGGGGGAGTTCTGGCTGATCTGTGACTTATCCATGCGTGGGCAGAGCAGAAACGGTTTGCCAGCGAAGTGAGCCAGCTCACCCTTGGGCCCCACCTTCAGGTTCCTGCAGGGAGAGAGAGACGGACCGCTACTTAGACACCTGTGCGGGGGGAGAGGGGCGCTGATGACTGGAGGAGGAGAGGGAAGGGGTGAGATGTGGAAGAGGTGTGAGAGCGAGGGAAGGTGAGAGCAGGAGAGAGATGGGGAGGGGTGTTTGCGTACGTGTATTGGGAGATGTCCATCACACACTCTCTGGTTCTGCTCTTCTGGGCCTCTGACCCACAGCTGGGTTTACACAGCCCCCAGTCACCCCAGTCAGAGTAATTACCGCGCACTAGAGAAACACACACACACTGCAGTTACTATACACTGAGAAAAACACATACGCACACACTGCAGTTACTATACACTGAGAGAAACACATACGCACACACTGCAGTTAATATACACTGAGAGAAACACACACTGCAGTTACTATACACTGAGAGAAACACATACGCACACACTGCAGTTACTATACACTGAGAGAAACACATACATACTTCAGTAACTGTACACTGGGGCCAGTTGTGCACATTGCTACATGCTAAAGCCCTCTGGCTGCTAGATGCTAATGGCAGATATGCTGCTGAAAGTGTATGGTGTCTGCCTGCTACATGCTAATGGTGGCTGCTTGCTACATGCTAATGGCGGCGTGACTCACTCCGGCACTTGTCAATGTCGTAGCAGGGCCGGGTCTCCACGATGTCCCCAGAGCAGTGTTTCCCCTCCCATTCTCTGTGCTCACACGTCCTCGCCCTTCTCTGCGTGCCTGCAGAGTACGTACTGCACCTGATATTCTTACCTGAGCGATTGCATCCAGACCACTCCCCCCACTCCGACCACTGACCATCCACTGCAAGAGAGAGGGTCAGGGTTAGGGTTAGGGTTTGGGTTAGGGTTAGGGAGAGGGTCAGGGTCAGGTCAGGGTCAGGGTTAGGGTTAGGGTTAGGGTTAGAGGGTCAGGTCAGGGTCAGGGTCAGGGTTAGGGATCACAGTTATGAAAAGTCATGGAATTTCACAGCAGTGTTTTCTCCTCCTTTTTACTCAAACAAGCTGATCTGCTGCAGGCGGGGGGAAACAGGGTCTTGTTACCTGGGTGGTGCAGGTGTGTGTGAGGGACACAGGGTCTTGTTACCTGGGTGGTGCAGGTGTGTGTGAGACACAGGGTCTTGTTACCTGGGTGGTGCAGGTGTGTGTGAGGGACACAGGATCTTGTTACCTGGGTGGTGCAGGTGTGTGTGAGGGACACAGGGTCTTGTTACCTGGGCGGTGCAGGTGTGTGTGAGGGACACAGGATCTTGTTACCTGGGTGGTGCAGGTGTGTGTGAGGGACACAGGGTCTTGTTACCTGGGCAGTGCTGGTGTGTGTTGCAGATCTTTGTGGAAGTTGCGTCCCCAGGACAGGCATGGCCACCGTGTTTGGGTGCTGGACTGTCACACACTCGCCGTTTCACCTGTGCCCCGAGGCCGCAGGTCACTGAACACCTGGAGTACTCCCCCCAGGGGCCCCAGCCCCCATGCACTGTAGACACAAACAGCATGTGAGTGTGATGGCACTGAGGCCTGCGGTGCCTGTGGTGTGACAGCCTGTGGTGTGACAGCACTGAGGCCTGAGGTGCCTGTGGTGTGACAGCACTGAGGCCTGCGGTGCCTGTGTTGTGACAGCACTGAGGCCTGCGGTCTGACAGCACTGAGGCCTGCGGTGCCTGTGGTGTGACAGCACTGAGGCCTGCGGTGCCTGCAGTGTGACAGCACTGAGGCCTGTGGTGTGACAGCACTGAGGCCTGAGGTGCCTGTGGTGTGACAGCACTGAGGCCTGCGGTGCCTGTGGTGTGACAGCACTGAGGCCTGCGGTCTGACAGCACTGAGGCCTGTGGTGTGACAGCACTGAGGCCTGCGGTGCCTGCAGTGTGACAGCACTGAGGCCTGAGGTGCCTGTGGTGTGACAGCACTGAGGCCTGAGGTGCCTGTGGTGTGACAGCACTGAGGCCTGCGGTGTGACAGCACTGAGGCCTGCGGTGCCTGCAGTGTGACAGCACTGAGGCCTGTGGTGTGACAGCACTGAGGCCTGCGGTGCCTGTGTGTGACAGCACTGAGGCCTGCGGTGCCTGTGGTGTGACAGCACTGAGGCCTGCGGTGCCTGTGGTGTGACAGCACTGAGGCCTGCGGTGCGACGGCAGCGTTGCGTCCCTTACCAGGGCAGAAGGGGAGGCCCTTGCAGTACTCCCAGCGATGGCCTGACTCGGGGCAGGGCTGTCCGGGGGGGTCTGTGGAGGGGGCGGGGTTGGTGCAGTAGCGTGCGCTGTGCCTGCGGGGGGGCTCAGAGCCTTCTCTCACACAGGTCCCATCGCAAGGCTCCCACGGACCCCACGCAGACCAGCCACCATGGACTGGCAGAGGCAAGAGAGGGAAACAGTGTCAAAAGGTACCGTCGCCTTGGAGCCATCCTTTAGGTCTGACATACAACCCCCCATGATCATGTTGGGGTTGTGTTTGGGTCATGTTGCGGTCATGCTGTAGTGGGGGTTTACCTGGGCACACCTTCCCGGTGTGGCAGGCAGATGTTTCTTTGCTGGGCCCGGAGCACCCAGGGCCCCCACAGTTTGGGGGGGGCGAGGAGCAGGTCCTCTCCCTCTGCCTGTTGCCCGAACCGCAGCTGACTGAGCAGGCCTGCCAGGACCCCCACTCACTCCAGCCCGCCGGCTCTGTGGGAGAGGGGCACACACATTACCTAAAAAGGTACACCAAATCTCCAAACACATACAGCCTTTCAAACAATGCCATTCAGTTTCATTTCAGCTTCACGCACACTAAAGGTACACAAACACACACACACAGTGGGGTGTTAATGCTGTTAGCGCTATGGGGTGATTAGTGACCATTAGCTGTGACTGGCAGTGTTAGCAGTGTTAATGCTGTTAGCTGTGTGGTGATTAGTGCCATTAGCTGTGACTGGCAGTGCTAGCGGTGTTAATGCTGTTAGCTGTTAGCGCTGGGGTGATTAGTTCCATTAGCTGTGACTGGCAGTGTTAGCGGTGTTAATGCTGTTAGCTGTGGGTGATTAGTGCCATTAGCTGTGACTGGCAGTGTTAGCGGTGTTAATGCTGTTAGCTGTGTGGTGATTAGTGCCATTAGCTGTGACTGGCAGTGTTAGCGGTGTTAATGCTGTTAGCACTGTGGGGTGATTAGACACATTAGCCCTGATTAGTGGTGTTGGAGGTCCGTACTGGGGCAGCAGTCCCGGTCCTGGCATGATTTGGTCTGCAGGCCCCCCAGCCCTTTGGGGTCCTTGCAGAGCCCAATCCCAAAGCAGAACCGCCTACGCTGCTGCACCCCCTCCAGGCAGGACACTGTACACGCCCCCCAAGCACTCCACTCTGACCAGCTGGCAGGCCTGGGGGAGGGGGTTTGAGAGGGAGGGAGAGACACAGAGAGAGAAAGGGGTGATTGAGGGAGAGAGAGAGAGAGAGGGGAAGGTTGAGAGATGATGTCATAGATCACACTGCAATGTGGGGGTAATTAGGGAGATTTTATTTCCCTCCAAACGTTCCCTGTGGTTTGTCCCCCCACACCCCCTTAAAAACCTCTCCTTCCCGTACACCTGTACCTTTCTGCTATGATGTGGAGGGCGTGGAGACCGGGACACTGTGAGTAGAAGAGCACATGTGACGCTAGCCCTGCCAACGCAACTTAGCGTTATGGGCGGTCACTGCTCTTGTGAGGTTGCAGGTTTGACTCAATGCTTCAAGTGAATATTTGAGTAAAGTTTCCCGCTGTGTAAATTAATTTTGTGTAAAAATACAAGCTCCTCATGGGGGCTGAGTGCCCCCCAAGCCGGGGTTACTAATGCTTCACCAGGGAGAGACAGACAAATGTGTGGGTTTGGTGCGCGCCTGCATGCACGTGGTGGAGGGTGTGGTATACTGACCGACAGGAGTGACAGACACTGTCATTGCCCTGGTAACCGTAGTGAGGGTTCATGCAGCAGTCGTCCACCTCGGCCTCTCCTAGCAGCTGCCCACACCTGCCCGTTTGGGTGTCAAAGTGCTGGAAACAGCGCGCGCTCTCACACACTGTGCAGACACGGGAGAGAGAACACGCATGCGTGCATAGGACTAAGGTTACTATTGTATACTAAAACTAACACAAAAAATATCACATGAAAAACATTTTTGTAAACTAAAAAAACACAAGAATGAAAAATTTAAACTAAACGAAAACATTACTGTCTAAAAAAACTAACTGAAATAAAATAACAACTAACATGAAATATTTTAGTTTTCGTTGTTAATAAACACCTCTAAGACAATGGAATCTCCCGTCTCAGTGCAGTCTTACGTAAGGATTAACTTTGCGGTGTGGAGATTAAGGGAAAACCCCAGAAACCTTGAGGTACACCTGCAGAGTCACCACAGCGAGGCTTGCGTATTGTTCATGGCTAAAGTTTAGGAAAGATGTAACAAGAGCGGCGATGGTGAAAATAGTGCTGAAAGTACACATTAAAGGCAGAACGCCTTAGCAACATGCTTACAGCGGTCTGAAGCCTGGATGATTAACACTGGCGCGTACAAAACACGCCAGGATGCGCTAGTTAATTTGTCCATTGAGACAGGCATGTCCGCAGGATAGCGTGAAGTGCCAGCTTTCAAAAACTTGAATGCAACCCTCGACCCCAAAGTCAAGACCCCGGGTGCTGCACGAGTAAATGCATCGATCACACTGAAAATGAGCACGTCATTTAAGAAGCAAAAATGCAAAATACGTTCAGTCCAAATCATTGTAAATACATAGTTAGCTAACTGATCACCGACTTGTGTGTTTAAATATTTCTTTCATTTTTTTCTTTTGACCACTTAAGAAGGTTTGTTAAAACATTTAACATGCTTTGCCCCTCAAAAACTCTGTCAGTTTACCAGACTCAAAAGTAAACCCCAGAATATCCCACTGGTCCATTAAACTGTAATTACTAAAACTGAAATAAAAATGTATCAAAACGAAACAAAATATGTCTGTGTAAAAAATAAATAAATAATACTAATAAACCAATAGTTAGAATGCAATAGTGAAACTAACTATAACTTAATTGGTTTCAAGGAAATTTTGAAAATAATACTGAAATAGAAACTAATGTTAACACACAAAACTATAATAACCTTGGTGATACATGCATACGCACGCACACAGACAATAGTCATCTAGGGGCAATGGTTACACCGCTTAAACATTTTCAACTAAAATAAATTCTATACAATATACATTTTTATGATATTAGTTAACAAACGTTTACAATATTAGTGAACGTTTCTTTCCCCACAACCTGAATCTATGGATAGAATGGCGAGATAAGTTTATCAAATTTTTCACCAAAGCTGCCTGCTATCGGCTTGCTGTCCGATGTTTCTTTTTCCCGAGGGTAGTTTCTCGTTTCACCCAAATCAAATTCTGCAACGTAAACACTACAGTGATTTATAGTTAGAGACCCCTTCCAAGAATGTGGCATTATGTCAAACAACTGAAATAACTTTTCAAGTGTAAAAGGCCAGAGTGAACGTGCCAGAACTTGCCAGTGTCTGCTCCAGCCATTTTCTTGTCAGGGCACAGTCGTAGCATGTAAACATGGAATCTTTAATCGTTAAAAAAGAACTAAATGACAATATGGCAAATTCTAAGACACATTAATCAACTATCGCAATTACATTTTGTTAATCTCGTTGAGGAATCACATCGAAAACATTTAGTATTGATATGGAATGCTGCCAGTTGAGTTTATTGTGAATCATTTTGCCAGTTTTGGCTGTTAGCGGTTGATAACTGCCAACACTGTCCAGTTAAATGGCCAATGCAGCAGTGACTAATCTGAAAATCCAGACTGGTGATCTGCGCTCATTGCATGCCAGTTTGGAGTGTAACCGCAGTGGCACTATTTCTGTGATATTGGTGCCACATCGTTTTGAAATAAATGAGACCGTGGTTACAGAAAGCGATACACTGTATTGTCCTTTGCGCCATTAGTTGGACTAATAAAATCGAGTCACACTGTACGTGTTGTAATGAACGTCATAATATTTTACTTAATTTGCATAAATCTTGTTTACAGGAGAGAAATCTCAATGAAGGTAACTGAAATTCTCAGTGCAGGTAATGGCAAGCATATATACGGACAACATTTTCAATGTTATAAAAATGTTTTAAAAACAGTAAATCGCTGAGAGAAGCAAAGCAGACCATACAAATCAAAAATCACAACGAGGGTCATTCCAGAGAGATACGTGCGACTGCTCTGTCCGTAACCCAGTGAGAGTGATGACCGAGAGCTTTAGAGTCTGAATCTCTTTAAATCTCAAGCTTGAAAGCTGTAAACTCCCACAGGTTCGGGGAAAATCAGCAGCAGCTCCCCGGATTGGTTGAAAAGCTAAAGTATTGTCACTGGCATGATTTAAACTCAGTTTATATTCTGCAGTGGGACCCAGTCAAGCAAACATGGTCTCCTTAAGGGCAGACGCTTAAGATTTTAATCTCCTTTACATTTATAAAATTCAAACCAAACAGACTTTAGTCTTTCAGGGGGAGTGTGCTACACTATTTTAGAATGAAAATAACACATCCCTAAGTTTCTCTGCCTGTGATAAAATAGAGAGAGTAATGGGTGTTGCAATGTGATTCTGTTTGGATTGAGCTGCATATACGCTTAAGGAGGCTGACCTCATTTGGATGAAGGTAGCCTTTGGTCTTCTAACTCAGTTGTCTATGTTCATACCAAGTATAAAATCTCTCCTGAGGAAGAGCTGGAGGACGGTGGGTAAAGACTGCAGTTAAAGTTGGTGTGTGTTAGTGTGTGTGAGACCTGTAGGACGGTGGGTAAAGACTGCAGTTAAAGTTGGTGTGTGTTAGTGTGTGTGAGACCTGTAGGACGGTGGGTAAAGACTGCAGTTAAAGTTGGTGTGTGTTAGTGTGTGTGAGACCTGTAGGACGGTGGGTACAGACTGCAGTTAAAGTAGATGTGTGTTAGTGTGTGTGAGACCTGTTGACGTGGGTGACTGCAGTTAAAGTTGGTGTGTGTTAGACCTGTAGGACGGTGGGTACAGACTGCAGTTAAAGTAGATGTGTGTTAGTGTGTGTGGCACTGACCTGATTCCTGCGCAGCCAGAAACACGCAGCACAAAATCCACAGCAACATGACAGCAGCTCCTCTGGTGTGTCTCTGTCTTCTCGCCCCCATCCCATCCCTCTTTATCTCAGCTCTGATAGCCTCTCAGGTCTGCCCATTAGTGTCCCTCCCTCTCCCAGCCACCCTCCTCTTATTTCAGTTTAGGGTCCATCCTGAGTACTGTCTTATTTTGATGTAACCCATCTGTTTGCTCTCTCCCCAACTTTTCCCTCCTCTGAGGTCTGAGAAGAGTCCTTTCACAGGTCAACACTATGCTAATGTTAGGCGCTAATAAACATACAGTGTCCATTAAACATGCTGTGCTAATGTTAGCTGGTGATAAACATACAGTGTCCATTAAACATGCTGTGCTAATGTTAGCCACTAATAAACATACAGTGTCCATTAAACATGCTGTGCTAATGTTAGGCACTAATAAACATACAGTGTCCATTAAACATGCTGTGCTAATGTTAGCCACTAATAAACATACAGTGTCCAATAAACATGCTGTGCTAATGTTAGCTGGTGATAAACATACAGTGTCCATTAAACATGCTGTGCTAATGTGAGGCACTAATAAACATACAGTGTCCATTAAACATGCTGTGCTAATGTTAGCTGGTAAACATACAGTGTCCATTAAACATGCTGTGCTTATGTTAGCCGGTGCTAAACATGCAGATTCCATCATACACACTTTAAATTATGAGCATGTAGCATGCTCCCGCTCATTTGCACGCTAGCTCACTCTCTCCTGACCGCGCACAGGCAGGGCTGCTCCTCTGACCGTCAATCTGTCATTTCGAGGAAGCGGGCCGTCAGCCTTACGGGAACAGGCTGCAGCGCAAGCCTTGCTGGAGTTGCGTAAACGTTATTTCCTCTGGCTACAGTCAACAAATCAACTCCGATCCCCTTGGCCCCCCTCTGGCGCTGTAATTCCCAGAGGAAAGTCCCCGGGCTGGAATACTGCCATAAAAAGCCTAACCCTGACCCTAACCCTCCACAACGCCATGCAAGCCTGCGCTTTTTGGAAGGAGAAATATATGGGCCATGCTCAAATTGTACGATTATGTAGAGTTAAAGAGATTTAGTGACATGTGTACATCCAATCAACAGGTCTTTACTTGTCTTTTTGGGAAGCCCTCACCTTCCAGTGCATCAGCATCCTGGGAACTGAAGTACCCACTAGTACACAAATTATTCTTTGAATCTTTGAAACAATGTTTTTAGTCGAGACAATGTGTTTTGTGAGGTGGGGCTGTTGATCATGACCAGGGTGGTCCGTTGGGACCCCAGTCCTACGCCCAGCTCCGACATTGCTTTGGATGGACTTTAATACTGCCACCTACAGGTCAGGTTCAGGCACTGCTGTCTCTTTAAAGGAGCTGCTCACTAATGTTAGTGAGTGACAGGCTGAGGGATGGTATACCTGTCACAGCAGCTGTACATATTTAAAGACAACTCACAAAAAAGGTAATTCAAACATACAGAACAGCACAGAAGGCATTAGCCAAATGAGTATGTAGTAGTACTAGTAGAGCACTTAAAGCCCACCAATCGCGTGGCACTGTGAGAGGTGATGGGCGGAGCCAACTCCTCTGCTCCTCACATAGGACTGCTGTCAGTTCCTGTTTCCTCCAGTCTCTCAGCAGCAGTTGCTTATTGTTGGCTGTGCTGGTTTTTGTTTATACTTTTAGACCTATTCTTTGTTGTTTGAGTTTGGCCATTTTCCCTTCCCCAAAATAAGGCCTTGGTTTTGTATCAGTCTTGGTGTTTTCCTGCCACTCTTTCACAGTAGCCACACACGGCATAGCGCAACTAAGTACACAAAATGTTTTGGATGTAAGATCTATAGAAAATTCTACTTCAATATTCATCTTAATCCTATTTCTATTCATATTTGAAAAAAGCCCTGCTCCATCTGTAATATCACAGTATAATACAGGAAAATGCTGAGGAAAGTCAGAATCAGAATGTGTTCTGGTCCTGTAGAAACATAAAATACCTATAAATGAATCATATTTACAATAATAAGACAATCCCAAATGTGGTAAATTGACTGTATGCATCAGCAGGGCCGTCGGCACAGCTGTCAGTCCGCCCGCCTGCATCTCGCGCATGGACACATCCACGAGCTGATCTTAGGTCATGATCAGACAGCATCAGATACACTGGCAAGGGGTCAGATCCTAGAGTCTCAGAAGTGGTAGATTATATATCGTAATTATAAAAACTTATCCACCACAAGGCCTACATAGTTGTTTGTCAACATGTTTAAATTGTTTGCCATCTTTTATCGCCATCTAGATTGTCCTTCCCCAAATTATGTTTGCCCCACGGGCAGTCATATGACCTTGTAACTTGACCTTCACTGTAATAGGTGCGGTCGACCTTCACTGCTATTGCTAGGTTTAATTTTACCGAATGACCAATTTATTCAATCGTTACTGTAACTAATTGTCATATCTGTCATTACTCTCCTTCAGCAGTTGCTTCTGAACCTTCTGGGGATATAACTGAGACCGATTAAGCGTTGTACTTCAAATGAAGACAAGAGGCAGCTAAGTATAAACTGCACTCGAGAGGAGAGGACGAGATTATCGGAGATTTAAGTCTGCTGTTCATCTGAATTCACACGGGCCAAGGACCGCAAGGACAGCGGCCGTGGAGAGAACAGGAAAAGAGCAGTTGGCTGTCAAACAAACCGCCAAGAAAAAATAAAATATACATACATTTATAAAAAAATAATTGTGTGATGGGAACCAATTTAAAATCATTCAGCGGATACTGTTTTCACAAAAGGTGAGTTCATTTATTGTTCATATGTACCTGTTCTTATGGTGTATATATCTTATATAAAATAATGATTTGAGCATATATTATAATTTTTCAATTTTTAAATCATTTTACCATATGTAATCATACCACAGTAGGTTACATAACTTTACACCTATGTCAAAAGTGTTAGTTGTGAAACGCAATGTGCATTAAAAATGATCATTTTAAACGTCACTGGTCAGAGAGTATTTTAATTTGTATTGAATGATGCCTATACTTCACGCTTCTCCATTACATAAACATTGGATTTGTCGTAAAAGATGAGGACGTGGCTGACTGTGGACTTGGAGATTCAACAAGCAAATAATCTGAAATTTGTATCACTAAATGTAACTCTAAATATAGAATAAATTTCTTCATTCGTTTGCCTTGTTCTCATGATTATCCTTATCTCACCTGGCAGGGATTTGTGTAGATATATTTACAGAAAGGATAGAAATAGCGCAAGGTTTCAAAGCAGTTGTATCTCACCTAATCTACAGCAGATCCAGGAACTTAAAGTCACTCGTTTTAAATTTGCAGTCGTATTTTATTTCTTAAATTACATTTCATTTTTCATTGCATGTACTTCATCTGTAGGGTTTACACAAAATCAGACGATTCCACAATTCCTTTTGCCGACTTTCTGCAAAACCTTTCAAAGGAGGAGTTACCGGGTGACTGTTCCGTTCTACTGGTGAACGCCATTATCGCACGCAACCTTAGCGGAATACCTGCGACAGAAAGGAAAAGCGTCATTCTTCTGCCCGCTTTCCTGGCGCGTGGCAGTTAGAAGGGGATGGCGGGAGCCGGTGCCACGACCGTGGAGAGCTCGTGCCAGGCCCTGTGCCGATCTTTGGTCACCAACAACGGCCTGCAGCAGGAGAGCGTGGACATCTCCAAATCTGTGCTGTACACGTCCCTGATGGGCCTGCTGCTGGTGGCAGACAAAGAGGTGAGGGGAGCTGGCACACACAGTGCTGAGAGTGGATGTAGAACGTTATATATACCTCAGAGCTGCCTCAGTGTCTTATTAAAATAGTGACAAGTTTCGCACTGAAACACGCACTCAAAGGTGTGTGTATATACATGCTGTCACTTATCCTTCAAAATCCGCAGCCAACAAACATGTGCATGCACACAAAGTCAAAAGCTCACACATGGCTATGCACACGCACAGTCAAAAGCTCACACATGGCTATGCACACGCACAGTCAAAAGCTCACACATGGCTATGCACAAGCACAGTCAAAAGCTCACACATGGCTATGCACACATGCAAAGGGACGCGTGTAAATGCACCTGTTAGCTCTCCCTGTCTTCCCTTCCCCACTGCACAGCTAATTGGATAAGAATTTCTTGACTCAACCTCTACTGTGAGCCTGTCCCTGCAATGAGTTAATGAGCTCAGTGTTCTAAAGAAGGACACTGCAGACTTAATGCAGGCAGGGCAGGAGAGAGGGACAGTGCAGCAAACAGACGCAGAGAAAGGGAAGAATAAGAGAGGTGTAATAAGATATCTGAGCTGAACTGAGAGTGTTTGAATCACTGGCTTCACCACGGTCACAAGAAGTGTTTAAAATATGGCCTTTTCCCACATTATCACCAAGTAGGGATATTCATCCCAGAGCTCAGGTGCAGGTGTTTGTTTAGTTCAGGTGTGGTGTGTACAGGTGAGTTTGTTTAGTTCAGGTGTGGTGTGTTCAGGTGAGTTTGTTTAGTTCAGGTGTGGTGTGTTCAGGTGAGTTTGTTTAGCTCAGGTGCGGTGTGTTCAGGTGAGTTTGTTTAGTTCAGGTGCAGTGTGTTCAGTTGAGTTTGTGTAGCTCAGGTGTGGTGTGTTCAGGTGAGTTTGTTTGGATCAGGTGCAGTGTGTTCAGGTGAGTTTGTTGAGCTGAGGTGCGGTGTGAACAGGTGAGTTTGTTTGGATCATGTGCGGTGTGTTCAGGTGAGTTTGTTTAGCTCAGGTGTGGTGTGTTCAGGTGAGTTTGTTGAGCTGAGGTGCGGTGTGAGCAGGTGAGTTTGTTGACCTCAGGTGCAGTGTGAACAGGTGAGTTTGTTTGGATCATGTGCGGTGTGTTCAGGTGAGTTTGTTTAGCTCAGGTGTGGTGTGTTCAGGTGAGTTTGTTGAGCTGAGGTGCGGTGTGAGCAGGTGAGTTTGTTGACCTCAGGTGCAGTGTGAACAGGTGAGTTTGTTTGGATCAGGTGCGGTGTGTTCAGGTGAGTTTGTTTAGCTCAGGTGTGGTGTGTTCAGGTGAGTTTGTTGAGCTTGAGGTGCGGTGTGAGCAGGTGAGTTTGTTGACCTCAGGTGCGGTGTGAACAAGTGAACACTGTCTGATCTCTCCTTGCAGAAGGAAGTGAGTCTGGATCTTGGGAGTGGACAGGTGGGGCTGCTGAACGTGGGAAACACTGTAAGTCTATTAAACATTCTCACCTGTGCATCCTCACCTGTGCTTTACTGCCCTCTCAAATAAACAAGCCACTGGGTTACCTGGAATAAAAGCATCGGCGTAATCTCTCTCTCTCTCTGCCTCTCTCTCTCCCCCCTTCCTCAGTGTTTTCTGAATGCTGTGGTTCAGTGCTTGTCTCACACATGCGGTCTGAGGGACTACCTCCTCAGCAGGGCCTACCAGCAGGAAATGGGCTCTAGCAAAGAGCCCAAACTTACCAACGGTAATGGCTCCCAGTTACATACTCATTTCCTGTTCCATTATTGTGCTGTCTGTGGGGTGTGCATTAAGCAGGCTGTGCTGTGTGTGGGGTGTACATTAAGCTGTGCTGTCTGTGGGGTGTGCGTTAAGCAGGCTGTGCTGTGTGTGGGGTGTGCGTTAAGCTGTGCTGTGTGTGGGGTGTGCATTAGGCTGTGCTGTGTGTGGGGTGTGCGTTAGGCTGTGCTGTCTGTGGGGTGTGCGTTAGGCTGTGCTGTGTGTGGGGTGTGCGTTAGGCTGTGCTGTCTGTGGGGTGTGCGTTAGCCTGTGCTGTCTGTGGGGTGTGCGTTAAGCAGGCTGTGCTGTGTGTGGGGTGTGCGTTAGGCTGTGCTGTGTGTGAGGTGTGCATTAGGCTGTGCTGTGTGTGGGGTGTGCATTAAGCTGTGCTGTGTGTGGGGTGTGCGTTAGGCTGTGCTGTCTGTGGGGTGTGCGTTAAGCAGGCTGTGTGGATCATGTTCCTGCAGCGTTCACCCAGGTGCTGTCTGACCTGTGGGACTCTGGGGGAGCTGACGCTGCTGTGCGCCCTGGCAGGTTCTACAGCATCTTCAAAGAGTCCGTGCCCCACTTCAGTGGCTACAGGTGAGCCCTGCACCTCTGAGGCAGTGCCTGTAACGCATGCATGTGCAGTGTGAGTAGGGCATGCTGGTGAGCTGAGGTCCTGCCTCTCTCTCTGTCGCAGTCAGCAGGATGCGCAGGAGTTTCTCCGCTTCCTGCTGGACCGACTGCACTCCGAGATCAACCGCTGCCCCCCCCACCGGCCCCCGACCAACCCCCCGCTGGACTCCACCTACGCAAAGATCAGGTGAGCGCCTTGCTGGGGAACGAGAACTTCATGAAAATAGTATTACAGCACTCTGACCCAGCATAATTTCAGTGAATTTTAAGTGAATTAAGTATTTTCAAAGAGATTAATTATCACCACAAACTTTGTTGAAAGGAAACGAGCAATCTGGTGGGTACAGTTGTTTTCATAAATATACACTCACAAATGGAATAAATTATGAGTTAGGCATCTAGCAGACATTCATCTTCAGAATGACTCACACACAGTTTGCGTCCCTATGCACTATCCATCCATACTGATGGGTATTTACTGAAGTCATTCATGTGAAATGTACTGCTTACAGCAGTGGTGCCCTTCTGTGGAACTGAGCTCAAGCCCAGCACCCTAAGCCTAACCCTAACCCTAACCCTAACCCCACACCGCTGCCCACTTCGTACTGATACTATAATATGTGAAATTTGTAAGTGACCTTCGGCCAGTGATCTGGGTTGAGTCAGCTGTTTGTCCCTCTTGCATGCTGTGTCTTTGTGGTTGGCTTTGTCTGTCCTTGGTCTGGTCCTGAAAAGGATAAAAGTGAGGATAAAATGCAGAGAACTCTATTGAATACCCTCAGAGCTGACCACAAGAGTGGACCTGCTCTCCCTTTCAGCTCACCTCCCGCTGCAGTGTGTAACAGTGTGCGGGTCCCATTGCAGTGTGTAACAGTGTGGGGATTCCCATGCAGTGTGTACCAGTGTGGGGATTCCCATGCAGTGTGTAACAGTGTGGGGGTCCTGCTGCAGTGTGTAACAGTGTGGGGATCCTGCTGCAGTGTGTAACAGTGTGAGGGTCCCGCTGCAGTGTGTAACAGTGTGGGGATCCTGCTGCAGTGTGTAACAGTGTGAGGGTCCCCCTGCAGTGTGTAACAGTGTGGGGGTCCCCCTGCAGTGTGTAACAGTGTGGGGATTCCCATGCAGTGTGTAACAGTGTGGGGTCCCCCTGAAGTGTGTAACAGTGTGGGGGTCCCCCTGCAGTGTGTAACAGTGTGGGGGTCCCGCTGCAGTGTGTAACAGTGTGGGGGTCCCCCTGCAGTGTGTAACAGTGTGGGGATTCCCATGCAGTGTGTAACAGTGTGGGGGTCCCGCTGCAGTGTGTAACAGTGTGGGGTTCCCCCTGCAGTGTGTAACAGTGTGGGGATTCCCATGCAGTGTGTAACAGTGTGGGGGTCCCGCTGCAGTGTGTAACAGTGTGGGGGTCCCGCTGCAGTGTGTAACAGTGTGGGGATTCCCATGCAGTGTGTAACAGTGTGGGGGTCCCGCTGCAGTGTGTAACAGTGTGGGGGTCCCGCTGCAGTGTGTAACAGTGTGGGGGTCCCCCTGCAGTGTGTAACAGTGTGGGGATTCCCCTGCAGTGTGTAACAGTGTGGGGATTCCCATGCAGTGTGTAACAGTGGGGGGTCCCGCTGCAGTGTGTAACAGTGTGGGGATTCCCCTGCAGTGTGTAACAGTGTGGGGTCCCACTGCAGTGTGTAACAGTGTGGGGGTCCCGCTGCAGTGTGTAACAGTGTGGGGATTCCCCTGCAGTGTGTAACAGTGTGGGGATTCCCATGCAGTGTGTAACAGTGTGGGGATTCCCCTGCAGTGTGTAACAGTGTGGGGTCCCACTGCAGTGTGTAACAGTGGGGGGGTGAGGTATTAGTTATGGCATCAGGCAAGCTGAAGTCAGGCAGGGAGATTTGAGATGTTTACACTTGTCTTACTGTAGTATATTTTGTGTCTCTTAGAATGGATGAAGAAGCTGCTAAGATGTGGAGCAGATATCTGGAGAGAGATGACAGCAGGATCGTAGGTGAGGGAAGGAACCTTTTGTTTAATGTTCTTTTGAAACTTTTTATTTCTAGAAAATGAAACTTGAACATTTCTTTCATCACTGAGATCCTTCCTCATTGGTCTGAACTTCCTCTTCCGTCACGATTTCCAAATATCTTTCAGTTTGTTTCTCTCTGTGGCCTCTGCACATGTTTTGTTTTCCTCACTCTGTCCATGGTCCCCCTTTTCTGTCCACCTGTATCTCTCACTCATACTCACACATATTCTCTCCCCCATCCTCACTGTCCTTCTCTCTCTTCCTCTCTCTCTCTCTCTCTTTCTTTCTCTCCCCCTCTCCTCCCCTCCATCCCTCTCTCTCTCAGATCTGTTCTCAGGACAGCTGCGCAGCTCTCTGCATTGCTCAGTGTGTTCTCATTACTCCACCACCTTTGATGTGTTCTGTGACCTGTCGCTGCCCATTCCCAAGGTACCTGTCCATCCGTCATCACAGAGGGCAGCTAGGCTCCATCACATCACACGGAGCTCTGCAAACTGATCTCACACTGACCAACCTTAAAGGGTGCAACACTGTGACCAGAGCTCCAGAGGTCACCTTCTACCGCACCTTTTACATTAATAAAACACACAAAATACAGTCAATGTGTAAGTATCAACAGGCTCAGAGGCCACAACAGTGATGAATAGTTTAATTAGTGTCTTTAGCACAGAAGAAAGGTGAAATTTTTTCTCTTTAAATCCACCGAATTCTTGAGTAAATATATCTAATTGGTAATGAAATCCCCTTTGCTGTTTTAAGCTCTCAGCTGCTAATGGTGGCTGTTCATAACCATTAAGGTTAGCTCTATTCCAGTTTTCTCTGTAAGCTGTGGGTTTGCAGCTGCGTTATCTCAGTGCTGCAGTAAGGCTGAGTGAGGAAGAGGAGCATCGTAGCTGTGCTTTTCCAGAGTTCCTTTTCCGAAACACAGCTCTCCAGCTGTCTTATAAACTTATGCTGTTCAGACTTGTACAATTTTCACCTCTCAGTAAAATGTGTAACCTACCAAAAAACACAGAACAGATCAGCTTCACTCTAATGTGTGGAACCTGTTGTTTCAGAGGAGTGTTTCTGGGGGAATTGTTTCACTGAAGGACTGCCTGGAGCTGTTTTCTCAGGAGGAAAAACTGGAGCAGGAGAATGCACCAGTGGGTACCCTGTGCTTCCCCTCTCCTGTGAGGAGGGTGGCCATCTTGGGTTAGGTTGTAGACCCATGGCTGTGTTGTGTATTTGTGTGTGTGCTGCAGATGTATGACATTTATTGTGTGCCTGTGCATTGTGCGAGTGTTGTGTGTTTGTGTGTTGCAGATGTGTAAGTGTTGTGTGTTTATGTGTTGCAGATGTGTAAGTGTTGTGTGTTTATGTGTTGCAGATGTGTGTGTTGTGTGTTTATGTGTTGCAGATGTGTAAGTGTTGTGTGTTTATGTGTTGCAGATGTGTGAGCGTTGTGTGTTTATGTGTTGCAGATGTGTGAGCGTTGTGTGTTTATGTGTTGCAGATGTGTAAGTGTTGTGTGTTTATGTGTTGCAGATGTGTGTGTTGTGTGTTTATGTGTTGCAGATGTGTAAGTGTTGTGTGTTTATGTGTTGCAGATGTGTAAGTGTTGTGTGTTTATGTGTTGCAGATGTGTGAGCATTGTGTGTTTATGTGTTGCAGATGTGTGAGCGTTGTGTGTTTATGTGTTGCAGATGTGTAAGCATTGTGTGTTTCTGTGTTGCAGATGTGTGTGTTGTGTGTTTATGTGTTGCAGATGTGTGAGCGTTGTTGCAGACGGACAGAAAGCACCAAGAGGCTAACCATCCAGAGGTTTCCCAGAGTGATCGTCTTGCGTATCCTCAGAGTTACTCTCTAGTGTTTCGTTTGTGAAGTTTATAGTGATTTTGTTCATAATGTTTATGTTTGTAGTGACTGTGTTTGGTGTGGTGAAGCATGTAAAACCTTAACCCAGAATGTTTATGTTTGTAGTGACTGTGTTTGGTGTGGTGAAGCATGTAAAACCTTAACCCAGTGGTCAGACCTGAACCGCTTTGCCATGTCCAGATACTCCATCAGCAAGAGCACTGTGTCTGTGTCCTTCCCCCTCACCCGTCTGGACCTGGGACCCTACGGACCCCCCGGCATAGGTACTGATGTCATCACACGCTGCCGTCAGATAGGGAAGGGTTAAGACTGTGTCACATGGTTACGGATGTCATCACTCGCTGCCGTGGTCTGTGCTTTATAACCTGTATGCAGTGTGTAACTGAGTGTGTGTGTCTCTTTGTCAGGGTCTGTGCTTTATAACCTGTATGCAGTGTGTAACCACTCTGGCACGGTCAACATGGGCCACTACACAGCCTGCTGTGTGGACCAGTCTGGCTGGCACTGCTACAACGATGCCAGGTGAGACCTGCTCACCTTCACTGAGCACTCAGGACATGGTCAGTTGACAGCCACTGACACTGTTTGTGTGTGCTCCTTCCCTTCAGGGTCACGCCCATCCCTGAGGCGCACCTCCAGTCCAGCCAGGCGTATGTGCTGTTCTATCAGCTGGACAGCAGCACCTACGGAGCGCAGAGGAAGTGACACGCATCACAGGGTCCATGCTGCAGTGACACACTCTTCCATGGCGACACACTCTTCCACAGTGACACACTTTTCCACGGCGACACAGTCTTCCGCAGCGACACTCTTCCACAGTGACACACTCTTCCACAGCGACACACTCTTCCACAGCGACACACTCTTCCGCAGTGACACACTCTTCCACAGTGACACACTCTTCCGCAGCGACACACTCTTCTGCAGTGACACACTCTTCCACAGTGACACACTCTTCCACAGTGACACACTCTTCCGCAGTGACACACTCTTCCACAGCAGGGCAGAGTACCACCAGCAAGGCCTGTGCAGCCTCACCACAGGGGGAGGGGAACGGGCCCAGCCTTATCGACCTCAGCCAGCTGAAATGCCACCTGTTAACAAAAACTCAATGGAATCAGCAGGGTAGCATGCAATAGGCTGGCAAACCAGCAGGACAGGACACGATTGGCTGGCAGCCCTGCAGGACAGCACACGATTGACTGGCAGCCCCACAGGACAGCACACGATTGGCTGGCAACCCCTTGGCATGGTGACAGCGCCATCCAGGTAGGGGGGTTCATGCCCGCTTGCTGCTCTGCACCTCAGTAGTGCCTCCTCCACTCAGTCAGGCATCTGTGGACCACCTGCTTCAGCTGCGCATGAAATGTAGTCTTCTGGAGCAGTGGCTTTGCAGCTGGGAGACTGCAGAATGACCGCGCAGCTCGGCGGGGGGACTGCAGTGTGACTGCGCAGCTTGGCGGGGGACTGCAGTGTGACTGCGCAGCTCAGCTGGGGGACTGCGGAGTGACTGCGCAGCTCAGCGGGGGGACTGCAGAGTGACTGCGTAGCTCAGCTGCGGGACCGCAGAGTGACTGCAGACAGAGAGAAACAGTGCCATGTTTGCTGCAGAGCTGAAAGAGCTCGAGTGGGAGAGAGAGATGAACAGCTCAATGATAAACTCTTACAACATTCAGGCAGGAAGCTCTGAAATTAAATTCACACTTAACAGGAATCAGTTATTAAAATAACTTCTGCTGGCGAAACTGGAGAAAAACTGATAACCACAGCACTTTTGGGTTTTTTTTTTCTGACTTTGCATATAGAATATCCAACTTCCCATTTTGAATTGTGAAGAGAAGATGGGTGAGGATTTCTCTTGAAATCATAAACACATTTTTGATGAACAGAGAAGTTTCGGATGAAAGTGTTCGCTGTAATTGAAGAGCGCGAGGCCCATGCGGTCCATCGCCTCGTTGAGCGCAGAGGCCGGGCTGGCAGCAGCAGGGGAGACGCCATGTGGCCGTCTTTGTTTGAGAAATAAGCATCAGTCTGACACTGGACACTGCAGCCACAATCTCTCCATTTTTATTCTCCCTTTTATATTCTTATTTTATTTGTCTGTGGCTGAAACTGAAGAGTATATTCTTAAATCTACTGAACATGTATAGTGTGTTATTGCTGTAGGTTTGTTTCTGATTTTTCTCTTAAACAGGTAAACAGGGTTGGAAGGTTCCATCCTTGAAGGAGATTGTGTCTGAAAGTTTACGTTAGATTACAGATCAATTAGCAATTTATTTACACTCAGGATTCAAAGAGAGCCAGTGTGTAGAGAGTTTTTCAGTAGCTGTGTGAATGAAGTTTGCTGTCTCTCATTTCAGTGGTGGTGTTTGGCCTTTGCGGTTGTGTAGAATGTTCTCTCTCTCTCTCCGTTACTAAAGCTGCTGAGCTGCTGGGGTGTGTCCAGCTGCATCTTCATGAGGTTTAATCAGATTATTATTAATTATATTCATTAATTAAGTGAGGGGAGGGTGCTCTGGGCTGCTGGGTGTCTGTGTCCTTTCCGGGGGCACCTGGGCAACTCATGCTGTAAGATGTTGAGCCCTGTGACTGGCTGTGATTGGTGGTGCGAGGGCAGCCTGGCGAGAGTCGAGGGCAGCGTGGAGAGAAACGAGGGCAGCGTGGAGAGAGGCGAGGGCAGCGTGAGGGCAGTGTGGAGAGAGGTGAGGGCAGCGTGGAGAGAGGCGAGGGCAGCGTGAGGGCAGTGTGGAGAGAGGTGAGGGCAGTGTGAGGGCGGCGTGACGGCAGCGTGTAGAGAGGAGAGGGCAGTGTGGAGAGAGGCGAGGGCAGTGTGGAGAGAGGCGAGGGCAGTGTGGCGAGAGGCGAGGGCAGCGTGGAGAGAGGCGAGGGCAGCGTGGAGAGAGGTGAGGGCAGCGTGAGGGCAGCATGGAGAGAGGCGAGGGCAGCGTGAGGGCAGCATGGTGAGAGGCGAGGGCAGTGTGGCGAGAGGCGAGGGCAGCGTGGAGAGAGGTGAGGGTAGCGTGAGGGCAGCATGGAGAGAGGCGAGGGCAGCGTGAGGGCAGCATGGTGAGAGGCGAGGGCAGCGTGAGGGCAGCGTGGAGAGAGGTGAGGGCAGCGTGAGGGCAGCGTGGAGAGAGGCGAGGGCAGCGTGAGGGCAGTGTGGAGAGAGGCGAGGGCAGTGTGAGGGTGGCGTGGAGAGAGCCGAGGGCCGGGTGTCAGGTGGCGCTGAGGAGCTGCCTGTCAGGGCTGCCTCCTCCTGGGTTAGGGGAGAGAGTTATTTAAGGCGGCAAAACTGTTGGCATGTTTGGATGGAAAAAAACACTGCTCAGGTGTGTGGGTCGACAGGTGGCACCCTGCTAACCTAGGGTTCACATCCACTTAAGGTGCTCTTCAAATTACAGTGGATTTCAGATTTTTCATTTCTTTGCCTCTTTACTTTCAATTGCACATGTTAAGTTACTAAAATAAAATTTCAACTCTTGATTGAACAGTCATTTCAACATATTTACAGCACAACTCATTTACAATGCAACAAAAAGGGCTGACTAACAGAGAAGGAGTTTATTTCATTTGACCATATTTCATACAATGGCACTTGGCATATATTTAATGAGGTTATCACTTTTCCAGTTCAGAAAAAGTGTTATTTTGATGTTGTTGATATATTTCAACATGCAAGAAGGCTGGAAAGTCACCTTTAGCTCAGTGAATCTTCCATAGAATGGCCTTTGAAATTTACCTGATACCAGGCACATTCTGCATTCATTTTGACTGACCCATGGTCTAAAGTGGTATGTTGTTTGAACATCACCCCTGTGCTATAAAGAAATAGCACCAAGCTCTGGAAGAGAAGAACTACTGCTGTGATCCCAGAAGCATCATGCTGCCCCCTTCTGAATGGGAGGAGCAACTACAGTTTCATCCACTTGGGACCATCATGACTTCACATGCTCTCTGTGTAACTGTTCAGATCACCTGTATGTTTGGATTCATACATGATCCCCCTTTCTGAATGGCTTTTCACTACAGATTCACTGAGTATAATGGTTATCAGAGTAGACACTTATTAGTATCACATGACCAAGGTCAAATACATTTTAGTATCTTTCCGCATAATGCTAATGACATAACTATATCTAATAAAATCAAATACTAACGGCTAACAGCGATGTTGCTGAAATAACTATAGTTAGTACTGCGCTGACTGATGACTGAACCTATGGTAAGTTAGTACACCTGGCTGTGGTCCCATACTGACAAGCTCCTACTGATCCAAAAATATGACACTGTGAAACTTGGTGTCATAGTAGGGTCAAGCTGCATGACAAAAGTGCTCGGACTACTTATTGTACTATAGCACTTTGTTATATTTCAGATGGGCCTTGTTTTAGATTTTATTTCAAGTATCAATGTTTTGTATTTAGTGAACTTGGAGGATCCTCAAGAAGGCTGAGAGAATCCTACTTTAATTATTTTCATTTCAAAGAGTTGTGTATGCCTCTGTAACAAGGATTTTGATGTACAAAACCTTTGCATGGTAGTTCAGACTATATGAGCTGCAACTCTCCCCCTGTGAAAACGTGTGTGCTATGGCATACACGTATCATGCAACAGGCCACTGCAAGCATAAATAATGTTTCTTAATATCGCGTTAAGATGTTATTAGTATCAAACAGCATATTTGATGGTTCATGTATGCACATTTTATAAGCTGTACAACAGACAAGTGGAGATACACAGACAGAGCCCTTTTATTTATACACTAATTACCGTTTAACATTAGGTACCACCGTTATATGATGTGATGTAATGTACAGACAGTACAAAACAGAAGCTTCGCTCTTAAAATCCGTGCAGTCAGTTTCCTCTTCGCTTAAACGTAACGCTCCTGATTGGCTCATTTGGTTTCGCGTGGGCGTAATTCTTCTGTACTTTCAAAACACAAAGACCGTTACTGGAGGAGCCCCCGTGCTTCAGGCCATATGCTTCATGTAGTTAAGGCTCGGCAGCTTCTGAGGCACACGTAAAAGATTTATGGTACAACTCTTAAGAAGTTCCGGAAATGGAGCGCACAAGAAGGAAATGTTTCAGTACAACAGTTAAAAGTTGTGAGAGAGGAATACCAGACTCCCCTTGTCAGTGACTATCGCAAAGACAATACAGAATCTTTGACTGTCCTAACGGTCGCTCATATTACGCGAGATTCTATTGGTGGAGAATGCATGGAGTGGGTGGGACTTATTGACGCACCAGCTTGGAGGGCGGGGTTTAAGAGTCAGGCAGGAAAAGAAGGAAAAAGGAGACACCCGAGAAACAAACGGTAAATAAGTTTAAATTGGTCCACTCTTAATCAGAATAGTTTGCCAATGGAAATATATCGATGTAAGATCGGTAAAACTCATGTTTAGACTATACTTGTGAAGTGTACATGTGGTGAACAAATCAAAGCAAGACGGTTAACAAGATCAAGCTATTTGAAACGGACATTAACGTTAAATTGCTAGGGATAGCTAGACATAGCTAGTCAGCTAAGGTAACAGCAGTTTTGTTCAGACCAGCTTGTTGTTGGAAATGGCTGTTCTTGGCTAAAAGTTGTATCCTAACGTTAATGGACCTGCCTTTCATGGTAGCTATCTGGCAAGGAAAATAAATTACTCGGAACACTAGATCTGAATTTAGCAAAGATTACTATTAAGATACTTTATTGAGGGTAAAACACCATGACCGGTGCTGTTCTATCTTTGTGATGTTAGCCAACCATTCGTTGTCATTTTTATGTTTTAACTTGAGATAGCCCTACATATTGGCCCAAACTGTAGCCTCGCCCGCAAGTCATGCCTAGGCAGTGATTATAGCTTGCAGATAAATTCGCAACCTCGCTAAGTTAACGTTGGAGTATTTTGGAAATGCGCTTCACTGGACCAAGACAAATGGCTAACATTAGCCTATTTGATAACTGACTACTAATCCACAATCAATGTAAACATATATTTATGACTTCGATGGTGTTATGATTTTTTGGGGGGATAAGGATTATTCGCGTTCGCAAATGTAAGATTATACATTACTATATTGTCAGTCAAGTTTTGATTTCTTCGCAACGTGGGTATAAGTGTCGTGAAAATGTAGCATAACAAAACTCAACTTGGTAGCTACGAGTCGGAGAATGCAAAGCTCAACACAGCCAGCCATAACGTTTCACTTTGTGCAAGCTGGTTAAAGTTTGTCCTTTTACTCGCATGGTAGCGAGATAACAAGGTTGCTAGCCGGCAACTGACGTGGCGAACGGAGCTAGTGACTTTGCTTTTCAGCTATACTCAGTTCGACTGTTCAAATATAAAGTTTGGGTGAATCATTTAACGCATATTTTAAACAATGTCCGCTAATCTTAATTCACGATTGTTTCTTAAATTTGAAATAGTTTGAGGCGGTTTGGGTGCGGTGGGGCGGCGCGTGGGCCCTGGCATTGGGCTCGTTCAGGGATTGACCGATTGGCGACTTTGCTGTAAGACATTCCCCATTCAGAACGAATTTTCCAATTGATTTAAAAGTAAACATTTACACCACAGTGACATTTATGGCACTTGTTTGTTTTTTTGCACTTTGTAATAATATTACCATCGCCCCCCCCGTCACTGAATGACCCGACTTCCGGTCAGGCCTCACTTCCGCATCTGCACTTCCGATTTCAGGTTGATATCACGTAGTGATTGGCGATGAGGAGGAGAGCCATACCTCCGGTACGCTTTACCGGAGTTTAGGCGGTTTGGGAGGAACGCACTACATATCAGTGGAAAGGACAGAGTTGCAGGAAATCAGCTGAGGCTGGTCAGATTCGCTCTGTTGTGGGGAAAAACACATCGGACACAAATGGCCCTTCCAGGCAGATGTAGAGTCATGTTCCCATTTTGAGAGTAATTTACCAGCATGTCAGTCACGTGTCTGCGCTGTGATTGCAGACTGTTTTCTTGAAAACGTGGAATACTTGGTAGATTAATTGAACAAATGACATCATCTGTCAGAACCAAATGAATAACATTTCTGATTTCAGCCTCTCTGTATTTTGGTCATTTATGGCTGACTTATGTAAAACACTTTCCAAAGGTGTGTTTTTATTGTTATTGTGATCATAACAAAGGCAAAAACAAAACAAAAAAAAATGACTGTTGACCTGATATGATACTGATGTTAAGCCAGGAATAAAATATTCTACATCAAAAGGCCAAATAACAAACAGGGAATGGCAAAGGAGCATATATTTAGTTATTTAGTGTTGGTTCAGCCAGGACTCCAGTCAGGCCAGCTGAGAGTCTGTCCGCTGATCCCTCCCCAGTGTAATCAGAATCCTGACTGACCCTGAGCTGTGGCACAGATGGCAGCGATCCGTAAGAAGCTGGTGATTGTGGGTGACGGCGCGTGTGGGAAGACCTGCCTGCTCATCGTCTTCAGCAAGGACCAGTTTCCTGAGGTGTACGTGCCAACAGTGTTTGAAAATTATGTGGCGGACATCGAGGTTGATGGTAAACAGGTGAGCATCCACAGTGCTTACAGGTGTGGTCCAGTCAGTCTCTCTCCCCTTCAAAGCCCCACACTCCAAACCTACTCCCCTTTAAAGCCCCACACTCCAAACCTACTCCCCTTTAAAGCCCCACACTCCAAACCTACTCCCCTTTAAAGCCCCAAGCCCCAAACCTACTCCCCTTTAAAGCCCCACACTCCAAACCTACTCCCCTTTAAAGCCCCAAACCCCAAACCTACTCCCCTTTAAAGCCCCACACTCCAAACCTACTCCCCTTTAAAGCCCCACACTCCAAACCTACTCCCCTTTAAAGCCCCACACTCCAAACCTACTCCCTTTAAAGCCCCACACTCAAACCTACTCCCCTTTAAAGCCCCACACTCAAACCTACTCCCCTTTAATGCCCCACACTCAAACCTACTCCCCTTTAAAACACCACACTCCAAACCTAGTCCTCCCTTTAAAGCCCCACACTCCAAACCTGCTCCTCTTTAAAGCCACAAACCCCAAACCTACTCCTCTTTAAAACCACAACCCCCAAACCTATTCCCCTTTAAAGCCCCACACTCAAACCTACTCCCCTTTAAAGCCCCACACTCCAAACCTACTCCCCTTTAAAGCCCCACACTCCAAACCTACTCCTCTTTAAAGCCACAAACCCCAAACCTACTCCTCTTTAAAACCACAACCCCCAAACCTACTCCCCTTTAAAGCCACAACCCCCAAACCTACTCCCCTTTAAAGCCCCACACTCCAAACCTACTCCCTTTAAAGCCACAAACCCCAAACCTAAACTACCCCTTTAAAGCCACAAACCCCAAACCTTAAAGCCCCACACCCCAAACCTACTCCCCTTTAAAGCCCCACACCCCAAACCTACTCCCCTTTAAAGCCCCACACTCAAACCTACTCCCCTTTAAAGCCCCACACCCCAAACCTACTCCCCTTTAAAGCCCCACACCCCAAACCTATTCCCCTTTAAAACACCACACTCCAGATCTACTCCCCCTTAAAGCCCCACACCCCAAACCTACTCCCCTTTAAATGTCCATTTCAGTACTTTCACAGACATTCGTTTCTGGGCTTGGATCATTACACAACATGGTTATCTAACTACAGGATGCGATAAAGAAGATTAAAAATGTAGGGATGACTCAAGCGGGGCCCTATCAGAACTGCCACATGCTCTGCCGGTGGAAGGGCACAGGAGCGCTGTGTGTTTTAGCCTGCAGAAGCCTCTAATTGTCCTGTGAGAACCCTAAATCATGGAATCTTTTCTGGAGGCTCCACAGATCCCCTGGGGAGGGGGTGCACTACACCCTAAAGAGTGCTGGCCTAATTCCCCAGTGTGTTAGTGTGAATTCAGCATTTAAACATGCTGTCTTTCTGTTTCCAGGGCAGTCACCCTGTAAGCAGCAGGGGAACAACAATCCCCTCCTCTGAGCTCATTGGGGATTTTTTTGGTCAGATGTGAATCAATTATATTTAGAATTACTCTACACATCATAATGGATGGACTGACTGGCGTTGTAATTGCTGCAGGGAGTAACATCTGGCTAGGCTCCAGGAATGATATGTACAACAGAAGGGACCAGAGAAATGAATGGAGATCATTCCATGCCAAATCACCGAGGACCCCCAGCTCATGTCACGGCTTTTCTTGAAAAAAATTCATGTGCAAGCTTCTGTTAAATTTATGGGACCTTGCAAAATCCTACAGCTCTACTCCAAATACTTATTTAGTTATGAATTTTTGTTCATAACTAAATTTAGTTATGAAAGTTTGGCCTTTTGAGCATTTTTGGGATTCTTGGTATGTGAATTCTAAAAATTCAGCAACAACTATTTATATGAATGCATGTTGCTAATTATCCTGTGGGTTTCTTGGGTGATCAGTAAAAAATTCAACCCAATCCAGTGAAAAATAAGCAAGTGGTGAAGCTTTATGTGAATACAAAAAATTTAATAATAAATAAAAATAAATTTAATCGGTCATTTTAAAATACTAATTGCAAAATAAATTAATTCATTTCTAAAAAAAAAAAAAAAAAAAAAGTCATAATTTTTGTTTAAATTCTCTCAGGTAGAGCTTGCGTTGTGGGACACAGCAGGTCAGGAGGATTATGACAGGTTGCGGCCGCTGTCGTACCCTGATACCGATGTCATCCTCATGTGCTTCTCCATCGACAGCCCCGACAGCCTGGGTGAGAAATGGGCCTGGATCCACAAGCGAACATGCTGACAGACCCTTAGCCTGCATGCTAACACACGCAAACCTGTATGTCATCACACTTGTGAGCCCACAGGTTGACACTATCAAAGCTGCATGCTAATACAACTATGAGCCTGCATGCTAATATACTATTGAATGCACTGAAACCACATGGTCACAACTTACTAAACCAAACCAAATCCTGAAGGTCAGTAGAGGTGTCAGATTGATTTTCATTTCTGTGTGCGCAGAGAACATTCCAGAGAAGTGGACCCCAGAGGTGAAGCACTTCTGTCCCAATGTTCCCATAATCCTCGTGGGCAACAAGAAGGACCTACGCAACGATGAGCACACACGGCGTGAGCTGGCCAAGATGAAGCAGGTACACCATCACACACACACACACACACACACACACACACACACACACACACACACACACACACACACACACAGATGCCACTGTCACTGTCACAGTCTCACATTATACACAGACAGATTATAATCACACATATATTACATACACACTCGCAGACACAGACATGCATTCACACACATTACACATACATTACACAGTGTGTGCACACATCCAGGCTCTGTATGTATGATATGTACTGAAATGCAGACAGAAGTGTTGGAGCTGCCCTCAGCCTGTCACTCTGACTCTTTCGCTCTCAGGAGCCAGTGAAGCCAGAGGAGGGGCGGGACATGGCCAACCGAATCAACGCGTTTGGCTACCTGGAGTGTTCAGCCAAGACCAAGGACGGTGTGCGGGAAGTGTTCGAGATGGCCACAAGGGCGGCGCTGCAGGCCAAGAAACGCGGCAAGAAGAGTGCCTGCCTGCTGCTATAGAGGAGGGCGGGAGAGAGGGAGCCCTGGGAGAGCAGTATCAGACACATCTCCCAGATTTACACTCTCCTGCCTGGGCATCAGGTCCCTGCGTCAGGCCACGCCTCTGGGGAAGCTGTGAGGCTGTGGTTCAGCGTGTGTGTGTGTGTGTGTGTGTGTGTGTGTGTGTGAGTGAGTATGAGTGTGCGTGCGCGTGCGTGTGTGTGTGTGTGAGTATGAGTGTGTGTGTGTGCGCGCGTGTGTGAGTGTGTGTGTACGTACGTACGTACCCTGTGCGGGTTGTGTGCTTGCCTGTGTCTGTGTGTCCAGTCTGTGCCATTTTCTCTGTGTGCCCGAGTGTCAGTGTTCCAGCAGAGCCGTCGACCCCCCCCACCGGCAGTGCAGGGCGGGGGCGTTGACCTCCCCCACCAGCAGTGCAGTGCAGGGCGGGGGCGTCGACCTCCCCCAACGGCAGTGCAGTGCAGGGCGGGGGCGTCGACCTCCCCCACCAGCAGTGCAGGGCGGGGGCGTCGACCTCCCCCAACGGCAGTGCAGTGCAGGGCGGGGGCGTCGACCTCCCCCACCAGCAGTGCAGGGCGGGGGCGTCGACCTCCCCCAACGGCAGTGCAGTGCAGGGCGGGGGCGTCAACCTCCCCCACCAGCAGTGCAGGGCGGGGGCGTTGACCTCCCCCGCTCGCCCCCATGCCCCCCTTCAGGCACAGTCAAAGCAAATTAGCCAACTGGACAAAACTAATTCAGTGAT
The DNA here is from genome assembly GCA_022829145.1 of Albula goreensis. Classification (NCBI taxonomy): domain Eukaryota; kingdom Metazoa; phylum Chordata; class Actinopteri; order Albuliformes; family Albulidae; genus Albula; species Albula goreensis. Next base: position 634,993 of record CM040754.1, read on the forward strand.
CCAGTTGAATAGTTGGTTCAAACAACCAGCAGGTTTTTGTTTTTGATTTATTTAAATATCTACCATTTTTATTTGCCTTTATGTATAAAATTCAATTATAAAAATAAAAAAAACAGAAGAGGAGATAATGCTGATTAATTTTGTGTGAGTGTTTTATATGCTTGTTTGCGTGTTGTAGATTTATAAGTAAATTGAGTAGCTTGGTTTGGACTGTTCGCGACTCCTGAATGTGACGGAGGTCAGCGGGAGTTGGCCAGTCAGATATCCTTTCTGTGTATTCCGGGCTTTTGGAAAGGGGTGTAAAAATGTTTTATTTCGTACAGGAAGGTTTTAAGTTTTTTATTTTATTTTATTTCTTAGTTAATTTGCTTTTTGCCTTTGCCCAGCTAGGCAAGCTCTGAGGGAGCGCCCATCTCACACTCCTGTACAAATGCCAGCCTCCCCCATCTCTCTCAACCCCGCTCTCATTATTATTAATAATTATTATTATTATTATTATTATTATTATTATTACTTGTTGTCTGTTTCTTTATTTGCTCTTGTACTGTATATTTAACCCAGTGAAATTCTCTTGGCATGTCCTGAATTATTATTCCTTTGAAAAGTCTAAAACCTTAAAATATAAAGTAAGGACAAATATTTTCATTGGGAATGAAATCTTTAGATTTCTTTTAGAAACGTAAACAAAATGTGTGGAAAAAACGGGACTGTAAGGGCCGTCTTCAGATGCAGAACACCTTTTGTACAAAGAAACGCATTGTGGAATTTCCCAGTCTGCTTTTAAAAGTACTTTGAAAATAAATACTGTTTTTAGGGTAATCGTGTGTGGTGCTGTCATTTCTCAGTCTTTGTCAGACTGCCAGCATGTTTTTCTCTTGGGTCCGTGTTTGTCTGGTGATTATACACTCATCCACTAGATGGCGCTGGATTGTTGATCAGAAACGTTACATCCTTGTTTCCTTTGAATCGCTGTCTCACATCAACAAGCTTTAACAAACTGGTTTATGTTTCTGGGGTTTCTGTTTACTGATGAAGAGACCCAGAATATCATGAATATGAATGCAGTAAATATATGTGAAAATGAGTCATTTTGCTGAAAACACGAAAGCTTTTGTTGCACATGATGGATTCTTAAATTGTATGTAGGAGTTGAAATTGGACTACTTCATGTTTGGGATTTCAGAGAAACCTGGCATATTATTTGGGATCTAAATCGCATATCTTTCCAAGAGCGGAGAGTGGTTTGAAACGACTGGGACCAAATGACTTCAACAGTTTATTGTTAGGTAGAATTTAATGAGTCTTCATTAGAGATGTATGTGTAGTGAGTTTATTGCTGAAAAGGTTATTTTTAAATAGGGTTTACTACAGGAGTCCAGAAGAGTTAACCTTTAAGTTGATTTTGAAGAGATTTCTGGTAAACATGGTTCACAGCTGCCTTACCACAACTCATTAGACAGTTTTCTGCTGGGTGCAGATTTTTGTCTTGGTCATCACATTGAAATCAGTCAAAACAGCTGGTTGGGAGACTCTGTGACCCAGGTTAATCACAGATAACAGAAGACGCAAGCTTAAGAGATGTTTGAACAGTGAGTCTCCGGGAACATACAAGTTTCCAACCACAAAGATCTGTCTTCGAGTTTCACAATGGCTGGACCACAAGCTGATGGTTTTCTTGGCCTGTCTTTTTTTAGCATGACCTAAAAATAACATCTCGCCGTCTGTTATTTGCTGATTCCTGTTTCCATCAGAAGGACGGAGAAGCTCTGAGTATTTGAGCACAGCAGAGTGCTCAACCTCTGGGCAACACTTCTACAGTGCTGAAACCGAAAGTTTGCCTTAAACTTCAATTTTAGTTGGAGCTGTAGTTTTGTACATAATTTCATTTTTTGCTATCAGCTGAATGGGTAATAGTGGTGGGTTTGCTAACAGTTCAGCTGAGCTAACACTACATCACACACCAATATCACAGCAGGGACTGAAGCAGTGTCGTCACATGCTAACACAGAACTGTGGTTATTGCAAAGCAATAGGTGCATGACTGGGACCCCTGAGGGTGGTGGCTCAAGCTCCTTGTAACCTCAGGAAAACAAGCCAGCTGAGATCAGGCCCGTCTGTCACTGCCAGCAAAGCAGGGTCAGTCTTAACCATGGCACAATTTCACTCAACCACCCCACAAGTGCATCACATAATGTCCTCCCCCTGCACTGCACTGCCACCCCACTGGTGCGTCACATAATGTCCTCCCCCTGCACTGCACTCCCACCCCACTGGTGCGTCACATAATGTCCTCCCCCTGCACTGCACTCCCACCCCACTGGTGCGTCACATAATGTCCTCCCCCTGCACTGCACTCCCACCCCACTGGTGCGTCACATAATGTCCTCCCCCTGCACTGCACTCCCACCCCACTGGTGCGTCACATAATGTCCTCCCCCTGCACTGCACTCCCACCCCACTGGTGCGTCACATAATGTCCTCCCCCTGCACTGCACTCCCACCCCACTGGTGCGTCACATAATGTCCTCCCCCTGCACTGGACTTCTACCACACTGCCTTTATATTAACAAGTCGAGCAATGCCACTGTCCAGGTTTACTGTAATTGAGAACAGTGGTTTCCATAGCAGTTGTATATTTCGTACCTTTTTAAACATAGCCGGAAAATATTAGTCTGAAAACATTCTAAATCTAAATCATTTTAAAGATGAATACCAAACCCACTGAAACCTCTCTAACTCATCTCTGAAAGAATGAGGTCACTAAAGTCTCAGATCTGCAGAAAAACAACGACGGTAGAAAGGAAACAATAAGCTTGATAAATCACAACCACAGGGCACACCCCCTTTTGTCTTTCTTTCTCTCTGTCTTACTTTCCCTCCCTCACTCTCATGCTTCTTTGTGTTAGCTCCCTCTCAACTGAATTTAAAACACTTTCAGAATTAAAGTGAAATAAAATCTTATTCTTAACATATTTGAATATATTACCCAAGCTGAACAGATTAAACTAAAACAGCACAACAGTACATCAGCTGTGGAATCATCACATTTACCTCACTCTGAGCGCTACAGGAAGTGAGGTTTGATGTCACAGGATGCTGTTTGTGCATTCAGATGTGAGAATAAATGGCAGCCCACAGACCTCCAGCAGTGTGTCTTACAGACTAAGGGCTTTCCGACCCCCCACACCCCACACACACACGTAGACACACGCATGCACAGTACGCAGTCACACCAGTGTGTGGCTTGTATGCTCCAATGCTGAGGTGAAGTGTGACTGTCACACACACCTCCTCCCTGCTCCTGGGTTGCATGTGTCCCCTCCCCCTCTCACGCTGATACACACCTGCCTGTGGCAGAGCGAGAGACACATACAGTCCCTGTGCCGCCTGATGCACACAGCGCTGTGAAAGGGAGATGTGGTGAGCGCGTTTGCAGTGTGTTCTTTACACACCATCACAAATATCATCACTGCCTTCTCTACCAAAAACATCCACAAACTTCTGGCAACGTGAGTTCTTATACCAGCACTCTTATCTATCTGCTTATTTATTCATGTTATTTATAGATTGTTCAGTTGAGGCGGCACTATGGACTTTTTAAAAGTAGTCTGTCTTCTGCAAGGCGAGGGCGGCTGGGTAGCTGGAGCTGGAGGAGCAGAGGAGCACCGTGCGTCCTGCTTACTGCCCTAACATGCAGGGCAAGTGCAAGGCTGTGTCAGAGAACTCTGCGCTGAATGCACTGACAGAGTGTTGCACAGGCTTAATTGGCGCTGTACTTTTTCATCTTTCCTGTTTGAAGTGGTGTTTTAGCGCTCGGTGACTTGCAATGTGTCCTGGTGGGGAGGTGTTAAAGTGTGCGTTCACATTTCCTTCAGGAACCAGGCATTCTGGCGTCATTTTTCAAACAACATACATTGATAGATGATGTATTAACATGTGATTATGGAGCAATAAGTCATTGATTACATGTGTTTTACATGTTATAGTAACACTTGTTGAGAGAGGCTTAATATTACCAATCATTGCTCATGTTATGACAGTTAATTTAGTGATATAATTGGCCTATGGAACTGAAATGGTGATGAATAAGTTTTAATGATTATTAATCATCTTATCATGACACAACAGCATATTTAACATGGCATCACGAGAGCGTACACCTTCAGGAAGAGGAAGAGAGCTTTGTTCATTTTCAGTTTTGCGCTGTGATTGTGTCAGAGGTCAGTAGTTTTGTGCAGTGATTGTGGCAGAGGTCAGTAGTTTTGTGACATGATTGTGGCAGAGGTCAGTAGTTTTGTGACATGATTGCATCAGAGGTCAGTAGTTTTGTGCAGTGATTGTGGCAGAGGTCAGTAGTTTTGTGCAGTGATTGTGGCAGAGGTCAGTAGTTTTGTACTGTGATTGTGTCAGAGGTCAGTAGTTTTGTGACATGATTGCATCAGAGGTCAGTAGTTTTGTGCAGTGATTGTGTCAGAGGTCAGTAGTTTTGTGCTGTGATTGTGGCAGAGGTCAGTAGTTTTGCACTGTGATTGTGTCAGAGGTCAGTAGTTCTGTAACATGATTGCATCAGAGGTCAGTAGTTTTGTACTGTGATTGTGGCAGAGGTCAGTAGTTTTGTGCAGTGATTGTGGCAGAGGTCAGTAGTTTTGTACTGTGATTGTGGCAGAGGTCAGTAGTTTTGTGCAGTGATTGTGTCAGAGGTCAGTAGTTTTGTACTGTGATTGTGGCAGAGGTCAGTAGTTTTGCACTGTGATTGTGTCAGAGGTCAGTAGTTCTGTAACATGATTGCATCAGAGGTCAGTAGTTTTGTACTGTGATTGTGGCAGAGGTCAGTAGTTTTGTGCAGTGATTGTGGCAGAGGTCAGTAGTTTTGTGCAGTGATTGTGGCAGAGGTCAGTAGTTTTGTGCAGTGATTGTGGCAGAGGTCAGTAGTTTTGTACTGTGATTGTGGCAGAGGTCAGTAGTTTTGTTCTGTGATTGTGGCAGAGGTCAGAGTTTTGTCATTGTGGCAGAGGTCAGTTTTTGTGCAGTGATTGTGGCAGAGGTCAGTAGTTTTGTGCAGTGATTGTGGCAGAGGTCAGTAGTTTTGTGCAGTGATTGTGGCAGAGGTCAGTAGTTTTGTGCAGTGATTGTGGCAGAGGTCAGTAGTTTTGTGCAGTGATTGTGGCAGAGGTCAGTAGTTTTGTGCAGTGATTGTGGCAGAGGTCAGTAGTTTTGTGCAGTGATTGTGGCAGAGGTCAGTAGTTTTGTGCAGTGATTGTGGCAGAGAGGTCTGCAGTTACAGCTTGTGGCTTCAGGGTTTATACTCTGAGAGCAGGAGTGATGTCATGTTTCTGTCCACTGTTTTCTTTGCAGAGTATGAAGTAACCAAAACCCACAGCACCAACATTTCAGACCCTGATAACACACAAACTGCCTTTGGCCTGTGTTAGGAAATAACCACAGCTACCTGGCCATGAAATCACAAAGTCAGCATGTGAGGCGTTCTGGGGTGTGATGTGTAGCTAAGCCAGGTATTTGGTCTGATTATAGTTTAAAGTGAGAATGTGTGTGTGTTTAATTTTTTCCACCTCTCTGCTGCTATGTGAAAGTACTGTTTCTGTTACTGAAGCAGTGCGAACGCTGATCGGAGTGTTTTACACTCACACCCTCTGCCTGTTCTCTCTCGCTTTTTCACTGTCAGTCTCAATTTTCATAAACATGGAATTCTTTTTGATTGTCTTTGAAGTTTTTTATTTGTATATTTAGTATCCTTGCTCCGAGTCTTCATTAAAATTGAAAGTATTATCTTGGTTTCACACTGAACTTTCTCTAATGTGGATAAAAATCCTCATTATTCATGGTATTTCACAGTTTTTTCATGGTTATTTCACAGCAGTGCACTGTGGGTATGTCAGCTCAATTCTGATTCAATCTGGTGTTTGTGGAGGCCGTTGCAGATGACTTACTTTGTCCTGGTGTTCATGAAGCCATTTCTGAACCCTTTCAGCAGTGTGTGGATGCCTTACTATCTGGAACAGGACATCTGGGTACTACTGCTACCACTATTAATACTAATAAGAATAATAACAATAACTTTATTTATATATCACTTTTCATACTAAGTATGTAGCTCAAAGTGCTTTGACAGTTTGACAGTTCAGCACAATCATATCATCCCATCACAATGAAACCATATCATAATGAAGAACACAAAGAACATCATAAAGAACAATGACGAAAAACATAACAGCATAACAAGAACAATGAATACAACTACTGTAATGGAAATATAATAATCAAAGAAAAAGGTGAAAAGAGTAGATAAAAAAGGGTATTAGTGATTGTATGCCAGGTTAAAATGAAACGTTTTCAGCTGTCGTTTAATAATGTCAGCTGTGGCCACTTCCCTGATACCCTTCGGCTGGCAGTTTTGGTGCATAGGGGATGAAGGCTGCTTCTCCAGTTTTCTTCTGGGGAACCTTTGATACATTAAAAGACCTGCCTCAGAGGACCCGAGGGCTCCTGGGGGGACATAAAACACCAGGGACTCTAAAATGTATGAGGGTGCTAAGCCGTTAAGACCCTTAAAAAGACTCAGGGAGCCAGTGCAGCGCACCAGACAGGGGTTCTGTGCTCTCTCTTCTCAGGGGTTCTGTGCTCTCTCTTCTCAGGGGTTCTGTGCTCTCTCTACCTTCATCAATAGTCTAGCTGCAGAGTTCTGAATTAGCTGCAGCTTCTCAATGATCTTTTAAGGAGGGCCGGTAAAAAGAGCATGACAATAATCAAGACTGCTTAATATATAAAAGCATGAATTAGCCTCTCGGCATCCTGCTTGGTGAAAGACGATTGTACCTTGGCTATATTTCTCAGGGAAATCGTGGAAGGAAACCATGTGTACCCATAGTGTCCGGCGTGTGCCCTAAATTGGCAGGGTTTTAAATCAGCTGCAATTCCACCATGCAGACTTACAGTTAAATTCAGGCACTATCACAAGATGGCCGCCTTACAGCTGCCGGTTCAGCAGCGGGTCCTGGATCCTAGTGCAGGCAGCGTAGCTTTACGGCTAGCTTTCTCTAAACATAAGCCTCTCAGCATGGCGGGGGAAGAGAGTCAAAGACGACTCATTAGACGCCATTTCATGCCATCAGCTGTGTATCTTTTCTATTTTTTCTGGTTTTCCTGTTTGGCACCAACCATGCTGTTTTTCCACACAGTTCTCCTGGACACATTCAGCCATTTTTGCGTTTCTGTGACTGACACACTTGCCACTCTCTGATGTGTGGGCGTGTTCCAACGCTCAAGTTAGTTCAGAAATTCACATTTAAAGCATTGATTTTTATAAAATATTTGGAAGCAGAAACATATTGATAATTAGAGTCGACTTTGATATTTAACTCATGAAGACACGTGTCTACATTTCTTCGCTGACGCTGTGTATCATCCACTTGGCCAATGTTCTTATTTTAGGCGACGTACGGTAAAAGCCCCACAGAATATCGAACAAATCAACTTCCTCTCACTTCTTTTGTGTCAGCTGAATGACTGAAATATAAATATAAATGAATACAGTGTACACAGCGAGGTAACAGTGCTGTAAATATACTGAGCTAAACGGAGTCCATTAGACAAATGTGGCTCTCCTTTTTTTTGTGAGACATGTAACGATGACCAGACTAACCTTATTATTCTGTTATGACCTGATCTCTCACATCCCACAAACTGAAAAATAAAATGTCTGTCCAAATTGTAGCTTCACAGTCAGATGGCATTTGCATAATAAGTCATTTTTTCAGTTTCGTTTCCTGTGCCATTTTGGTTCCCGGGCTTTTGTGTCTCCCGGACACCCAGGCGGTGCTGGCACACTGGGGATGAGAGATGTCACTGTGGTGTGCTTCTATGTGGATTAGGCTGCCAGTTTGAATCCTGACTGAGACAAAGTCAGAGAAAATAATTTTAGCTGAATTTAAAAAGTACAGACATAATGAGGTGTATTCCCAAAAGGCATTAGAGACATGAAGTGAAAGGAGACGACCGTATGTCAACATTTACACCAGGCTACCTGAGTGCTTGAGCTGCTCTACAGATGACAGACAGTGGCTCAATGCATATTTACCTATATTGGGTACCTGTTGAGGTAGAGATAATCTGGTGTTCTGGTCTCCTCGGTTATTTTCGTCTCTGCTTTGTTGCTGAACTCACTGGTAGAAGCTTCCGTAGTTAGCTACATTTCAGAAAGAGCTTTGTGTCTCATGGTGTAAATCAAGGTGATGGACTTTCTCAAAGAGGCTGCAATGTGCACTCAACTCAGGCACAGTGACACAGTGAATATAGTGGTACAGTGAATGACTGATGTGTCCGTCAGTCAGTCAGTCAGTCAGTCAGTCAGTCAGTCAGTCAGTCAGTTTATTTTTCCAAATGGGAAATTTTGGTTGAGTAAAAAGCGGAAGTAAGCTGTAGTTCTTTTCCAAAAGCAGATGAGACCTAGAGCAGTGGGTGACATTTGGCCTAGGGAGGTAGGCTGCATGCCTGACACACTGAGGCGAAATTGAGGGGGTTTGGGGTTCCCCTCTCTTGGGGTTCCCCTGTCGCACGCTGCCTGCCCTGCTGTGGAAGGCGAGCGCAGTACGTTGCCTAGACCTCCACTTTCACTCTGCTCTTTCAACACCCTGATGGGGGGATAATGCAACTCTACGGGCTGATCATATTTTTCTGTTAAAAATAATTATATTATATTATTACACAATTATATTCATTTTTAAATTCAAAAATTTTCTTCCATTACCTCCTCCACAAAGTTTTTTGAATGTTTGAAGTCACAACAAACCTCTCTGGCTTTGACCAGTGATTGGATAGTTTGGAGGTCTGAGCTGATGGGATGTTTGTGTTCCGTTGTCTCCTCCCCCCCTCCTCCCCCACACCCCTCCGGTGCAGCACAGTGCAATGAGTGTGTGCGGTTGGAAAACTGGCTTCAATGAAGAAGCAGCTTTCTGCTTTCTTGGTGTAACGCTGTGTTAGTTCACCCCCATTCCCTGGTGCGGAGGAGTTTGGGGGGGGGTGTGACGTCATTAGTGTGTGTTATGGTTCTGCTAGATCTGCGTCACATCAAAGCCTGTCACCGTGGAGACGCACACTGACCTCATGGAAACAGCGCCACTCTTACAGTCAGGTGCTTGAGCTGGCGGTGTGACGTGCATGTGAGAGGTGATAGAGCTCAAACCCACACTGCCGGCGTCGTCCTGCACTCCAGCTCTGAAACACCCATGGAGCAGAGCTGAGCACTGCACACACAAATGTGTTTCCCGGGCCGGTCCGTGAGCACTAACACACAAACTCAACGTTACTGACAAGCCCAATTTTTTAAACTTATATGATGAGCTGACAACAACAGACCAGTAATTTCTAATGCAGAATTCCGTGAGAGAAAAACCGTAGACAATTACACAAGTATTCTTCTCCTCGGATCCCCCCTCTTTTATGAGAGACAACACCTTTGAAGGGCAGATGTAAGGTGTTAAATCACGTGTTAGTTTTTGGGTGTTAGGCTTTGGTGTGAGGGTGGAATGCACCGCCCAGTTTAGCAGAGCTGAAGAGAAATCCTGAGTGTTTCTCATAAAGTGGTTATTCGCCTGAGGGGGGGTCTGACTCTACTGCACGGCCAATCTCACCCCCTCAACAGCTTTTAAGGGGGGGACTTGGGGCAGACTCTTTTTACAGCTTTTTACAGCGCATTTCAGCCCCACAGAGAGGGTGAGCTCAAATCAGAGTTTCACCAGAGGGAACTTCAGGAGACAGAAAACAGATGTTTGCCTTTTTAATGATATATTTTGAGGGTTTTACGTATCGTTGTATGAACGCTGTTTTCAGTCCTTAGCCAGGTGGATTGAACGCCATTTGCGAGGTTTGGTTGCACTTTTGTTGAAGTGAGAACTCTCTGGGTGGCATTTTGACTAATGCTTTTAAAGCAGAGTGCTTAATTGTGAGACTCACTCCAGAGTGGCGCTGAATCCAGACTGTGACAGTAACCACATGGGGTGCCTCAGTGTGACACAGCGCTCAGCTCATATGAGCAAGGAATCTTTCACAGCACCCTAAAGAGTGCACGGCACTGTTGTGTTATTTATTGTCTTTAAGTCAACACTCTTTAAATCCAGCCCAAGTTCTGCTGCCCTGAATGTTTTAGGAAGCTGAGCTATATGAACATGACGGCAACTGATGTACCAGGAAGACCGCATCTGAGAATTAAAGAGGTCACTTTCCTGTGCGAATGGAACAGGAAGCTCCCTTCTGATTTCACCTGTGTCTTTGTGCTAGCTGACAGGTGCATTGCCGGTGGACTCTTCTAGAAGCCAGAGAGACGCAGAAGGAAGAGCTGCGGTCCGACATGGGGAGTCGCCCAAGCAAAGGGGGGCAGGGGTCCAGGAGCCCGGTCCGGGAGGACCCAAATGAACCCTCCATCCTGTGTGAGTCCTGCCCCACGCTGGGCCCTCTACACTCGTGTGTGTGTGTGTATGTGCATGAGTATGTGTGTGCATGCGTGTGTGTGTGCGTGTGAGTGTGTGTGTGTGTGCGTGGGTGTGCATGTGCGAGTGTGTGTGTGCATGCGTGTGAGTGTGTGTGTGTGTGTGTTCTGAGGGGTTAACAGTTTCTACTCTCCCCTTGCTTCGGGCGCAGATACCCAGAGGTACATGGTGGTTGCCCTGTATAACTATCCAGCAGGGGGCCCCGCTGAGTGCAGCATCTGCCTGGGAGAGAGACTCAACGTCCTGTCCGAGTAAGCAAGCCAGGAATTACCCACAATTCTCTTCTCAAACCACCTGTCAGTGTCAGCGGGGGAATTACCCTCATTTGCATGTGTACCAAAAGAAGAGCAAAACATTATACATAAGGGCCTCTTGTTTGCTCACATGGTAGAGATGCAGGTTTGGGAATCAAGTTGGATCCCTGCAGCTGGGTGTCCCTGTCCCAGCTGTGGCTAGAGAACATTGTCGAGGCTACCGTTGGCCCAGCCTGGCTAGAGAACTCTAGGGTCAACCAGTTAAGATCATCAACTCTCTAGCGGCCACTCCAGGTTGGCTGGGCACCTGCAGGTGCATGAGCTAAGTACAAGCTGACTTTGTAGTCCATTTATTAAACAGGCAGTGTGCAATTGCATGGTGCACCTGCAGTATGGAGCAAAGCAAGGGCTGGCAATCAGGTGAATCTGAGGAGTCACATGATATGACGTCCTCCTCTTGAGTCGACAGCAGAGGGTTTCTGCAGGAAGCTAAACAGTTTGAGTTTTGGGTGGGAAAAAAGGTCTGCATTATGAACATCAATTAGAAAATGAAAGATTATTAACATCATCTGTCTTGCCTGTTGCAGTGAAGGTGATTGGTGGAGAGTGAGTTCCACAGCAACAGGAAAGGAAAGCTACATGCCCAGTAACTACACAGCCAAGGTGTACCACAGGTGAGGCTGCAGTGCTCCCTGTCTGCTCAGAATGCTTTCCTGCCCAAGGGCCTCTCACCCCTTCTCAAACCATATTATCTCTGTTTTAGCTTTCCTTCCTTTTTCCCTCTCTATTACTGCAGAGGGGTCAGAGATTGTGGAAAGTGTTCACTAACACATATACTGGCTGTTTAAGCATTAGCCCTGTCTCTCTGTCTCTGTGCAGCTGGCTGTTTGAGGGCATTAGCGTTAGCCCTGTCTCTCTGTCTCTGTGCAGCTGGCTGTTTGAGGGCATTAGCGTTAGCCCTGTCTCTCTGTCTCTGTGCAGCTGGCTGTTTGAGGGCATTAGCGTTAGCCCTGTCTCTCTGTCTCTGTGCAGCTGGCTGTTTGAGGGCATTAGCCTTAGCCCTGTCTCTCTGTCTCTGTGCAGCTGGCTGTTTGAGGGCATTAGCATTAGCCCTGTCTCTCTGTCTCTGTGCAGCTGGCTGTTTGAGGGCATTAGCATTAGCCCTGTCTCTCTGTCTCTGTGCAGCTGGCTGTTTGAGGGCATTAGCATTAGCCCTGTCTCTCTGTCTCTGTGCAGCTGGCTGTTTGAGGGCATTAGCATTAGCCCTGTCTCTCTGTCTCTGTGCAGCTGGCTGTTTGAGGGCATTTCTCGAGAGAAGGCTGAGGAGCTGCTGCTGCTGCCTCATAACCGGGAGGGGTCCTTCTTGGTGCGGGAGAGCCACACGCACAACGGTGAGTTCATTCCTCCCTCCTCTCTGTCTCTCTCCCATCTCTCACCTTCTCTCTCTGCATCCCTGCACACAAACACACACACACACACACACAGATAGATACACACACACACACACACATACACACACACACACACACACACACATACACACACACACACACACACAGATACACACACACACACACATACATACAAACACACACACACACATACACACACATACATACAAACACAGACGTGCACACACATACACACACACACACACACACACAGATACACACACACACACACACACACACACATACATACACACACACACACACACACACACACACACACACACACACACACATACATACAAACACAGACGTGCACACACCTTTGACCTCACTGTATATTTGGTATTTAATTTTAGTTTATGTATTGAATACAGGTGCATCTGAAATATTAAAAGCAGCGCTGAAATGCTGAGTGAAACCACAGGAAGAGTGATTCTGCTGCAGGGAGATGCACTCAGAGATATAGTGAGAGAGAGGAACGGGCTGTGGTGTGCTCTCTGCAGAGACGGAGTTTCTGCATCTGCTCTACCACACAGTGTACATGAATCACACACTATCATCCCACCTTTGCCATGTTTGATCTTGTGTGACAAATGTGTGACTTTCTTAAGCTGGCTTTATTTTTTTAAACCAAAGCAAATCGACTGAAAAGAAAGAGATCATCACAATCAAAAGCAATTATTGTGGAGATCTACACTTGCCGTGAAAGCAGTGTTTTCTACAAACCCAGACTTTTTTAAACTATACATAAATCAGTTTCATGTTTTCAATATAAGACGACTACTAATACTACTAATACTGAATTATTCCAGAAATATCTCTTGCTGGAAATGTTCCAGTTTCAGTTGAGGTGCTGTCAGTTATATTTTATATTCAGTAAAAATACATTCATATCATTTATGAAGAGATGCTATAACATTATTATATTATTAATAACATTTAATGCTCATGAGATGCTAATGTGTGCATAGACACGCATACATGCAAACCCATGGACACACACACACTCTCACACACAAACTGCAATGGGGACATGAGTGATGGTGGGAGCTCTGTAAGTCTGAGGTAGGTCTGTAAGTATGAGGCAGATTCAGCAGGTCTGTAAGTCTGAGGTAGATTCAGCAGGTCTGTAAGTCTGAGGCAGATTCAGATTCAGTTTATAACTCATTCTTTAAACTAATTTAGAATGGTGCTTGTGTTGAGGAAGCCTCGCTGTATAAACCAAGAGATGAGCTAGTTGTGTGTGTTACTGAGCATGCTCATGATGAATCTGGCTGCGCCTGTAGGTGCGTACTCTCTCTCTGTGCGACAGAACAACGGCTCATCCTGGGACTCTGTGAAGCACTATCGCATCCACCGGCTGCAGAACGGCTGGTTCTACATCTCCCCCGGCCTCACCTTCTCCTCACTCATCCAGCTGGTCGACCACTACTCCGGTGAGCACTGCTAGGGCAACACGCAAGCCCTACTGCTCCCCCTGCTCTACACACTGTGCTAATATCCTGTCCTGTATGTGGGTACATGCTGAAATCCTGTCGTGTATATGGGTACATGCTAATATCCTGTTGTGTATATGAGTACATGCTAATATCCTATAGTGTATGTGGGTACATGCTAATGTCCTATAATGTATGTGGGTACATGCTAATATCCTGTCGTGTATATGGGTACATGCTAAAATGTCGGGTATATGGGTACATGCTAAAATCCTGTCGTGTATATGAGTAAATGCTAATATCCTATAGTGTATGTGGGTAAATGCTAATATCCTATAGTGTATGTGGGTACATGCTAATATCCTGTCGTGTATATGGGTACATGCTAAAATCCTGTCGTGTATATGGGTACATGCTAAAATCCTGTCGTGTATATGAGTAAATGCTAATATCCTATAGTGTATGTGGGTAAATGCTAATATCCTGTAGTGTATGTGGGTACATGCTAATATCCTGTCGTGTATATGGGTACATGCTAAAATCCTGTAATGTATATGGGTATATGCTAATAATCCATGTCTGAATGCCCAATAGAAGCACTGGATGGGCTCTGCTGTCTTCTTAAGGAGCCCTGCTTCATTGTGGGATCCAACAAAGTTCCCGTGGTAACGGGGCCCCCACCCATGGCCATCAGAAAGCCCACCCTCAACTGGAAGGATGTGGACAGGTGAGACACATTCCTGCGCTCCACCTCTCTGTCCATCTGAGACACATTCCTGCGCTCCACCTTTCTGCCATCTGAGACACATTCCTGCGCTCCACCTTTCTGTCCATCTGAGACACATTCCTGCGCTCCACCTCTCTGTCCATCTGAGACACATTCCTGCGCTCCACCTTTCTGTCCATCTGAGACACATTCCTGCGCTCCACATCTGGGACACATTCCTCTTTTCCCATCTGGGACACATTCCTGCGCTCCACCTTTCTGTCCATCTGGGACACATTCCTGCGCTCCACCTTTCTGTCCATCTGGGACACATTCCTGCGCTCCACCTTTCTGTCCATCTGGGACACATTCCTGCGCTCCACCTTTCTGCCATCTGGGACACATTCCTGCGCTCCACCTTTCTGTCCATCTGGGACACATTCCTGCGCTCCACCTTTCTGTCCATCTGGGACACATTCCTGCGCTCCACCTTTCTGCCATCTGGGACACATTCCTGCGCTCCACCTTTCTGTCCATCTGGGACACATTCCTGCGCTCCACCTTTCTGCCATCTGGGACACATTCCTGCGCTCCACCTTTCTGCCATCTGGGACACATTCCTGCGCTCCACCTTTCTGCCATCTGATAGTGCTGGGACTGTGAAATGTGTGAAATGTGGGAATGTGGGTGCGATCCGTAGCGCAGCTTTTGCTCCTAAAATCTGTTGAAGCAACACCCAAGGCAAGTATTTGTGCTGCAGTCATATATTTCCTGGTTCAGACCTGATGGGAATGTGGTCAGCTACCCCCTGCCCTGTCCCATTAAATGACGTACTATCTTTGATAAGTCTGATAGAGGACCTGCCGGCCCTTGCATTTCCCTGGTCAGTGAAATGCTTCTGTTTGTCTGTGTATCCACAGTGCGATGCTGTTTGGGAATGAGAAGGTGGAGAACGAGGAGGAGTCCCAGGTCAGCGAGGGGCTGAGGGAGGCCATTAACTCCTACCTGTTTCTGACCGACTGTGAGGACTGTGTGTGTGGAGCAAGGCTTGATCCTAGTGGGCCGAGGAAGGGACAGTGACGCAGAGGAGGACACTGACTGTCCTGTTTCAGGACCTCCGCTGTCTCTGTGTGCAACGCTGGCTCATTGCTCAGATCCGGGCTCTGATCCGGGCTCTGTCAGTGTGTGGAGCCCCAGGGGAGGAGTGTGAGCACACTGCTCCTCATGTTCACACGCTGGTCCTGCTCCTGCAGCTGGAGAGCAGGTAAAACTGTGTGTGCGCTCATACCCCAGGGAGCACAGACTGCACTCACAGCAGCATGTCCCTGTGGAGCGCCCCCCGCAGGCTGGGCTGCAGGAGTGAAGGTTTGGTTGTGCTTGGGGGCCGTTTGGAGTCTTGGGGACTAACTCTGGTTGGATGCACTGTGTGGCCCCCGTGACAGAGCGCCCCACCCAGGAGAGAGCCTCTGAGCAGCCCCCCCCCCCCCAAGCCTGAACACTCACACCCCAGCCACCCCCAGCAGCAGTGCTGGCCTGTGTACAGACCTCCGTTTGTTAAGTGGGTAAATCATTCTGAATGTATCAGTGGGCAGCTTCATATATTATCTGAGTTTCCTTTCATGTATTTTTTGTTTTGTTATTTAGAACTTATGTATTGTATATTAGCAAACATAATTTATTCTATATCAGTTTAGTGCTCTGAATGTGTGTTGGTAATTCTGCTTAAATAAATGTTTTAAATAAATAAGAGTTTTTGGCCCAAGGCCTTTGTCAGGACATTGTGGGACCGAAATGTTAACATTAATAAAAGCAGGAAACCAGCATTAATGCAGGAATACTGAATTTACCTTAAAATCACATAAGAAGGACTGAACTGACATGATGTGCGTGTTGACTCTCTGCTGACTGGCAACAGGAAGTATGACAGGAAGTGTCTGAGGTGCCCTGAGAATTGACCAAGTGCAGCGCTCTCGACCCACGGTGTCAGCGGCCGAAGGAGATGCTCATTGTTTATGCTCTTTGTGCTGTGTTTGCCGTTCCAGTCCTGGCTTTTCATTGGCTGAATGTCAAATGACACCACCTGTATCCCCATTAATGACAGATCATATTCATGTAGCGCCACGCAGCCCAGTCAGCTTATTATTTATGTACAGGACACTCTATAGAGTATCTCGCACTGCATCATGCCAGCGTGTCCCTCCTGGATGATGCATGGTGGCCAATTTGTGCTAGAATGCTCCTCACACATTGGCTGCAGTAATGGAGGGGTGGGGTTATGTGATGGAGCCAGACAGCAGAACTAACCCCTTCCCCAGCCAGCCTCAGTCAGGCCCACTGTTCCTCCAGGAGAGATAAACGATTGTTTTTGCTGTCCTCACTGCGGGGTGTCTGCCTGACTCACCCGTCTCACAGAAAACTGCCCTGCGATCTGCCTCATGGGTGTAAATCAGAGACTATAAACCATGCACACCAACCAAAGCCTGTGAACCTGAGCACAACTCAAATGAGATATGATGCACATCTTAAAATGCCTTTTAAATTGTTGGTTCATTTTGTGTTCCTCCTGATTAAAAGTGTACACATCGACCCAAGAGCCCTCGAGTGCTGTACATCTGTGGTAAAACTGCATGATCAAAATCAGTGTGAGATGAAGGCTGTATTGATTATATGGAGATACAGTGAACTACATAATACACTGTCATGGCCACATCAATCAAACAAAGACAGTGACAGAGTGCAATGTGACAGAGCTGACACGCCTGTTGAGGCTTGCATCTTTGTGTGACAGACATGCTCTGTGTGGTTTTAGGGGGGTTTTGATCTTGTGCTGGTTTGTTCCACTAAGGGGTGGTTCTGTAGGTGTGTGTTCTATCCCACTGAGTGACCTCACTGCTTTGCTGTATTTCTTTCCAAGAAGTCCTATGCACCTGCGTGCGGAGCGGTGTCACACAGGTGTATGCGTGGGACGCTAAACGCACCTTGTTTCTTAGAATTGCCTCTGCTCACCTAACAGTAGTGTAACCACGTGAACACAGCACACCCTCCCAACCTGCTGCCGGGTCCCACTCAGCTTATGCTGACATTCAGCAGTGAAAGTGTAAGCATTTTGTGTGCAAAGCATTCTGTGAAATCCTCCTAAAATAATTTCCTATGTGCGGTGCTGTGTGGTTGTGCGTGTGTTACAGATGTAATAATATTATATATAATGTTACAGATGTAATAATATTATATATAATGTTACAGATGTAATAATATTATATATAATGTTACAGATGTAATAATATTATATATATTATATTATAGCTGTCCGGAGAAAATGAGGGAGGTGATACTTTTCCACCCAAACTGCACGACTCCGTGTTTTATGGACTGTATGGACTGTATGGACTGTATGTCACGACTCTTTATGGACTGTGTTTTTTTATGGACTGTATGTCACGACTCCGTGTTTTATGGACTGTATGTCACGACTCCGTGTTTTATGGACTGTATGTCACGACTCTGTGTTTTATGGACTGTATGTCACGACTCTGTGTTTTATGGACTGTATGTCACGACTCTGTGTTTTATGGTTATTTCCAAAGATGGAAAACCCCTGCTTTAGGCAATATGAATACACCCATACAAAAGGCCAAATCAGCACCAAACCAGCTCTTTGTAATTAGCACAGCTCTGCAGCCAGTGAAGGGAGCAAGTTTGTGCAATGGTTTGATAAATTCTTGGGATTAACAAATGTCCTGTATTTTCAGTCTGTAAAACCCAATATAAGTGTAAAGAAATAAGAATGAAACAGAAAGGGAAATCACCAAAAAGTTGCATCAAGGACACAAGTTTCACTTTTCTTATTTACCACTCTGTTTCTCCACTCTGAACAAGCCCAACGCAGCGAGCCTCTCACTTGAAAACGTGACTCCACACCTTTACGTGACAAAAATTTTTAATGTTCACATTGTTCTGGTGAAAGTTCGAATTAAGTATGAATTACATCTGAAAAGATTAGAGAAATGATTCAAATCTCAAGGTTGGGAGGCATTGTCTGGTGAAGGCACCACCTTAAAAAAAAAACTGCATGTTCATTCACCGTTGTGGACATGGAGTTTACTCCCCCCCAGGCACACGAGGCAGCCAGTTTGCTTTGTCATATAGTTCAGTGCTTGAGGACCAATCTGTGCTCATCGCAGTGTCCAATGCCTGAACACTGCTTGCAGTTACAGTTTAGTATCTTGACATACAACTCCTTAAGATAATAAATGCCAGTTTCTCCTCTTTATTTATTTAGTTATTCATTTTTACTATTCCTCTGTTTTATTTCTTCTGTATGTTGAGATCTTTTACCTGCGGTCCGATTACGTTCGTCCTCACCTTTGTTGGAAAAACACCTGAAAGTTGGATTTCGCCGCAATGTCTCGCCGCTAGATGGCGATATACGCAGTGGCGACAGTTTATCCTAGCGACGACCCATCGCTTCCTGTTTTGAATTGTTCAGGAAGAAGTAATGGCGACTTCGTCTGGGTCCGAGTTCTCTCGGATTAGGGGGCTCGAAAGGGCCAAAGTGGGAATATCCTCATCAAGATACGACAAAGTCAGGTTACTGGCCGGGGTATGAGCCGAGGCACACAGGTAAAAGCTGAAGTTTGCTGTCTGTTGTCAGGGATAGTTATCTCTGTCTGTACCTATTTTGCTTACGTTAGCTGGATAACTCAATGTTTTATACCAAGGCCAGTAAACCGAGTCTAATGTGAGAGAGACTGGAAAGTCCCACTTTTCAAAATCGGATTGTTAAACAAAGTAAAAATGTTCTTTGAAACTAGTTCGAAGTTAATCAGGCTACAGTATAAGTATCTGTTCAACAATGCAACAGCTAACCGTAGCCTAACGCTAGCTAACCACATAGCAAAGTGAAAGCTCTTAGCTAGCCGTCACTGTCAGCACAGTGGCAGCAGGTTGTGTTGGTCGTTGTTCAGTAGTTGGGTAAATGATCCCACTTGCAGACTACATAGTCCAGAAATGCACGATACACATTTGTCACTTCGCTGTTTGTATTGCCAGCTGCACTGGGTAATAGTACTTAGCCAAATACTGCATTGCTGGCTTCCTCACCAGCTAACACTAGCCATGGTGCAGTATAAAACCGTTCATTTCCTATTTACTGTCATGAATCAATGAGCTGGGTTGCTAATTTAGTCTAACTGAACTAGCTAGCTGGCTGGCTGTCCAGATTACCCAGGGCCGTCTAAGTCTGAAATGTAAGAACGGATTTCCTTGGGATACGTTTGATCCTACGATCTGGATTCTGATCAATTCAGGAAGGGTTTGATCCTCTGCATGTAAACAAACTTTTGGGTCAAGGAGTAATTGGGTGCATCAGTTGGGCGCTAGTTTGCTAACGTTACCTGTGCGGTTCGCGACACAGGCCGTAGATACTGGTAGTTACAGTAATCAAAATGAGTGTGCTGCGTTGGCTGCTCGCTATATATTTTGTGCATAAAGGCTCGGTAGCTGGCTGCCTTATGTTTTCAATGCTTTGCATCTTGAACTCCTTGTACGCCGTGTCTGTATACACATGTAAAATTCTGCACAGATAAATCTAAAATTATTACACATAAATAACATTTATTCAGTTGGATATCCAAACGTACTGATCATCACCTAATACTTGGTCCTAGTTTTATGGTTTTATTTAGTAGGACTGAAACTCTGCGTTTAGGGCAGTAATGGCGTGGTTATCATGTGCTGCTGGACTAGTTACATCAGCTGAGTGGCATTATTCCGGCGCAGCTGGGTTGAGGGGAGAGAAAATAAAGCTGGAACAGTACACGTGGAAGAGCAGCTGAAAAGCATCAGCGCTTCCCGTCCTGATGAAATTTGATTCTGGCTGTCCCGGCCCGGCCCGGCCCGGCCCGCTGCTCCTGACTGTTATAAATCAGCATTCCTGGCTTAACCCTGACCCGACCCACACAGCACGGACAAGGAAGCATTGACCGACCAATGCATCTGCTCACAGGATCAATCTTTGGTCTGAGCAGATAATTAAATATATATACACTAGTGCTGGCTAAATGGTTATGCCAGCCTAGATATCCAGATTTATTGAACAGCATAAATTAATCATCATGTTTAGCTGTTCCAACTTTTTTGCAGTTGGAAGAATGACTTTGGACGAAAAGTAAAAAAATGTCGGTGGAGCTCATCTTTGTGTTTAAGGACATCCTGGTTTTGGAGGATGTGAGGCTCTGCTGTATTCCGCTAGCTCTCTGAAGCACATTAAGTGCACAGCACTGTCCTGTTTACCTGTGACAGGTTAAACCTGGGCCTGCACAACTCTGACTGCTTCACTCATTTAAGAGCTGCATAAGATTTATTTACTGGAACCAGGCAGGCTCATTATACCCCCTTTCCCACTGTAGAGCTGGAACCAGGCTGGCTCATTATAGCCCCTTTCCCACTGTAGAGCTGGAACCAGGCTGGCTCATTATACCTCCTTTCCCACTGAAGAGCTGGAACCAGGCTGGCTCATTATACCCCCTTTCCCACTGTAGAGCTGGAACCAGGCAGGCTCATTATAGCCCCTTTCCCACTGTAGAGCTGGAACCAGGCTGGCTCATTATACCCCCTTTCCCACTGTAGAGTTGGAACCAGGCTGGCTCATTATACCCCCTTTCCCACTGTAGAGCTGGAACCAGGCTGGCTCATTTTAGCCCCTTTCCCACTGTAGAGCTGGAACCAGGCTGGCTCTGTTGTTTAAAGTGTGGTTTGTGATTGGCAGCTCCCGGAGGCCCTGCTTCAGGAGAGGGAGAGTAGAGCCAGGTGGCACGGGATCCCCCTCCTCCTGCAGAAACTGCACCAGAGCAGCCATCCCAACAGTGACCTCACACAGGCCCACGAAGTGCTAAAGGTACTGCTCCAAACCCCACACCCCTTATGGTCTTACACCCCAAACCCCAAACCCCTTATGCTCTTATATCCCCACACCCCCACACCCCAAACCCTTATGCTCTTATACCCCCACCCCCACACCCCAAACCCCTTACACCCCAAACCCCACACCCCAAACCCTTATGCTCTTATACCCCCCAACCCCAAACCCCACACCCCAAACCCCTTATGCTCTTATACCCCCACACCCCAAACCCCTTATGCTCTTATACCCCCAACCCCACCCCACACCCCCTACACCCCCCCCCACACCCCAAACCCCACACCCCACACCCCAAACCCCTTATGCTCTTATACCCCCACACCCCACACCCCAAACCCCTTATGCTCTTATACCCCCACACCCCAAACCCCTTATGCTCTTATACCCCACACCCCAAACCCCAAACCCCTTATGCTCTTATACCCCCACACCCCTGAACCCCAACAGTGACTTCACACAGACCCATGGAGTGCTGAATGTATTGTTTATGTAGTGTATATAATGCACTTATATTGTGTGCCTAAGCACTGAGTTACATCCCTACAGCTTGATTAGGAATTAATGCAGTGAAGGCAGACTTATTTGGCTGGAATGAAAACCTGCATGCACCCAGGCCTCTTTGACATGGATTATAGCGGCGTGACTCGGCTTACACACAATGTTTTTGGGTGTGTTTGGCAGGAGCTGTCGTCGCTGTTGTCCATGGAGGCCATGTCGTTTGTGACAGAGGACCGCAAGGCCGCTCAGCAGTCCGGCTTTCCCAGCACCTACACCTTCCACCTGTTTGGCGGCGTCGATGTGAGTCCCAAACAGGCACAAAGTCAAATCGGCTCAGGCCTGGACTGAAATGGTTGAATGGAATCCTGTAACTGCTGAGGCACCATCTGTCAATCACAGCCCATCACTGACAGTGCCAAAACAAGCACCAATTTCACCAACACTCTGAGGCAAATTTATTTCTCATCCAGTAAAGATAATTTGTTTTGGTTTTGAACATATTTCTTGAAAATTCTGAGATCTGCTTGAGGGTTTTCAAATTTGACCAGTGAAGTGTGAGATCGAGGATGGCTAACGTGCTATTGTATACTATTGTGTACGTATGTACACTTCAGTAGCTAACATGTGAATGTGTGCCCATAGTGAGGTTTCAGTAGCTAACATGTGAATGTGTGCCCATAGTGAGGTTTCAGCTGCTAACATGTGAATGTGTGCCCATAGTGAGGTTTCAGTAGCTAACATGTGAATGTGTGCCCATAGTGAGGTTTCAGTAGTGAAGTTTCAGTGAGCAGTAACATGTGAATGTGTGCCCATAGTGAGGTTTCATAGTGAGGTTTCAGCTGCTAACATGTGAATGTGTGCCCATAGTGAGGTTTCAGCTGCTAACATGTGAATGTGTGCCCATAGTGAGGTTTCAGTAGCTAACATGTGAATGTGTGCCCATAGTGAGGTTTCAGTAGCTAACATGTGAATGTGTGCCCATAGTGAGGTTTCAGCTGCTAACATGTGAATGCGTGCCCATAGTGAGGTTTCAGTAGCTAACATGTGAATGTGTGCCCATAGTGAGGTTTCAGTAGCTAACATGTGAATGTGTGCCCATAATGTGAGGTTTCAGCTGTGAATGTGTGCCCATAGCTGCTACATGTGAATGTGTGCCCATAGTGAGGTTTCAGTAGCTAACATGTGAATGTGTGCCCATAGTGAGGTTTCAGTAGCTAACATGTGAATGTGTGCCCATAGTGAGGTTTCAGTGAATGCTAATGTGTGCCCATGTGAATGTGAATGTGCCCATAGTGAGGTTTCAGTAGCTAACATGTGAATGTGTGCCCATAGTGAGGTTTCAGTAGTTAACATGTGAATGTGTGCCCATAGTGAGGTTTCCCATAGTGAGGTTTCAGTAGCTAACATGTGAATGTGTGCCCATAGTGAGGTTTCATGCTAAACATGTGAATGTGAATGTTTCAGTGCCCATAGTGAGGTTTCAGTAGCTAACATGTGAATGTGTGCCCATAGTGAGGTTTCAGTAGCTAACATGTGAATGTGTGCCCATAGTGAGGTTTCAGCAGTGCTAACATGTGAATGTGTGCCCATAGTGAGGTTTCAGTAGCTAACATGTGAATGTGTGCCCATAGTGAGGTTTCAGTAGCTAACATGTTTCCCATAGTGAATGCAGCTGCTAACATGTGAATGTGTGCCCATAGTGAGGTTTCAGTAGCTAACATGTGAATGTGTGCCCATAGTGAGGTTTCAGTAGCTAACATGTGAATGTGTGCCCATAGTGAGGTTTCAGTAGCTAACATGTGAATGTGTGCCCATAGTGAGGTTTCAGTAGCTAACATGTGAATGTGTGCCCATAGTGAGGTTTCAGCTGCTAACATGTGAATGTGTGCCCAGCTAACATGTGAGGTTAGTGAGGTTTCAGTAGCTAGCTGTGAGTGAGGTTTCAGCTAACATGTGAATGTGTGCCCATAGTGAGGTTTCAGTAGCTAACATGTGAATGTGTGCCCATAGTGAGGTTTCAGCTGCTAACATGTGAATGTGTGCCCATAGTGAGGTTTCAGCTGCTAACATGTGAATGTGTGCCCATAGTGAGGTTTCAGCTGCTAACAATGTGTGCCCATATGAATGTGTGAATGTGTGCCCATAGTGAGGTTTCAGAGGAATGTGTGCCCATAGTGAGGTTTCAGTGCTAACATGTGAATGTGTGCCCATAGTGAGGTTTCAGTAGCTAACATGTGAATGTGTGCCCATAGTGAGGTTTCAGCTGCTAACATGCTATTGTATTTTCAGAGTGAGGTGGGTGGTGGAGGCTGTTGGCTTTCTAACATGAGCGTGCTTTGCCCCACAGTTATTGGTGGAGATCCTCATGAGACCTACATTGACCACGCAGAAGAAAAGTACCAAAAGTAAGGCCTGGTTTTGATACTGCTGGTTATGGCTACTGCTTTCGTCACAGGGTCAGTCAGTTAAGGCCTGCATCCAGTGGTGATTGCTAGAATTTTGATACAGCCTTACACTGTGACCTGTAACTAAAACCATACTCTGTGACCCGTATTTATGGCCATATACTGTGACCTGTATTTATGACCGTACACTGTGACCTGTATTTATGGCCATATACTGTGACCTGTATTTATGGCCGTATATTGTGACCTGTATTTATGGCCGTACACTGTGACCTATGTGTATAACCATACTCTGTGACCTGTATTTATGACCGTATATTGTGACCTGTAACTATAACCATACACCATCAGCTGTAATGATGGAAATCTGTAACCATATGCTATGGACTTTACCAGTCAACTAACAGTCTTTTATTGTTGTTGTCATTATTATTTATTATTACTATTGCCTATGAGCCTTAATTCTTCTTATCATCATGGTGGCAGATTAAAGTTGTGGTTTTCTCTGTGCAGTGAATGATAACCTGGTGAAGGACTGCCTGAGTGTCCTGTACAACTGCTGTATATGTGTACGTATCGACACCTGTCGGATTTCCCTTTCTGCTGCTTTCTCTGACTCACTGCATTCACTGTAAATATCAATAGCCAAAGCTAAGCTAAGCAGCTTGCTAGCCAAGTGACTATGGCACATGTTAGTTTGGCTAGCCAGCTCTGTTCTGCTCCAGAACCTCTTTATGGGTTTCACCTGACCTGTTCAAAAGATGCAGTGAGGCTTGAAAGATTTGGTCAACAGTGTACTGTGTCTTTTCTGTTTAATCCAAGTAACGTTTCATGAAA
>CM040754.1:667500-707500 GCA_022829145.1 Albula goreensis
CTCTGAGCTACAAGCCCAGCTCCCTAACCATTACACTACACTGTAACCTCTGAGCTACAAGCCCAGCTCCCTAACCATTACACTACACTGTAACCTCTGAGCTACAAGCCCAGCTCCCTAAACATTACACTACACTGTAACCTCTGAGCTACAAGCCCAGCTCCCTAACCATTACACTACACTGTAACCTCTGAGCTACAAGCCCAGCTCCCTAACCATTATACTACACTGTAACCTCTGAGCTACAAGCCCAGCTCCCTAACCATTACACTACACTGTAACCTCTGAGCTACAAGCCCAGCTCCCTAACCATTACACTACACTGTAACCTCTGAGCTACAAGCCCAGCTCCCTAACCATTACACTACACTGTAACCTCTGAGCTACAAGCCCAGCTCCCTAACCATTACACTACACTGTAACCTCTGAGCTATAAGCCCAGCTCCCTAACCATTACACTACACTGTAACCTCTGAGCTACAAGCCCAGCTCCCTAACCATTATACTACACTGTAACCTCTGAGCTACAAGCCCAGCTCCATAACCATTACACTACACTGTAACCTCTGAGCTACAAGCCCAGCTCCCTAACCATTACACTACACTGTAAGTGGAGTTTTAAGCCCAACCTTGTAACGGCTGCGCCCCCTGCTGGTTCTGCAGAGCTCCTGCATCCCGTTCAGCTACTGGAAGGAGACGGTGTCGGTGCTGCTGGGTCCAGACCATGGCTCTGCCTGCGCCATCAGCAGCTACATAGACGAGGCATACAGAGAGCTGGAGCCCGAGCCGCCAGAGGAGTGCTTCTGACCGCCGCCCCCCTGGGGCCTCGCCCCCACACCGTGTCATGCCCGTCTCTCTCTCTATGGGGCTGGAGGGGAGGGGACAGCCTTTTTATACATAAATAAATAAGCAAAATATATATCATACAGAAAACTATCTGAAATAAAAATGGAAAAAATCCTGATACTTTTTTGTTTTTGTCCAAGAACAGCGTGCTGTATTAGGAGAGAGCCGTCCCGCCCTCCCCCGCCCCTGAGACTGTTGCTTAGAGACTGAGGAGGGGGAGTGGCCTGGCATGCCCCCCCTGCTGACATCATCATCACCTGCTGCTTGGCGGTGACTGGAGAGACTCGGGCCAGCTCTGCCTCCCTGCCGTGATGTCAGAGGGAACGCTTACAGGCAGGGCCCTTTGCTAGTGGCATGGGCCGCACCTGTCTGGGCAGGGCCCTTTGCTAGTGGCATGGGCCTCACCTGTCTGGGCAGGGCCCTTTGCTGGTGGCATGGGCCTCACCTGTCTGGGCAGGGCCCTTTGCTAGTGGCATGGGCCTCACCTGTCTGGGCAGGGCCCTTTGCTAGTGGCATGGGCCTCACCTGTCTGGGCTGGGCCCTTTGCTAGTGGCATGGGCCGCACCTGTCTGGGCAGGGCCCTTTGCTTGTGGCATGGGCCTCACCTGTCTGGGCAGGGCCTCACCTGTCTGGGCAGGGCCCTTTGCTAGTGGCATGGGCCTCACCTGTCTGGGTGCACACCTGGGGCCTGGAGGCATTTGTGCTCTCACTTTAATAAATGTTTACAATTCTGACTCATTCATTTGGGTGTCATTTTCATGTGTTTTTTTCTTAATGTATTTTCATGCAGTTTTGTAGGTCACTCCTAAACAGAGACAGGTTTTTTGAGTGTTTGTGTGGAGGCACAAGGCTTTATGACTGAAGATAAACTGCGCAGCTGTAGTGTGAGGATAAACTGCGCAGCTGTAGTGTGGGTGTGAGGATAAACTGCGCAGCTGTAGTGTGGGTGTGAGGATAAACTGCGCAGCTGTAGTGTGGGTGTGAGGATAAACTGCACAGCTGTAGTGTGAGTGTGAGGATAAACTGCGCAGCTGTAGTGTGGGTGTGAGGATAAACTGCACAGCTGTAGTGTGAGTGTGAGGATAAACTGCGCAGCTGTAGTGTGAGTGTGAGGATAAACTGCGCAGCTGTAGTGTGGGTGTGAGGATAAACTGCACAGCTGTAGTGTGAGTGTGAGGATAAACTGCGCAGCTGTAGTGTGAGTGTGAGGGGCTCATTATGAGATGTATGGCATTGGCTCTGTATTACCTGTGACTCCTGCATTGTGTTTTTCTGCGGAGAGCCGGGCTCTTTTGCCCAATCAGTTTGTTGTTTTGTCATGTGACTGTGAAGGGTGTGGTAGTTTGAACAGCATTATGGGAGAAGCAGTGGAAGTGGTGCAAGGGCCTTACATGACTGACAGCCTTCCTGCTCGGCTCAGAGCTAAATCAGTGTTCTCATGCTGGTAAAACGTCTGCATCCATCCTCATGGTAACGGAAAATATCCCACTATCTGTGGAAGATCGCAGAATAAAAAGGTAAAATACCTTTTGAAGTGGTGTTTTCTGCCGAACAGAGGGGCTGCCCTTCTACAATGTACATCAACACAGTTGTACATCTTTTCCCAAAATTTTATTTTATAAATTATTCTCTTCTACTGTATTGTAACTGTCTGATAAAAGCCAAACCATATTGTGGTAATTTGGTTACTACTCGCATAAAACCTGAAAAGATCTTGCATGTATTTTAAAATATTGAGTCATGGGACACTTTGAGATGGAAGAAGGAAACAGACACACACAGAAAGGGATGTGGTAGAGTATGAGTTTTAATGGCTCACAGGTGCAGCACAGATCAGCCAGTGCTGTTGCAGCCTGGTTTCTGTGCTGTAGGGCCCATGGCTGGAGGCCCTGCTTCACTCTGCCAGCTGGAAAAGGGGCAGAAAACAGTCTTTACAGAGAGCGGCAGCACTGCCCTGAGGTCAGTCTCCCTGACTCATTCTAACCAATGAAACTTTTCTCTACAGAAAGCCAAGTCTTGATTGACAATTTACAAGCAAAGATTCCGTTTGTGTATTTTGGTGCAGCTTTGGAATGTAGATTTGCTTATTTAACCATGTGCTTCACTCAGAGTAGCACTGAGCGCAGAAAAACACTGCAAATCCTTAAAAATCTCTGAGCCATAGCACATTGTCCACAGTTGCAGAAACTAGCAGGTCTAAGCGTGAATTCAAGCAACAAGCAACATTGCTAGGCTACTGATCTACTAGCTACGATGCTCCTTTCCCCCAATTTAACTGTTGAGAACATGGAGTACAATGACCTAAATGAAAAACCAAAACATTTTGCGAAGATCTTGCAGAAGTCAGGTTTTTTTTTTTTTTAAACCTTTTTTTTTTCCCTCCATGTCCCTTCCCGGGCTCTGCTATTACAACAGCTTCCAGGTCACAACAAAAAATGATGCAAAATTGAGAAAGAAGATATCCACACACATTTTTAATTCCCAATTTCCATTTATAAACACATGAGAGAAAATCAGATAGCAGGTATTTTGTTTTTTCATTTTCTGTTTTTTTTCTGGTAATCAGAAAACATCTCGGTTTTGGTTTTCTCATTTCAAAACTAAATCCGTTGGACCTCCTTTACCACATAGAATGGCCCATTTCTTATTACATTTTGAATTATATACCCAACAAATAAATGGTGCTTACTCAAATTTGATTATTTTCTCCTTGTATTTAGAACATTTGTGCAATTTTTCAATTAAGCATGTAACAGAATATAAGATATTAATATTTCATTGGTCAGAGTCTGAGTCCTTCTCCTGTTCAAAATGACCCCGCTCGTGTTCGCTCTCCTGCCTGTTTAAACACACAAGTCGGTGATCAGTTAGCTAACTATGTATTTACAATGATTTGGACTGAACGTATTTTGCATTTTTGCTTCTTAAATGACGTGCTCATTTTCAGTGTGATCGATGCATTTACTCGTGCAGCACCCGAGGTCTTGACTTTGGGGTCGAGGGTTGCATTCAAGTTTTTGAAAGCTGGCACTTCACGCTATCCTGCGGACATGCCTGTCTCAATAGACAAATTAACTAGCGCATCCTGGCGTGTTTTGTACGCGCCAGTGTTTGTCATCCAGGCTTCAGACCGCTGTAAGCATGTTGCTAAGGCGTTCTGCCTTTAATGTGTACTTTCAGCAATATTTTCACCATCGCCGCTCTTGTTACATCTTTCCTAAACTTTA
Source organism: Albula goreensis (assembly GCA_022829145.1). Classification (NCBI taxonomy): domain Eukaryota; kingdom Metazoa; phylum Chordata; class Actinopteri; order Albuliformes; family Albulidae; genus Albula; species Albula goreensis. The sequence goes on from CM040754.1 coordinate 671,574, forward strand.
GCCATGAACAATACGCAAGCCTCGCTGTGGTGACTCTGCAGGTGTACCTTAAGCTTTCTGGGGTTTTCCCTTAATCTCCACACGGCAAAGTTAATCCTTACGTAAGACTGTGTTTTTTTTCGGTTTCAGTATTATACTTGGAAAAACTTCCATATTGGGATCAGCCATTTCCAACGAGCCATTGTAAGCGTATCTCTTTGGGAAAGCCGTTTGATGGAACTATCTGTTCCCGAAAAGAAATGCCTGTAATTAAGGTAATGGCTGTCATTAAACAGCGTCAGCTACAGGCTAGAGTATCTAATCTCAGGTCTAAAACAAGAATAAGGGTTATAGTTTATTAACAATGAAAATTAAAAATATTTCATGTAATTTATTGTTTTATTTCAGTTAGTTTAGAGACAGTAGTGTTATTTTCGTTTAGTTGAAGTTTTCCTTTCTTGTTTTATTAATTATTTTATATTTGATAGTTTTTGTCTTAGTTTTAGTATACACTACACATTTTTCTATCGCCACATGACATAGATTGTCATATGGCACAGCCCTGGTGCACAGAGTGACTTATGTGCCGCAAAGCCTTTTCAGCAGTTTTTGTGTCATAAAGCATCGTTCTGCCACATCCACCTTAAAGCCACACTTCCACCAGCTCAATAGGGAAAACATGCAAGAGTTATTGTTAAGCAATTGTAACGCAAGGCTCACCTTTCCTCCCTGGTCCCGGGTGCGAACGCGGAGCTTGTTGACCTGCGTCTCAGCCATATCCGCTCTTTCCTCTGTCATCCATCCAGCTTGGTCAGGTGCTGGACCCTCCTGAATGGGGGTAGGGGGTGAGTGCCAGTGCTTTAGGGTTTTACCTTGGTCAGGTTGGGGGTAGGGGGTGAGTGCTGTTTGCTTGCTCCTCCTGAAGTGGGGGTTTTAGGGGCCCCCACATAGAGTGAGTGCCAGTGCTTTAGGGTTTTACCCACTGTGGCCAGTGCTGCCCCCTTTGGCTCTGCCCCCTCATAGAGAGGTAAATGGGGGTAGGGGGTGAGTGCCAGTGCTTTAGGGTTTTACCCACTGGGGGTAGGGGTGAGGCTCTGCCCCCTGCATAGAGGTAAATGGGGGTAGGGGGTGAGTGCCAGTGCTTTAGGGTTTTACCCACTGTGGCTCTGCCCCCCCCACATAGAGGTAAATGGGGGGGTAGGGGGTGAGTGCCAGTCCTTTAGGGTTTTACCCACTGTGGCTCTGCCCCCACATAGAGGTAAATGGGGGTAGGGGGTGAGTGCCAGTGCTTTAGTATTTTACCCACTTTGCCCCTGCCCCCACCAGTGCTTTAGTATTTTACCCACTTTGGCTCTGCCCCCCCACATAGAGGTAAATGGGGGTAGGGGTGAGTGCCAGTGCTTTAGGGTTTTACCCACTGTGGCTCTGCCCCCACATAGAGGTAAATGGGGGGGGAAGGGGTGAGTGCCAGTGCTTTAGGGTTTTACCCTGTGGCTCTGCCCCCTGGGTAAATGGGGGTAGGGGGTGAGTGCTCTTTAGGGTTTTACCCACTGTGGCCCCCCCACATAGAGGTAAATGGGGGTAGGGGGTGAGTGCCAGTCCTTTAGGTTTTACCCACTGTGGCTCTGCCCCTCCCCCATAGAGGTAAATGGGGGGTAGGGGTGAGTGCCAGTGCTTTAGGGTTTTACCCACTTTGGCTCTGCCCCCACATAGAGGTAAATGGGGGGGTAGGGGGTGAGTGCCAGTGCTTTAGGGTTTTACCCACTGTGGCTCTGCCCCCCCCCCCACATAGAGGTAAATGGGGGGGTAGGGGGTGAGTGCCAGTGCTTTAGGGTTTTACCCACTGTGGCTCTCCCCTGTGGGGGTAGGGGGTGAGTGCTGCTTTAGGGTTTTACCCACTGTGGCTCTGCCCCCCCACATAGAGGTAAATGGGGGTAGGGGGTGAGTGCCAGTGCTTTAGGGTTTTACCCACTGTGGCTCTGCCCCCTCACATAGAGGTAAATGGGGGGGTAGGGGGTGAGTGCCAGTGCTTTAGGCCCACTGTGGCTCTGCCCCCACACATAGAGGTAAATGGGGGTAGGGGTGAGTGCCAGTGCTTTAGGGTTTTACCCACTGTGGCTCTGCCCCCCCACATAGAGGTAAACAGACAGGCGGCAGCCTAATGAAAATATGTAGGACTTTGACCAATGATGAGAAAATGAGGAATCATATCACCAGTTACCACACTTTAACTCACTGACACAAACCACTGTTTCTGCGCTGTGGGTTGACCTGTGGGTGTGCAGAGCCCTGAGCAGCCTGTTCTGCCAGGACTCCCCCTCTCTGGCTGCACAATGCTCTTTATCTCAGGCTCACACACCTACAGTCCTGAGACACTGTGTGTGTCATTTTCCAGAAAACCCCTGAACCCTTCCTGCAGAGGTGACCCTTGAACCCTTCCTGCAGTGGTAACCCCTGAACCCTTCCTGCAGTGGTAACCCCTGAACCCTTCCTGCAGTGGTAACCCCTGAACCCTTCCTGCAGAGGTGCTGGTCTCCCTGGTAAGGAGGCGGCTGAACTCACCGCTTCCTCGGCCTGTCTCTTGTAGCTCTTCACTTTAGACTGCAGCTTGTCAATGAGCTCCTGCATGCGCGCCAGGTTCTTCCTGTCCTCCTCTGTCTGGAACGACAAAAGACAGAGTCCTCTTACCATAGACATGCAGTTATCCTGACCTTAGATCTGCCAGAGTCCTCTTACACTATATACAGTGTAATAGACTTAGTTTCTGTGCAGGTGTAGTTTGGTGAAGACGTGTTGTTGTCCCCTTAAAGACCAGAGCCCAGGTCCCTCAGGTGTACCTGGTAGGTGAGCTCTTTGATCCTCCTCTCGTACTTGCGTACTCCTTTCTGGAACTCATTGCTCTTCTTCTGCTCACACTCCAGCTCACCCTCCAGTTCTCTCACCTGTGGGGTCAGAGGTCAGGGTTAAGAATGTGTGCGTTTCTTAAAATACAAATGGAGAAGCTACTCTGTGCCACTGCCAACAGGGAACAATAGAATATTGCACAGAAACAATGGACAATTTCATCTGTCATAATGAGGGTATTTACATGTATATTTATGGTATGAATACAGGTAACAGTTTGGCTGCAGTCTGTTGAAGCTTGGTACATCTTAATGAGGTTGGGGTCATTTAGCTTTATTGTGGCTTAGTTTAACTTGCTTCGGCCCATTTAGGTTTGGCTTGGCCCAATTGAGGTCAGTTTGATTAAGTGTTGCTTGGGGTGTTCTCACCCTGCTCTCCAGTTTCTGGACCTGCTTCTTTCCACCCTTGAGGGCGATCTGCTCGGCCTCGTCCAGACGCAGCTGCAGGTCTTTGATGGTCTGCTCCATGTTCTTCTTCATCCTCTCCAGATGAGCACTGGTGTCCTGCTCCTTCTTCAGCTCCTCTGCCATCATGGCAGCCTAGGACAGCAGTCAAAGGTCATGGGTCAGAGAGTAGTAACCAATCAGCGAAGGTGTCTCATGTGAACAGACCAGTCCACTGAAAGCTGATGGTGTTAGCGAATGTAGCACTCCAGTACTGTGAGACTCACATCAGTGATGGCCTTCTTGGCCTTCTCCTCAGCGTTGCGGCACTCCTGCACAGCCTCGTCCACCTCGCCGGACAGCACGGACAGGTCACCCTCCAGCTTCTTCTTCTGGTTTATCAGCCCCGTATTCTGCAGCAGTGCAGACGCAAGCACGGAGTCAGTACCTGCGTGTGTGGTTTAAGAAACCTCTGAGTGGAACAGGTGTACTCACCTGTGAGTGGAGCAGGTTGACGCGCTCGGTAGCCTCCAGCAGTTCATGCTCGGCCAGTTTGCGCGCACGGTCATTCTGCTCTAGCAGCCCCCGTTGCTCCTCCACCTCGGCCGCCAGCAGTGTGTTCCTGCGCTCCGTCACGGCGGTCTGCTCCTTCAGCTCCTCGTTATGGTGCAGCGTGTCATCCAGCTCCAGCTGCAGGTCCTGCAGGCCCGTTGCCAGTCACACAAACATTACACAACCATAAATACAAACATGCACAAAACCGCAAATACCAGCATTGACACAGTCCTGCGTTAAGACAGACACAGTTGGCTCCCTGGAGCTGCTGACCTTGATCTGGGCCTGTAGGTGGCGCACTAGCTTCTGGGACTCAGCGGCCTGGCGGTTAGCATGGTTGAGCTGGATCTCCATCTCGTTCAGGTCACCCTCCATCTTCTTCCTCAGCCTCACCGCCTCGCTGCGGGACCGAGCCTCTGCCTCCAGCGTGGTCTGCATTGACTCCAGTGCCCTCTGGTGGTTACGGCTGGGGAGGCAGGGAGAGAGGAAGGAAGGGACACAATAGGGGGAAGGAGGAGGAGAAGGATGGACCGGGAACAAATAAGAGAATAAGATCAGACGGATATAGACTTTTGAAGAAGCTGGAATACGGAAGCTGCTAATCACCCAGGTATGAAATTTTCTGAAGAATGTGGTGTTGGATGGAGGGGGATATGTACCGGAGGTTGTCAATCTCCTCGTCCTTTTCAGCCAGCTTCCTGTCAATCTCTGCCTTCATCTGGTTCAGCTCCAGCTGGATGCGCAGGGTCTTGCTCTCCTCGTGTTCCAGAGTGCCCTGTGAGACACGCCCACATTCCCATGCCCTGTCAAGGCCACACCCATATTCCCATGCCCTGTCAGAGACCACACCCACATTCCCATGCCCTGTCAAGGCCACACCCACATTCCCATGCCCTGTCAGAGGCCACACCCATATTTCTATGCCATGTCTGGGGCTGCACCCACATGCCTGTGCCCTGTCAGAGACCACGCCCACATTTATATGTCTTGTCAGAGGCCACGCCCACATGTCTTTTCACTTTTCCTCTGGATGAGCCTCAGAACCCAGGTGGTCAGATTTAAGCCTTTGTGTTTGATGACAGTTCTTACTATCCCAGTGATCGCCACACCAAAGACATGCTTCCACACTGGACACATGCATAGAGTATAATATTTGACATACGTCTCCTCTTCTGACAGTTTTTGTCTAAATCACCAGTTTGAATCACCAACCTCGAGCTTGATCTGCCATAGCTGATTGGTCAGAGTGCTTTTGGCTGTAGAATGTGATTGATCAGATAAGTGTGGAATGTTGGATGTGATTGGTTACCTCGGCCTCCTCCAGAGCTGCCTGTATGTCACTCTTCTCCACATCCAGGCCCTTCTTGATCTTCTCCAGCTCGTGGATCATCTTCCCACCCTGGCTGATCTGGTCCGTCAAGTCTGTGATCTCCTCTGCGGTGGGAGGGGGAGGGGTGTCACAGCACGGGGAGGAGCCAAGGCCCTCCTATAGTTCTCATAACACACTCCCAACTCACCCGAAACCTAAACCTCATGGAACTGTAAGAGTGTGTGAGTATATGTGTGTGTGTGTGTGTGTGTGGAGGTACCTTGGAGGTTCTTGTTCTCGCGTTTGACTGTCTCCAGGTGATCAAGTGCCTCCTCATAGGAGTTCTTGAGTTTGAAGAGCTCCGTGCTGAGGCCCCGCGACTCCTTCTGTGAAGACTCCAGCTCTGACTGCGTCTCCTCGAACTTCTGCTTCCAGTCCGCCAGCACCCTGTCAAAGTTGCGCTGCTTCTTGTCAAGCACGGCGGCCGCAGCATTGGAACGCTCCAGGTCCACCACCAGGTCCTCGATCTCGGTCTGCAGCCGGTGCTTGGTCTTCTCCAGAGATGAACACTTAGCGTTAGAGGCCTCCACTGCCTCCTCCGCCTCCTGCAGCCGCACCACCAGCTTCTTCCTGTTTCACACACAACTGTATTAATAACCCAGTCTTTTGTGCCGGTTTGGAAGGCCCGACTGCTATGATGTCCTACACTAGTTCATTAAGGAAATTACTGGCTAGTGAGGGGATGACATGACTCAGTCTAAGGAAGTGATTGGCTACTGATGGGGATCACCTGATCCTCACCCAGGCTGTGATTGGCTAAAGAGGGGATGACCTGGCCCGGTCACAAATTACTATGATGTCCTACACTAGTTCATTAGGGAAATTATTGGCTAGTGAGGGGATGACATGACTCAGTCCAAGGAAGTGATTGGCTACTGATGGGGATCACATGGCCCGGTCACAAGCTGTGATTGGCTTACTTGGCCTCCTCCAGCTCCTCGGTCCTCTGGATAGCGTCAGTCTCGTACTTGGTTCTCCAGTGCGCCACCTCGCTGTTGGCCTTGGACATTCCACGCTGCAGCTCAGCCTTGGCCTCCTGCTCCTCCTCATACTGCTCCCTCAGCAGGTCACAGTCATGCCTGGAGGACTGCAGTGCGTGGGCCAGAGCGTTCTTCGCCTGCGGACGAAAACAAGTCCATCAGCTCCCTGCTTACCCACAATTACCTTTGGGGGTCGGATCATTAGTCCAGCGTAGTATAATGTAGTGTAGTGTTGTGTTCCTTGCCTTGTTCTCCTCCTCCAGCTGTTTCTTGAGCTCCTCCAGGTTCTGGGAGACGGAGCTCTTGGTGCGCTGGAGCTGAGAGACCAGAGCCTCCCTCTCCTCCAGCCTGCGGCCCAGCTCCCCTACACACAGACAGAGAGAGAGGCTGAGTATGGCCCTCAGTCTCTCCCCCTCTCCCCCCTCCCTCTCTGGTAGCTGGCTCACCGCTCTCGGCCTGCACTCTGGCCTTCTGGGAGTTGACCTCGTTCAGCTGTCTCTGCAGCTCCTCCACTTTGGCCTTGGACTCGCTCAGCTGGTCCTCATACAGCCTGCACATCTTCTCAGTGCTGGCCTGCAGGGAGAGAGTACGCGTTACAAATACACACACACACACACTGCAGAGAGAGAGAGAAAGTGTTACACACAAACACACACACTGCAGAGGGAGAGAGAGAGAGAGTGTTTCACACAAACACACACTGCAGAGAGAGAGAGAGAGAGAGAGAGAGAGAGAGAAGAGAAAGTGTTACACACAAACACACACACTGCAGAAGGAGACTGTGTTTTCACACACACACACACACACACAGACCTTGCTCTTGGAGAGCTGCTCCAGAGAGGAGGCCAGGTCGTCTGCCTCCATCTTGGCCTCGCTGCGCTCCTTCTCCAGCCTCTGCTTGACGCGCTGCAGGCTGTCGATCTGCTCGCTGAGCTCGGCCACGCTGTCGGCGTGTTTCTTGCGCAGCGTGGCGGCCGTGGCCTCGCCGTGCAGCATGGCCTCCTCCAGGTCTCGCCGCAGCTTCAAAAACTCCGCCTCCCGCTTCTTGTTGATCTCGATCTGGGTGGAGGTGGCCCCACCCGCCTCCTCCAGCCTCTCGCTCAGCTCCTCCAGCTCCCGCGCCGCGTCTCCACGCTGCTTCTCCACCTTCGCCCGCCATGCCCGCTCCGCCTCCAGCTCCTCCTCCAGCTCCTCGATCCGTGCCTGGGGCGGGGTAGGGAGGAGAGGAGGGAAAGGTGCTCTCACAGTGTTTAGTATATAATGAGTACCAGCAGTGTGACGGGCATGGCCCTGTCCAAACACACACCTGTAATTCTTTGATTTTCTTCTGCAGCTGATTCACCAGAGCTTGCTCATCTTCCATCTTGGAGCTGATCTGATTCACTTCAAAGTCCTTCCTGATCAAAGAGGCAGAGGTGAGAATTACAGATGAGAAACTGCTAGGATCATCAATCTCCTGCACACAGAGTCCAAGTACCAATCAAAACCAATATTGAGCTAGATTCAACAGTAAAAAGCTTCTGGAACAGGTCATCTGAATAATGTAATCACGGTCTATACCCTTTAATAATAGTATCGCAGTAACAAGACAAAATTAACTAGCTGTGGAGTTCCAGAAGAAACTCTGTTTTCTTGCCAAAGGCTCAAGAGTACGATTGAAGAGTATGTTAAAAACTGTACCTGCTAGACATTTTAATGTACTAATAATATACTTATTATTAGTATATTAAAACTTTTAGTAGGTATAGTAAGTACTGAAGTAGTAGCAGCAGGAGTACTATAAGCAGTCAAAGAACAGTAGAACGTTCTGTTCAAAACATGAATTAGTCATTTAAGATCATTATACCTGAACAGCATTGCAGTGTCATATCTACTAGGCACATATATTACACAGCGCATTTTATACAACAGTTAGTTGCATTGTGATTGCCTGAGACAAATTGCATTAGCGCAGTTAAGTATAACATCATTCGGACCTCAGCACAGGCCAGGCCATCTCTGGGACTTCAGTGATGGTTTCCAATGACATTAGAGAACCCGCTGTTTCTATGCTAAGCTCACTTATGCTATTGGAAACCATCACGGAAGTCCAAGACTAGATACAGAAACATCCTCGCCAGCAAGCGGCAGCGAGTCTGCCACACCGCCAGACAAATGCCAAAAATCTGTCAAACAAGTGTATTAACAGTGTGGCACTTGTAGCGAAAGATAACGTTATCCTATATCACTACATCAAAAGGAAAGTTATTTCAAAGTGATCAATTCCGGTAAGGCAGCTAACCGGCAAGCATGCTGTATTCTCTTGATAATGTTATTTTGTCAACTACCTTAGTGATGTTTCTTGTTAGCATCCTACAGCTTAAAAAAATACAAGCAACCTGGCTGGTATATCCAAGTTACCAAATTTAATATGTCTTGCTGAAAAAGTAGACAATACTTAGGACTTCAAATTCTTAACGCTGAAGTACAATTTAGAGTTTTAAGTTAAATCCGTTTGTGAGCCTAGCAGCTGCAGTTATAACTGTCGTTTAGTAACATTAGCCACCTTAGCATGCTCAACATTCCACCAATGTTAAGTCAATGGAGGCCGTTTTTTAGAAGCTTTATAGTTTAAAAAGTATAAATCGTATAATAGTATAATCATCTCGCTTAAAAAAAGCTGTAGGAGGAGATACGTCTGAAAGAACCAGGAATAAAAATAATAATAAGAAGAAGTAAAGATTCTGTAGAAGAACAGTAGTTTGCGTATTTGGCAAGCAAACTAATAAAAATAACCAAAATGATTATCTATCCCCTTTCATCTATGCATAGGAGGACTCATTTACTTTTATGCCACACTGTGATTATCCATTATGCTGCAGAAAGGGTGGGTTCCATTATGCTGCAGAAAGGGTGCACATCTCCTACCTCCTGTAGCACACTGGCCTATATTGCCTGATTGGACAGAGGAGTCACATGATTGCTCTGTAACAGCCAATGACAGTACTTGAATGAAGCCTCACTTCTTCAGCTTCTCCTCCAGCTGCTGCTTGTCATTTTCCAGGTCCATGAGGGACTCCATGCTCAGCTTCAGATCCCCCTCCAGCTTGCGCTTGGTACGCTCCAGGTCCATGCGCACCTTCTTCTCCTGCTCCAGTGAACCTTCCAACTAAAAAGAGAATGGGGGGGTTACCTCAGTTTTAGCAGGGGTGCTAATCCCCTCACAGCTGCACTGCCTCACTCATTTACATGCCATTTACATGGAGTGACACTCACATCGTCCACCTGCTGCTCTAGCTTGGCCTTAGCCTTGGTCAGCACGTTGACCTTGTCCTCTTCAGCCTGAAGGTCATCCAGGGTCTGTTGGTGAGCCTCCTGTAGGGCCTTCTTCTCCTTGGTCAGCTTCAGGATTGTCTCATCCAGAGCTGACATCTCCTCAGTCAGGTTCTTAATCTGCAGAGACCAGGACAGAGGGGAACAGGGAGAGGGGGAATGGGGAGAGGGCGGCAGGGACAGAGGGGAACGGGGAGAGGGGGAATGGGGAGAGGGGGAATGGGGAGAGGGGGAGAGGGCGGCAGGGACAGAGGGGAACGGGGAGAGGGGGAATGGGGAGAGGGCGGCAGGGACAGAGGGGAACGGGGAGAGGGGGAATGGGGAGAGGGCGGCAGGGACAGAGGGGGAATGGGGAGGGGGGGGGAGAGGGGAATGGGGAGGGGGGGGCAGGGACAGAGGGGAATGGGGAGAGGGGGAATGGGGAGGGGCGGCAGGGACAGAGGGGAATGGGGAGAGGGGGAATGGGGAGGGGCGGCAGGGACAGAGGGGAATGGGGAGAGGGCAGGAGGATGATGCAGAATTTGAACATTCCTCTTCTGCTGTTTCCACCTTTACATTCTGATTCAGGGGCCTTGAGATTCTCATACCATAATAATAATAATTATGTAGTAATAACATAATTAATAAAGCCATTAATGTATTTGCCATGAAAACAGGACACCCCTCTTCTTTCCCCAGTTTTTTTAAATTTAATTTGGTGTGTCTCTTTCCCTCACCTTGTTCTCAGTGGCATGTTTCTCCTTCTCCACCTTGGCCAGTGTGATCTCCAGGTCGTCGATGTCCTTCTTCAGCTCAGCACACTCATCCTCCAGCTTGCGCTTCTTGGCGAGGATGCTGGCGTTCAGCTCCTCCTCATCCTCCAGTCGCTCCAGCAGCTCCTTCACCTTGGCCTCCAGCTGGATCTTCGTCTTGATCAGCAGGTCACACCGATCCACTGAATCTGCCAGGTTATCTTGCTCCTTTAGATGGGACCAGAGAGAGCCAGCGCTTTTGGTGTGCCTCTATAGGGAGCTATTCTTTCTGTACCAAAGAGAACTGACAGGTGGTAAAATGTAACCAATAATGGCTGTGTCTGATTATTACATCAGAGGCCAAAGGATGTTTTCAACAGTAAATGTCACGCTTTATATACTGCTTTACAGTCTGTGTTCCTCAGAGTCCCTGAAACGGACTGATCCTCTGCAGTTATAAAGCCCCTGGGTGGAGTGCATACTTACGGCCTGGAGCTGCAGCGAGAGGTCATTCTTCTCTCCTGGGTGAGGCTGACCTGCTTCTCCTCCAGCTCTTTTCGCTTCACCTCCGATTTCTCCAGCGCCTCCTTCAGCTTGAGCATCTCCTCCTTCAGACTGGCCAGCTCCTTCTCCGTGGCGGCGCTCCTCAGGAGCGGTTTGATCTTGAAGAATAGCTTCATCCAGGGCCAGTGCTTCACCGCGTTAAATGCCCGGATGTTCCACTGGATGACCATCAGGGCCTCCCTATTGGCAGGGGGAATCATTTCAGGGGTGCACACTATAGGTAATGGGTACTGTACCAAAGGGGGAAGGATCTGGGGTTGCACACTAATGAAAGGGGAATGATTTGAGAGGTGCATGGGGAATGGGTGTTTGGGAAGACATCATTTACCGCATCATCTTCATCGTCATGGGGACAGCTGTAATTACTTCCAGTCCATCACTACGGTGACAGCTATACTCTAACCTCTCCATGGTGACAGTGGTACTCACTTCCTCTCCATCATTTTCTGCAGCTCCATCCTCATGAGCTTCCCGCGGCTCGCCGCCTGCAGTAAGGTGAGCACCTTAGCCAGCCGCTCGTCCCTCATCTCCTCCAGCTGGCCCAGCAGCCCCGCCTTAAAGAACACCTGGAGTAACACACCTGCATTACAGCCACGCTCTTAAGAACACCTGGAGGAACACACCTGCATTACAGCCACGCTCTTAAGAACACCTGGAGGAACACACCTGCATTACAGCCACGCTCTTAAGAACACCTGGAGGAACACACCTGCATTACAGCCACGCTCTTAAGAACACCTGGAGGAACACACCTGCATTACAGCCATGCCCTTAAGAACACCTGGAGTAACACACCTGCATTACAGCACACTCTTAAGAACACCTGGAGGAACACACCTGCATTACAGCCACGCTCTTAAGAACACCTGGAGTAACACACCTGCATTACAGCCATGCCCTTAAGAACACCTGGAGTAACACACCTGCATTACAGCCACGCTCTTAAGAACACCTGGAGGAACACACCTGCATCACAGCCCCACTTTAGGGAGCTCTCTCTCTACCCCAACTGCACAGACCCTGAGGTCAGAGCCCACCTTGGTGTGGCCGAACCGGTACTGGGTGTGGTCGATGTCCAGAGAGCTGAGTAGCTTCTCAGCTGCCTTCTTGCTGTCCACAAACTTGTCATCTGGGATGGCCTGGGGGTTCAGGATGCGGTAGCTGCAGAAATAATGAGAATGATCAGCTCTGTGATGAAGGCATGTGTGTGTGTGTTTGTGTGAGTGAGTGTGTGTTTATGTATGAATATGTGTGTTTGTGTGTATGCAGCACTCACCGCTGTTTGAAGTCTGCGTACAGGATACGGTTGGGGAAGCCCTTTCTGCAAATGCGGATTCCCTCCAGCACCCCGTTACAGCGCAGCTGGTGCAGCACCAGGAACGGATCCATCACCCCTGTGTGTGTGTGAGTGTGTGAGTGAGTGAGTGAGTGAGTGTGTGTGTGTGCACCATAGAGAGAGAGAGAGAAAAAGAGAGAACTTATTGTAACTGGAGCTCAGGTGAGACTGTACCTGGAGCTCAGGTGAGACTGTACCTGGAGTTTTGGTCTCATTGGGGATGATGCAGCGGACAAAGTGAGGCTGGGTGCTGCGCAGGTTGGTCATCAGCTTGTTCAGGTTCTCCTGCAGACGGAAAGACAGGCAAGCACAGAACTGTGTTTGTGTACTTGTTGGTTTGGGTGAAATTTTGGTGAAGTTAATTCATTTGCCTGTTTATGGATTTGTTGGTTTTGAGAAAAGTAGGGAGAAGGTTTTCCATACAGCTCTGTGAGAGATGCTGGGACTTACCTGTACACGGGCGGGGCCGAAGCAGGTGAGAGTGGAGCCAGCACAGACTTAAAGTGATGTTCATGTGTCAACGCCCCTAAACATCACTGCAAGTCTTAACCGCCTCCCTCTCCACACGCCCGGCTCACATCTACACCCACCTACCCACATCTACACCCAACCACCCACATCTACACCCAATCTACCCACATCTACACCGAACTACCCACATCTACACCCAACCACCCACTTCTACACCCAACCACCCACTTCTACACCCAACCACCCACATCTACACCCAACCACCCACATCTACACCCAACTACCCACATCTACATCAATCACCCACAAATAGCCACCCAGTTTCCCTGGCACTAATTAATCAGTTGTTATTAATCAATACTAATATAGGATTTGATGATGATGATGATGGAGCAGGCAGCTGAGTCAAAGACCTTGGTGTCTTACCTTGTGCAGCTGGGATACAGTCTGGAAGGAAGCAGCTTTCTTCCTCTTCTCCTTTGTTCCTGTTTTAGGGTCTGCTGTTAAAGACAGACAAGCTCACATTTCAGAGCTCACTGACACAAAGGCAGAAAAACTTCTCCTGTACGAGATACACAACAGACTCTGAGTGCACATAGTTCTCCAACAGACTAAAGGTGCATACGTGTGTCTGCACCCAGATAGTTCTCGTAAAGACTGCAGGTGCATACCTGTGTCTGTGCCCACGTAGTTCTCGTACAGACTCGCCAGCAGCTTGTTTGCTGACTTCTGGAAGATGGCCACCACCGTTTCATTCAGGGGGTCTTTGTTCTTGTCCAGCCAACCAAAAATGTTGTATGGTACCTGCATGTTATATATATATATAATAATCACTTGCATCATCTACCTTAAGTAGGACCTGATTATGACCATATTGCAATGGCAAGTGCTGCTTGTCTTCTGTAAGAAAATGGCTGATCAATGAGCCCTTTCGGGCCAGAAGGAGTGCCATGTCTTTTCTGTAACACTGCTTGATAAATGGTATTTTTTGTGTGAATGCTTTCTGCTTTTGCTCTTTGCCATTGTGTCGGTAAACCCCTCTCTTCCATGAAGCAACAACAGAAGATTACAGATTACCCAAGGGTGGTTATCGCTGGGTAACCCTGGGCTTACAGTGCTTTAAAGTGAATCTGTGCTATACTTATTCTTTATCTCTACCTAAGCATGTTATTACAGACACAAGCATTCTTCATGTGTTACTACAAAACCCATGGGATGGTTGGCATATTTGTCTGCTCATCTTTTATGATAGTAAGGATCAGAATCGTTGCATTAGAGTATTCTGCTGCATACCACTCAGATCAGGCTCTGTGCCAGTGGGGGAGTGTCACTGCCCGCAGTTTTCTCAGCACAGCTACAGCTCTGCTATCCCATAATGCCTCACTCACCACGCCGGCGTAGTGCACCAGCTCAAAGTGCGCCTCATATTTGCGCTTCTTGTCGGGCCTGGGCTTCAGGAAGTTGGCGGACTTGCCGATGTGATTGTCGTACATCTTAGCTTTGAAGCTGATGTCCGTGGCTTTGGGGAACATGCACTCCTCTTCAAGAATAGACAGGATGCCCAGTGGCTGAGGAGACACGCATATTACACACATATTACACGCATATAACATTCATAATACACACAAATTGCCCATAATGGTGTGGTTATTACCATATTTTAATGAAAAGCACCATGGGATAGTTCATGATCACTGTGAGTCAGGACCTGTGTTTCACAGTGATCATGAATGTCTCATTCAATACACACGTATTAATTGCATACATATTACATGCATATTATACATACATAATGCATTGTACATATACGTACATATTAGGCATGTTGTGTACATGTAATTATGTTTGCATGTTGGTGTGTGATTGTACTCTGGGTGTGTGTGTGTGACAGAGGGAGCACACCTTCTCGATGAGGTCGATGCAGGCCTGCAGATCCAGACCGAAGTCGATGAAGGTCCACTCGATGCCCTCCCTCTTGTACTCCTCCTGCTCCAGGATGAACATGTGGTGGTTGAAGAACTGCTGCAGCTTCTCGTTTGTGAAGTTAATGCAGAGCTGCTCAAAGCTGTTCAGCTGCGGGGAGAGGAGAAGTTCTCATTTACTGCACATAAACAGAGCTACACATATTCAGTGTATTATCAATATTATAGTTTTTATTTATTATTTTTATATTAACAGTGGTTGTATTTTTGTTGCATGAGTAAGCTCTTTGGACTCCCAATTTGCATTTTTTTATATGAACTGAGAAAGTAAATGAGCACATGAGAGATAACTATGGGGTGGCTGTAAGTGGTTTAGGGAAAGAGCCATCCATCCATCCATCCATCCATCCATCCATCCATCCATCCATCCATCCATCCATCCATCCATCCATCCATCCATCCATCATTCATTTTAAGTCAGAACAGGAACCTACATCAAAGATCTCAAAGCCGGCGATGTCCAGCACACCGATGAAGAACTGGCGAGGCAGGGAGGTGTACAGCGTCTTATTGATCCGGCCCACCAACCACTTAAACATGCGGTCATATGTGGCTTTGGCCAGAGCACCCACTGTAGTTCACCCACATAAACACACATAAACACACACACACACACATTAACCCACATAAACACA
Organism: Albula goreensis; assembly: GCA_022829145.1. Classification (NCBI taxonomy): domain Eukaryota; kingdom Metazoa; phylum Chordata; class Actinopteri; order Albuliformes; family Albulidae; genus Albula; species Albula goreensis. Next base: position 686,775 of record CM040754.1, read on the forward strand.
CATAAACACACACACACACACATATTAACCCACATAAACACACATAAACATGCTCCCACATAAACACACATAAACACACACATTAACCCACATAAACACACATAAACACACACACACACCCACATTAACCCACATAAACACACATAAACACACACACACCCACATTAACACACACACACACACCCACACATTAACCCACATAAACACACATAAACACACACACACACCCACATTAACCCACATAAACACACATAAACACACACACACACACATTAACCCACATAAACACACATAAACACACACACACACACACACACACATATTAACCCACATAAACACACATAAACATGCACACACACACACACACCCACATAAACACACATAAACACACACACACACACACATTAACCCACATAAACACACATAAACACACATAACCCACATAAACACACATAAACACACACACACACATATTAACCCAGCACACACACACACACACATTAACCCACATAAACACACATAAACACACACACACACACATATTAACCCACATAAACACACATAAACATGCACACACACACACACATATTAACCCACATAAACACACATAAACATGCACACACACACACACACACATTAACCCACATAAACACGAACACACACATTAACACACATAAACAGAGCGCCCACTGGGTAGTTCACCTGAAACACACACATGTTAACATACACTCAAATAATTTCCATATGTAGTTGTCACTGCAGTTACACATTTAGTGTCTTATAGTAGTTATCATGGATGTTTTTGCAGCAGGAGTTGTTTCTGTGGCGATGCAGAGATCCTCACCTGCTCGACGTTCTGGCCCTTGACGACGTACTCGTTGCCCACCTTGACGCGGGGGTGCAGGAGTCCCTTAATGAGGTCAGCTGAGCTCACACCCATCAGGTATGAGGCCTTATCTGCACCTGTGCACAGAACACGCCCACCTCATACTCTGCACCAATCAGGATACGCCCACCTCATACTCTGCACCAATCAGGATACGCCGGCCTTACACTATGCACCTATCTGAGCACATCCACCTCAAAATCAACCTCAAACATTTGTGGTTGTCTTTGGTAGATGTGGCTTGTAGCCATTTCTTGTGGTTTTAGTATAGGGTTAAGATTTGTGGTCATTTTTTTGCTGTGTTTGTAAATTGTAGTCATTTTGTGATTGCATGTTGTGATAATGGTTCATAGTTGTAGTCTGTTGCTGTAGTTGTAAATTGTGGTAGTAATTCTGGTTGCAGTTGTGGTGGTTGTGGTTGATACAGGTGGGTTGTGTTTGTAGATGAGGTTGTACATGGTTGTTCGTGGTTGTAGATGAGGTTGTAGGTGGTGGTTTGTGGTTGTAGATGAGGTTGTAGGTGGTGGTTTGTGGTTGTAGATGAGGTTGTAGGTGGTGTTTTGTTTGTTTTGTAGGAGGTGTTTTGTGTTAGTAGAGGTTGTAGGAGGTGTTTTGTGTTTGTAGATGAGGTTGTAGGTGGTGTTTTGTGTTTGTAGATGAGGTTGTAGGTGGTGGTTTGTGTTTGTAGATGAGGTTGTAGGTGGTGGTTTGTGGTTGTAGATGAGGTTGTAGGTGGTGGGTTGTGTTTGTAGATGAGGTTGTAGGTGGTGGTTCGTGGTTGTAGATGAGGTTGTAGGAGGTGGTTTGTGGTTGTAGATGAGGTTGTAGGTGGTGGGTTGTGTTTGTAGATGAGGTTGTAGGTGGTGGTTTGTGTTTGTAGATGAGGTGGGTTGGTTTGTGTTTGTAGATGAGGTTGTAGGAGGTGGTTCGTGGTTGTAGATGAGGTTGTAGGTGGTGGGTGGTGTTTAGTGAGGCTGTATGAGGAGGTTGTAGGTGGTGGTTTGTGTTTGTAGATGAGGTTGTAGGTGGTGGTTTGTGGTTGTAGATGAGGTTGTAGGTGGTGGTTTGTGGTTGTAGATGAGGTTGTAGGAGGTGTTTTGTGTTTGTAGATGAGGTTGTAGGTGGTGGTTTGTGTTTGTAGATGAGGTTGTAGGTGGTGGTTTGTGTTTGTAGATGAGGTTGTAGGTGGTGGTTTGTGTTTGTAGATGAGGTTGTAGGTGGTGGGTTGTGTTTGTAGATGAGGTTGTAGGTGGTGGTTCGTGGTTGTAGATGAGGTTGTAGGTGGTGGGTTGTGTTTGTAGATGAGGTTGTAGGTGGTGGTTTGTGTTTGTAGATGAGGTTGTAGGTGGTGGTTCGTGGTTGTAGATGAGGTTGTAGGTGGTGGTTTGTGGTTGTAGATGAGGTTGTAGGTGGTGGGTTGTGTTTGTAGATGAGGTTGTAGGTGGTGGTTCGTGGTTGTAGATGAGGTTGTAGGTGGTGGTTCGTGGTTGTAGATGAGGTTGTAGGTGGTGGTTTGTGTTTGTAGATGAGGTTGTAGGAGGTGGTTCGTGGTTGTAGATGAGGTTGTAGGTGGTGGGTTGTGTTTGTAGATGAGGTTGTAGGTGGTGGTTTGTGGGTTGTAGATGAGGTTGTAGGTGGTGGTTTGTGTTTGTAGATGAGGTTGTAGGTGGTGGTTTGTGGTTGTAGATGAGGTTGTAGGAGGTGGTTTGTGGTTGTAGATGAGGTTGTAGGTGGTGGGTTGTGTTTGTAGATGAGGTTGTAGGTGGTGGTTTGTGTTTGTAGATGAGGTTGTAGGAGGTGGTTCGTGGTTGTAGATGAGGTTGTAGGTGGTGGGTGGTGTTTGTAGATGAGGTTGTAGGTGGTGGTTTGTGTTTGTAGATGAGGTTGTAGGTGGTGGTTTGTGGTTGTAGATGAGGTTGTAGGTGGTGGTTTGTGGTTGTACATGAGGTTGTAGGAGGTGTTTTGTGTTTGTAGATGAGGTTGTAGGTGGTGGTTTGTGTTTGTAGATGAGGTTGTAGGAGGTGGTTTGTGTTTGTAGATGAGGTTGTAGGTGGTGGTTTGTGTTTGTAGATGAGGTTGTAGGTGGTGGGTTGTGTTTGTAGATGAGGTTGTAGGTGGTGGTTCGTGGTTGTAGATGAGGTTGTAGGTGGTGGGTTGTGTTTGTAGATGAGGTTGTAGGTGGTGGTTTGTGTTTGTAGATGAGGTTGTAGGTGGTGGTTCGTGGTTGTAGATGAGGTTGTAGGTGGTGGTTTGTGGTTGTAGATGAGGTTGTAGGTGGTGGGTTGTGTTTGTAGATGAGGTTGTAGGTGGTGGTTTGTGGTTGTAGATGAGGTTGTAGGTGGTGGTTCGTGGTTGTAGATGAGGTTGTAGGTGGTGGTTTGTGTTTGTAGATGAGGTTGTAGGAGGTGGTTCGTGGTTGTAGATGAGGTTGTAGGTGGTGGTTCGTGGTTGTAGATGAGGTTGTAGGAGGTGTTTTGTGGTTGTAGATGAGGTTGTAGGTGGTGGTTTGTGGTTGTAGATGAGGTTGTAGGTGGTGGTTTGTGTTTGTAGATGAGGTTGTAGGAGGTGGTTTGTGGTTGTAGATGAGGTTGTAGGTGGTGGTTTGTGGTTGTAGATGAGGTTGTAGGTGGTGGGTTGTGTTTGTAGATGAGGTTGTAGGTGGTGGGTTGTGTTTGTAGATGAGGTTGTAGGTGGTGGTTTGTGTTTGTAGATGAGGTTGTAGGTGGTGGTTCATGGTTGTAGATGAGGTTGTAGGTGGTGTTTTGTGTTTGTAGATGAGGTTGTAGGTGGTGGTCTGTGTTTGTAGATGAGGTTGTAGGTGGTGGTTCGTGTTTGTAGATGAGGTTGTAGGTGGTGGTTTGTGTTTGTAGATGAGGTTGTAGGTGGTGGTTTGTGGTTGTAGATGAGGTTGTAGGTGGTGTTTTGTGGTTGTAGATGAGGTTGTAGGTGGTGGGTGGTGTTTGTAGATGAGGTTGTAGGAGGTGGTTTGTGGTTGTACATGAGGTTGTAGGAGGTGTTTTGTGTTTGTAGATGAGGTTGTAGGTGGTGGTTTGTGGTTGTAGATGAGGTTGTAGGTGGTGGGTTGTGGTTGTAGATGAGGTTGTAGGTGGTGGTTTGTGTTTGTAGATGAGGTTGTAGGTGGTGTTTTGTGTTTGTAGATGAGGTTGTAGGAGGTGGTTTGTGGTTGTAGATGAGGTTGTAGGTGGTGGTTTGTGTTTGTAGATGAGGTTGTAGGTGGTGGTTTGTGGTTGTAGATGAGGTTGTAGGTGGTGGTTCGTGGTCGTAGATGAGGTTGTAGGTGGTGGTTTGTGGTTGTAGATGAGGTTGTAGGTGGTGTTTTGTGTTTGTAGATGAGGTTGTAGGTGGTGGTTTGTGTTTGTAGATGAGGTTGTAGGAGGTGTTTTGTGTTTGTAGATGAGGTTGTAGGTGGTGTTTGTGTTTGTAGATGAGGTTGTAGGAGGTGGTTTGTGGTTGTAGATGAGGTTGTAGGTGGTGGGTGGTGTTTGTAGATGAGGTTGTAGATGGTGTTTTGTGTTTGTAGATGAGGTTGTAGGAGGTGGTTTGTGGTTGTAGATGAGGTTGTAGGAGGTGTTTTGTGTTTGTAGATGAGGTTGTAGGTGGTGGGTTGTGTTTGTAGATGAGGTTGTAGGTGGTGTTTTGTGTTTGTAGATGAGGTTGTAGGTGGTGGTTTGTGGTTGTAGATGAGGTTGTAGGTGGTGGTTCGTGGTTGTAGATGATGTTGTAGGTGGTGGGTTGTGCTCCTGGTTTGCGGCCGCAGTAGTGCTGGACTCTGATTCTCACTCTCAGTGCCGTCGGCCTCAGCCTGCTCCTCCCTCTGCTTCTGCTTGAACTTCATGTTGCCGAAGTGCATGATGGCGCCCACTATTTTATAGCAGCCGTACTTCTCATCTGCACTGAAGCCCAGGATATCCATTGCATGCTGGGAAGGGAGGGGGACAGAATATGAATATGAGAGGAAGGGGAATTTTTCTGGGGCTGTGCATTGTATTGCATGGTACTATTGTCCTGTATGGGTGTGTGGGAGGTGGGGGCTGTCCTTACGTCTGTGGCCAGTAGCTCCTGTCCATCGTCCAGGTTCTCCACAGTGGTGACTCCCTGGGAGCAGAAGTGGTAGTCGTAGGGGTTTGAGGAGACCAGCAGCATGTCTGCAGCACCAAGGAGAGCGATGAGCAGAAGCCTGTTACCTCTCAGCAGCACGGTGACACTCTGACTCTAAGGGAGCAGGGGGCTATGGGGTTAGGGGAGCAGGGGACTATGGGCCTAGGGGAGCAGGGTGCTATGGGGCTAAGGGAGCAGGGTGCTATGGGCCTAGGGGAGCAGGGGGCTATGGGGCTAGGGGAGCAGGGTGCTATAGGGCTAAGGGAGCAGGGTGCTATAGGGCTAAGGGAGCAGGGGGCTATGGGGCTAGTGGAGCAGGGTGCTATGGGGTTAGGGGAGCAGGGTGCTATGGGGCTAAGGGAGCAGGGTGCTATGGGCCTAGGGGAGCAGGGGGCTATGGGGCTAGTGGAGCAGGGTGCTATGGGGCTAGGGAGCAGGGTGCAGGGGCTAGGGGGAGCAGGCTATGGGGCAGGGGCTATGGGGCTAGGGGAGCAGGGTGCTATGGGCCTAGGGGAGCAGGGGGCTATGGGGCTAGGGGAGCAGGGTGCTATGGGCCTAGGGGAGCAGGGGGCTATGGGGCTAGGGGAGCAGGGTGCTATGGGGCTAGGGGAGCAGGGTGCTATGGGGTTAGGGGAGCAGGGTGCTATGGGGCTAAGGGAGCAGGGGGCCATACCCAGGAGCTCTGGTTTTTTCTGGGACATGATCTGGTAGTAAATGTGATAGCTCCTTTCCCCCGGCTGCTGAAATATCACCCTGGATTTTTCCAGAAGATCTGCAAGAGAATTAATGTGTTTTATAATCAAGAACATCTAAGGTATTTTTCACAGTAGTGGTAGTTTAATATCCGTTAGATGTTGTAGCTTTAAACAATAAAAGGTTTAGTGGGTTCTTTGAGAGAGTGATACCAGGGAGAACCAAAAAATGTGCAAAATAATCTTACCTTTACGTCAAATTTTCATGAAATTAGTGTTTTTAAAATGGGCCTGAAATTAAGCTGGTTTAAAGTGACCCTCAGTACAGACAGAGCTGAAAACTCAAGGTCAAAACAGGCTTTGTGTTTCGACTGAGTTACTCACTAACACTTACAGATATCAATGTCAGCAGAGGCCAGCTTCCCTGAGGGACCAAAGTGGATTCGGATGAACTTGCCCTGTGAAACAGATGAGACAGGTGAGACAGGTGAGACAGATGAGACAGGTGAGACAGGTGAGACAGGTGAGACAGATGAGACAGGTGAGACAGGTGAGACAGGTGACAGTTATTCAGACTGTCCCTATAAACATATCCTGATGGGAAAGACCAAATCAGGTCTCCCCTCTCACTCACAAAGCGGGATGAGTTGTCATTCCTCAGTGTTTTGGCGTTCCCAAAAGCCTCCATGGCTGGATTAGCCTCGATGATTTGATCCTCAAGGGTCCCCTGAGAGAGAGAGAGGGAAAACAGGGATGGTCATATGACTATGGGGTAGAGTCGACATGAGTTTATCAATCGGCATGCCTTTCCCTCATACTAACCATAATAATAATAATAATAAGCAGAATAATTATAATCATCATTATCATCATCATCACTATTACTTTAATATTTCTAGGATGCTGTACTGAGGACGCTGGTGCACACTTCACCCTGTATTTTCAGCATTAAAATCACACTTCAAACTTACCCCTGTTTTGGTGGCAGGACCCTGCAAAAGTAAATTGCACTGTTATAAATGCACATTTCAAAACCAGAAATAAACTTTTCAAATATATTTAACTTTAATAAATGTCAGATACTGCTGCTCAAAGTGTGAGAGCGAGACTCTGAGGCTGAGAATGGGGAAAGCGCACGCATGCACAGGTTTTTCTGAATGACATGTTTGATATTTAATCGTGCTTCACTGATGAATGGAAATAGTACAGCCCAGTTTGGTGTTATTGACTTGCTTAGTCTACAGTATCTATTAGTTAATGAGCACATGGTTTTGGCAACATACAGCTGGGAAAGTCTCTCAGCTTCTGCCTCCTGCTTTGAGTTTCTACTGCACTGAGAGGAAGGGAAGGGGAACCCAGCCCAGTTCAGGGTGAAAAATGGGTTTTTAAAAACAGGACTGTGATGAAAATCAAAAACCAGACGATTCAAAATGTTAATAAGAGAACATAGTTTTAAAAAAGTCACAAGATGAAGAAGGGGAAAGAAAAAACAGGCTCAAAATGAAGAAAAAAAACATAAAAACAGGGCATAAGACAGTGACCATGGGAACCGAAGTGGTGGACAGGGTAGTCAGAGATGGCTCAAAGGAGAAAATGCACACACTATCTTTAAAAATAGGAACAAAAACAAAAACAAAAAAATACAAAATGAAAGTGAAACGTTAAAAAATGATTTTAAAAATGACGGGGAAGGGGGATGGCAGGATCAGCAGGCCTTACTCCTTTCTTGCTGGCTGCGTCACCCAGGGCAGCCACAATGGCAAAATACTGAATCACACGTTTCGTGTTGACAGTTTTGCCAGCACCGGATTCTCCGCTATGAGTGGCAGACAACAAACATTACGAACTAAAACAGATACAAAAACTCCAACATTACAACAAAAATACATCTGATAAAATGAGCTACTTCCTGCCTCTCAGTCGATCCAGCATCTAAAAGAAATTTTAAAACACAAGAAAAAAATACATGGCTGCCAAAAAATCACAGCAACTCAGCACAAAGAATAAATGTAAAAGCTAAATCTAAAAAATGTTTAACCATTTTAAAAAGTGGAAATTTTTCAGTATGTTTGACCAAAAACACAAATGCATAAATTGGGGCATGACCATGTCTCTAACATGCACATTCACACTGTGTCTCGCTGAGGAGCATGCTGGCTGCCTAGCGGCCGCATCACTTTGACCTGCCATGGAGGAGAGAAGACTCAGGCGCTCAGTCACTACTGCGCCTACGTGGACTGTGCTTCAGTCAGCTGGCTCCATTCAATCAAGAGCATTTTCTCTCTACAATAAAACACTGGTGATGGGCCCTGATCAAGTCAGTGAATCAATGAGTTACTAAAGGACCAGGGCAGCTCCACTGGAGACTGGCTCTGATCAATGAGTCAGATCAGCTCCACCAATTTCAGACCTTGTGAAGCATCAGCTATCACATCTGGTAGGGCAGTATTTTCTGACTCTCTGCACGTGCTGGGGGGTATCTGGTGAGGGACTTACGTGATGAGCATTGACTGGTTCTCACGATCTGCAGAGACACAATCATAGAATAGCATTAACATAACAAAAGCTAGCATAACAAGAATTATCACAGAGTATCGTTAGCATAACAGTATTACCACAGAGTAGTATTACCTTTAATAGTTAGCACAGAATAGAATTAGCATAACTAAGAATTATCACAGAGTATCGTTAGCATAACAGTATTACCACAGAGTAGTATTGCCTTTAATAGTTAGCACAGAATAGAATTAGCATAACTAAGAATTATCACAGAGTTCGTTAGCATAACAGAACCACAGAGTAGTATTGCCTTTAATAGTTAGCATAAATTAGCATAAGAATTATCACAGAGTATCGTTAGCATAACAGTATTACCACAGAGTTATTGCCTTTAATAGTTAGCACAGAATAGAATTAGCATAACTAAGAAATCACAGAGTAAGCAAACAGTATTACCACAGAGTAGTATTACCTTTAATTTTGCCAAATAGAATTAGCATAACTAAGAATTATCACAGTCATCCACACACACGCTGAAATGCTGAAGCCTTAAAATCATGAGCTGTAATCATAATGAAGCAATGACACAAACAGCACTGCACACTGTCATACTAACGCAGTACAGCGCACTATCACACTAACACACTTTAGCACACTATCACACTTACACACCATAGCATACTATCAGACTAACACACTTTAGCAAACTATCACAGGAACACGCTTGCTTAGCCTAATCAACTGTAAGTCGCTAAATGACTGTAATGTGTAATGTGTAATGTATATAGTGTGGAGCAACACACTCTCCCCTGGTTCTGGCTCCGTTTGAACACCAGAGGGTTTTATTAGGTATGATGGTTCCCCAGGCCTGATAAACACAGGAGACATGCTGGGGTGCCTCCTCCTCCAGCAGAACCCCCTGCAGACCCAGGGCGGTGCCCCCTGTGGTTTTGGGGGACCATGGCGATGGTGACTCACTGCGCAGCATGTCGTTGTAGGCATTGTCAGCGATGGAGTAGATGTGGGGCGGAGCCTCGGAGCGACGCTTGCCCTTGTAGGCAGCAACCACAGGGGCGGTGTAGACTGGGAGCCACTTATAGGGGTTCACTGTCACGCAGAACAGCCCCGAGTACGTCTGCAGAGGACACAAAGCAGGGAACCCCCAAACTCTCACCTCAATATGCCAAAACAGGGGACACTAAGCAGGGAACCCCCAAACTCTCTCACCACCTCCCTCTGTCTTAGGCTACGTTCACATGGGCAGCAGGGTTTAAGGTGGCAGAACAATGGTGCTGAGAAAAATGGTGTGGTGTCGGGGTTGGGTTTGGGGTGATGTTTGGGGTGATGGGTCTGGTTTGTTGGGTTTTGGGGTGATGTTTGGGGTGGGGTTTGGGGGTCTGGGTTGGGTTTGGGGTGATGTTTGGGGGTGGGGTCAGAGTTAGGTTTTGGGGTGGGGTCAGGGTTGGGTTTGGGGTGATGTTTGGGGGTTGGGGGGTCAGGGTTGGGTTTGGGGGGGTGGGGTCAGGGTTTGCAGAGTTTTTGGGGTGGGGTTTGGGGTGAGTTTGGTGGTGGGTCAGTTGGGTTTTTGGGGTGGGGTGGGGTCTGGGTTGGGTGATGTTTGGTGGTGGGGTCAAGTTAGATGTTTGGGGGTGGGGTCAGGGTTGGGTTTGGGGTGATGTTTGGGGGTGGGGTCAGGGTTTGCTTTGGGGGTGGGGTCAGGGTTGGGTTTGGGGTGGGGTCTGGCTTGGGTTTAAGCCAGAGCTTGGGGCGGAGTAAGGGGCAGGGTCTGGACTTACATATATCATCCAGTTGCTATAGCGACGCTTCAGGTTGTAGAGCACTGACGCCTCGTTGAGGTGTGTCAGCATGGCCATGTCCTCGATCATGTCGAACTTCGGCGGGTTCATCTGCTGCACGTCGTCCTCTTTCACAGTCAGAGACTGGGGGGGGGGGTGGGGGGGGTTTCAGCCTCATTTATGTATATCATCTCAGACAAACAAATATAATTCACTGAAACAAACCCTTCACTGAGCACAGTAACACTGACCATATGCTCTGTGAGTGTACAGTGTGAATAGGGCGCTCTGTGAGTGTACAGTGTGAATAGGGTGCTCTGTGAGTGTACAGTGTGAATAGGGTGCTCTGTGAGTGTACAGTGTGAATAGGGCGCTCTGTGAGTGTACAGTGTGAATAGGGCACTCTGTGAGTGTACAGTGTGAATAGAGTTCTCTGTGAGTGTACAGTGTGAATAGGGCGCTCTGTGAGTGTACAGTGTGAATAGGGTGCTCTGTGAGTGTACAGTGTGAATAGGGCGCTCTGTGAGTGTACAGTGTGAATAGGGTGCTCTGTGAGTGTACAGTGTGAATAGGGTTCTCTGTGAGTGTACAGTGTGAATAGGGTGCTCTGTGAGTGTACAGTGTGAATAGGGTGCTCTGTGAGTGTACAGTGTGAATAGGGTGCTCTGTGAGTGTACAGTGTGAATAGGGCGCTCTGTGAGTGTACAGTGTGAATAGGGTGCTCTGTGAGTGTACAGTGTGAATAGGGTTCTCTGTGAGTGTACAGTGTGAATAGGGTGCTCTGTGAGTGTACAGTGTGAATAGGGTTCTCTGTGAGTGTACAGTGTGAATAGGGCGCTCTGTGAGTGTACAGTGTGAATAGGGTGCTCTGTGAGTGTACAGTGTGAATAGGGCACTCTGTGAGTGTACAGTGTGAATAGGGCGCTCTGTGATGTAGTGTGAATAGGGTGCGCAGTCTGTGAGTGTACAGTGTGAATAGGGTGCTCTGTGAGTGTACAGTGTGAATAGGGTGCTCTGTGAGTGTACAGTGTGAATAGGGCGCTCTGTGAGAGTGAATCTCTGCTGCTCCAGCACTGAACCCTGACAAATGCAGACTGACTCCAGGCTGAGCATTACAGAAACACGCAGATATGCTGCCATACTCCTGTAATGAGCTCTGCTGCAGTGGAACAATTTTAAACAGATTCTAGGTCTCATGTTGCCTTAGCATCTCATATCATATGACCTGTCATTATTGTATTCTGTGTTCCACTGAAAGCAGAAATCATGATATTGCTTTGTAGAGTCACGCTCATTTACACAGTCAGATATCCAGTGCTAATTGAACAGAGTTTATTAGTCCAACAGAGAACGCGTAATAAATTACAGTAGAGTACAATATTCACTCACCCTACCATCCTTAGTCTCGACGATGACTTTGCCACCGCTGAGTTCTTTGATCTCAACCTCGATATATGCCTCCTTCTCATCAGGTATCCAAGCTTTTTTCTTACCTGGCCAGAATGGGGGAGGGGGGTGTCGTCACTATATATATATATATATATATATATATTTTATATATATATATATATATATATATATATATATATATATATATATAGTTTTATACAGGCGGCGAAATAACAGAAATAACAATGTTCCTCTCTGTCTGACGCTACCGTCGAAAGCTACGGTCTGCGCAGCCAGAATCTCCAGGTCCGACTTGCGGAGGAAGGTGGCGGCCTCTCCGAACTCCTTCATATCCAGTAATCGGGACATTTTGGCAAATGCGCAGTCCGACCTAAGGACAATACTGGTCCACCAACAGGATTCTTCTTAAATTCCCTGGGAAAACAAAGCGTTTCGTATAAGCAAGTTTTGCGGAACATCGAGTGAGGAAGTAGCAATGCCATTTCTTCTGACACCTGCTAAAATGCTCCAATATTCTTCAAATCCATCAGTACTGAAATGGATTTATTCGCCAAAATAAACGCAATTGATAATTTATGCACGACTACGAAAATATTTTATAACTATACGAAATAGTTTTAAGGTCATTGATTCAAAACTTTTCTCCAGACGCATCTACAGGTGTTGACACATGTTTGCCAGCAATGTGCGTAAAATACAGTACACTATCTGCATTGTAAAAACAGGATTAATCGCCCGTTTCAAGAATTAATGATGTTCCCTGATGTTGGAGTCGATTCAACTACAAACCAACAAATCGCGCAACAGTCCGTGCGCAAATCAGGCACCAACCTTAGGAGCGCACGCTACGGATTGGGCTGTCGGAACGGATCACCCCCCTTTTATTGTCCCGGTCAAGGTCAGGGTTAAGGGGAGATATGTCAGAAATTCTCACGTGTCGCCTTCCGCGAAGCCTATTGGAGCTGCCCGCGTGTCTCTGCAGACACAAAAGGCAAACCGCGTTTTTATCTGGGCGCATAACCTAAGCCGCTATTTTTACAACGGTATTACATTATAGAGGGGATTACTCCAATCAAAAGGGCAGTATCTTTGTATATATCGAGCTATTGTCATCCCCAGGACAGTATCAAGTTTACAATAATGAAATACATGCACTCATGCTGTTGCTTACAATTATATAACTCACAATGAGGATAAAGTTACTAACAGGCCAGTATTACAATAGTGCAAAACTGGCTAGCATGCCGCGAGTCAGATTGTGTTCAGGGAAAGGTTAAGCTCGATAAATGACCCAACACTGTTACGGCTGCTCAGACTCCTGCGGCTATCTGAGAGCTGGTCCCAGGTGCCACACATGTTTCTGCTTTTTGCTTCATCTGACCCCCTAACTACATAATCTTAATAATCAGGCTTAATGCACATAGGCCACCATAAACTGGAGCTGAGGAAGAGCTTCACTCAGTCTGGATATCTGGAGTCAGAGCTTCACTCAGTCTGGATATCTGGAGTCAGAGTTTCACTCAGTCTGGATATCTTAAGTTTGTTAAGCTTTACATCTGCTTGGAGTAATCGTGTGATTACCAAAGTGCGCAGTAATATTGAGTTTAACACTGTGAAACTCCACGGTTTCTGAGCATAGTGATACTGAGTTTAACACAGTGAAACTCCACGGTTTCTGAGCACAGTGATACTGAGTTTAACACAGTGAAACTCCTCGGTTTCTGAGCACAGTGATACTGAGTTTAACACTGTGAAACTCCACGGTTTCTGAGCCCAGTGATACTGAGTTTAACACAGTGAAACTATGCGGTTTCTGAGCACAGTGATAATGAGTTTAACACAGTGAAACTCTACGGTTTCTGAGCACAGTGATACTGAATTTAACACAGTGAAACTATGCGGTTTCTGAGCACAGTGATAATGAGTTTAACACAGTGAAACTCTACGGTTTCTGAGCACAGTGATACTGAGTTTAACACAGTGAAACTGTGCGGTTTCTGAGTGCAGTGGTGGCAGGAGAGTCTCGCGGTTTTGTGAGGAGTGTGCTGAGTGGGCGCTGTGTGCTTTGTTTCTGCTGCACTCTAACAATGTTAAAAAGGTTATAAAGCTGCATAACATGCATGAGGAAATCAGTTTAGAACATGCTGGAGCAAGAGGCTGGCTGAGCAGGTGGGGGCAGGTGGGGGCAGGGGTCTGCTCCCTGCAATGAGTCCACACAGGTAATACACCTGCCATCAGTGCACTGACCCCAGGCACATATGACAATGTCTGGGCTGTCATCTCAGGAGGAACGGCCTGTTTCTCAGCAGGGTGGTCTGACTGGGGCATGGGGGGCTTAGCCGCTCAGACAGCAGCCCAGTGGTGATGAGTGCTCTGCGCTATTTTAAATGAGCGCCAGATTAGCCCCAGCATTGTCCACAGTGTGAGGCCTGTGGCGTTGCTGGGGGGATGCGTCGCTGGGGGGATGCGTTTGTGCTCTGCTGCGGTATGCATTGTTCCACGTTAAACTCTGACAGGTGGCCTGAACACTGCGATTGTCACCGCCATGAGCTCAGATATTTCCAGCTCACTTTCCCCAGTCTGGCTGCTGTGTTACTGTAGGGAGGAGTAAACCCCACAAAGCCCGTTTTATCAAACATATCGGCGCAATGATGTGATCAGTGTGGAAACCTGAGACGGCCTCACAAACAGGACTACAGCATGGAGCTCAGTGAGTCCACACCCCAGGGGGAAAGGTGGGGAGGACGTGTCTGTGTATTGGTGGAGTGGGAGGGGGGACTGGGTGTAGTGTCCAAAAATAGACAAGAATACAACCCCCACCACCACCACTGGCCAACATTCCAAAAGAGGCGAGGCTGGGGACAGGCCCAACGTTAAAGAGGAGAGAGCCCGTTCTAGAACACAGAGCCCCATTACATCACAGCACAGGTGTTCAGCAGCCTCTCAGCAGCAGGGACACTGCATGACTCACTGTAGCAGCACACTGCACATGACTCTCCTGACACAGACTCCTGACACAGACTCTCTGACACAGACTCCTGACACAGACTCTCTAACACAGACTCCTGACACAGACTCTCTGACACAGACTGTCTGACACAGACTCTCTGATACAGTCTCCTGAAACAGACTCTCTGATACAGACTCCTGACACAGACTCTCTGACACAGACTCCTGACACAGACTCTCTGATACAGACTCTCTGACAGACTCTCTGACACAGACTCTCTGAAACAGACTCTCTGATACAGACTCCTGACACAGACTCTCTGACACAGACTCCTGATACAGACTCTCTGACACAGACTCTCTGACACAGACTCTCTGAAACAGACTCTCTGACACAGACTCCTGACACAGACTCTCTGACACAGACTCCTGACACAGACTCTCTGATACAGACTCCTGATACACACACTCCACCTGTCTCTCTGTTTTCAGCCCAAATAACACACACACAGACACTCTCTCTATCTGTCTCACACACACACACACACACACACACACACACACACACACACACACACACACACACACACACACACACACACACACACACACAACAATTCAGACTGCATAGTCCCACACTCTCAGCTAAGGCCTAGACCAGCAGGACTAGCAGAGCTAAAGACAGACCAGCAGGACTAGCAAAGCTAAAGAGCAGACCAACAGGACTAGCAAAGCTAAAGAGCAGACTAACAGGACTAGCAAAGCTAAAGCACAGACCAACAGGACTAGCAACGCTAAAGAGCAGACCAGCAGGACTAGCAAAGCTAAAGAGCAGACCAACAGGACTAGCAAAGCTAAAGAGCAGACTAACAGGACTAGCAAAGCTAAAGCACAGACCAACAGGACTAGCAACGCTAAAGAGCAGACCAGCAGGACTAGCAAAGCTAAAGAGCAGACCAGCAGGACTAGCAAAGCTAAAGCACAGACCAGCAGGACTAGCAACGCTAAGACAGGCCATGTGATCACTGAACTGCAGCCTTGCTAATGTGTTGGTATGTGTCTGAATTACAGTGGCAGTAAATTACAGACTGACAGGTCTTAGCTTCATTTAGTCACCCTCACACCTCACAGTCACCACCACGCAATCATCCACAGCAACTTCTCACACACGATGCATTTTTACAGATGAATATTTTACTGTGCCAAATGCTTATAATTTTTTCAATTTTTTCAAATTCATCCACTCACCCACTTATACGCTCTCTCATTCACTCTTACCCTCACTTGTTTCCTCTGAAACTCACTCAGTCATTCTGTTGCTTGTTCATTCACTCACAGACAGGTACTCTTACACATTCACTCTTACACAATATCTCAGCCCCTCCCACCACCCTCCTGTTTCATCACCTGGCCCCACCCACACCAGGTCCTTTCCATCTGTCTATCATTAGGCCCCTCCCATTAACCCACCCACTCACCACCTAGCCCCTCCCATCAGCCTTCTGGCCTACGGCAGGATCATCCAGCCCCTCCCATCAGCCTTCACACTCATCATCCAGCCCCTCCCTTTCACCTGCCCACTCATCCCTCTGCCCCTCCTGTTGGACCGCCCACTCATCATCCAGCCCCTCCCATCAGCCTTCACACTCATCTCTAAGCCCCTCCCTTTCACCTGCCCACTCATCCCTCTGCCCCTCCTGTTGGACCACCCACTCATCATCCAGCCCCTCCCATCAGCCTACACACTCATCTCTAAGCCCCTCCCTTTAACCTGCCCACTCATCCCTCTGCCCCTCCTGTTGGTCCGCCCACTCATCATCCAGTCCCTCCCATTGGCCCACTGCCTGGCCAATGGCAGGGCACTTCTTCTTGGGGAGATTCACTGAGCAACAGCAACACCTGCTGCAGTGGCCAGGGGCATATCAGGGGAGAGTCAGGCTGGCCATAAATAGACTGACCTGGTTAGTCTCCCTCACGTGAAACAAACCACTGTGACCCTATGTGGCTCAGGCACTGCAGAGATTCCAAAAAAAGCACAGCAAGAAGACCACAGCAAAGAAGGTAAACATCTCCCCCTGCTGGATGGAGGCCTCCATTGCAATGCAGTTGAAGGCAAAGAATTGAAAGCAGGAACATTCTGCAGGACATGGGTTAAGATTGTTCCAGCAGCACTAGAGCTGCATTAGTACCAAGCAGGAAGAGCAACACAGACGGGCAACAGGAGGTGTGTCTCAGGCAAGCAATGGGCACAGGGCTGCATTAAAGTTCAGTAGGTGAGAACTGAGAGCCTCTCCCACCCCAGTAGTGCTATTCTCTCCAGTCCTGTCATACACACGCCCCACCCTGGGCTCGTATCGCTCCCTGAATGTGACCCGTCTGACTGGCAGAGAGGACGGCCTCTCATGGGAACATGCAGGCGTATGATTGGCTGGGCATCTGTGGGTCAAAGTCCTTCTAAAAATTGAAAACACAGCACAGGGTGCTGTGGATGGGCCTAATGGTTTCATACTCAATCTCATTGGCTGCTCGCCCCCAGTTTATTTATGATGAACATTTGGAAATATTTCAATGTAAATGCCTCACTACTGCAAATTTACACAACTGCTTCCCTGGCCAACCAAAACTCACCCCACCCCCAGACACCTGGCTGCACCAATCAAATCACAGGAAGCTGATACTCCAGACGCCCTGTCAGAGATGAGGGGTCTCCCAGCCAGGACCCCAGGGGCTTCCCGGCCAGACTGATATACTCTCCTCAGAGCTGTACCTGAAACAGTTAGGGAGTATGTAAAAAGATATCTAGAAAACACAAGTATGCCATCTCTTTTGAAAACACATTAGTTTACACTTCATTTAAACTACTTTTAATTAATATAATTGTCTAAGTCATAATATAATATAATATAATATAATATAATATAATATAATATAATATAATTGACCAACATATGGTATTGTTTTATGTAGTCTCTTTTGTACACTCTGTATTGTACCTTACTTTTGTAGTTGCAGTTATCGACTTTAGATGTGTATAGGCCTGCCTTTTAATTGTGTCTAATTCTCTTTGTATTTTTGTGTTTTTACTGTTTGAAAATCACTAAATAAGTCAATAATAATAATTCTTCTTATTATTATTACTATTATATTGCTCCGTCTAACTACACTGCCATCTCCTGGCTATTAGTGAAATACAATATTCCAACCCGCTGTAAAAACTTTGCTTTGATACAAATACCACAGAGATCTAGGCTTTAAATTCGATGTTGCTCCAGTCATTGAACGTTAGTCTATGGCACCCCGAATTTGGACTGTAAAAATTGAGTCCTTTGGCTTTGCTGTTTCCGGATATTGAGGCCAGTTTGGTTTCATACTGTGAACGTTTAATTCTTGCCCTGCACGCCACCTCTTGCCCTACACTCTCTGTTAGTCAAGCAAGAGTTTACAGCCGATATATCGCTTCTGAAATTCCCCTGCTAGACTGCAAACCCGTAACTTACCGAATGGTATTGATGGAAAAACACATTTAATTTACAGAGCACGTTTCAGTTCAATCATTTCAAAGTGCGTCATGTCGGGAAGGGTAAAAGCGCAACAAGGGCAGGCGGAATTAGCTAAGTAAAAAAAATCTCAAAAAATCTCAAATCTCAATAACTACATAACATAAGTAAAATGTTAGTGGCAGTTATATTTAGGCCAGAAGGTGAAAGTGAATTTGTAATGCTCACTTGAAAGCCCGTTTGGCATCAGGAGGGACTCACGAGCCCCCGGTCTGCGCAGCCGTGTTCTAGAACAGCTTGTGAAAACCGCAATCTGAGTGTGAGGACCTGGGGACTGAAATTCAGTTAACTACATCCAGCAACATTGTGAGATTAAGATCACAATGTTTACAGAAATATTTACAAATGAAAATGTATTCTAAAATTCATTAATAACTTTGCCAGCCAAATTTGCACATACGACTCACACGCGTGGTTTTTGTGTATATATACTCACACATATACATAAACATAGTTTGAATAAAGCCATATATAATTGTTGTAACCTTTGTCCTGAAATATTTCAGTCGTGATTAACCTGTCTTTTACACAGCTTCAATTTGTGCTGTGTTTTGAGATCAACAGCATATGTAACCCTAACCATTTTTATTTCATTTGAGTCTTTTATAGCTTAACAGCACTGATTAAATATTAATACGTCTTTATACAACAACATATTCAAATCAAGATTAATGTGACACAGAAAATTGCGATTGGTTTTGTTTAGCTTACAGCTGATGTCCTGATAGAACTAATTCAACACAACTTGCAAACCAATACTATTTTTTGGTTTTAGAAACGTCTTAACTGGAAACACATCATTACATGTATTTATTTATAATGCAAAATCCTGGCAATTCTAGTGTTATGTAATGTACTATTGCGCTGAATAAGATTCAGAATGGAATGGTCGAAATATGGTGGCCATTGAGGAAGCGAGCATCGACTCAACTTTTATCCCTCAACTGTCTGTCAGTCTGACAGTTCGCTGTCGCCTGGGAGGTCCAGACAGCCCTCTCATTCCAGCCAATGGAGAGCGCCTCTGTGCGTACTTACAGGGCTGGGTGAGACGTGAAACTACCTCCTGTCAGTGCTAGCGAAGCGAGCTAGCGCAAGCTAACCCACGGACAGAGACAAGACTGTCTGGTTATTGTTGAAATTACTAACGTCAGTTGAGCCAAAAATCCTGTATAGCTCTCTTGGGGATTAGTGCCATTGGACGGCATGGACAACAGGAAACGCAAAAGAGAAGAAGGTGATCGTACCACGGAGAACAGAAACCGTTCAGGACTTGTCTCTACCGCAAATGACGGTTTTGAAACTCCGAAGAAGCGACGGTCGAGCGTTTCAAGGGACAATATTGGATTCTGTGAATGGAACGTGGAAGACACCTGCAGATACCTTCGCGATGAAGGTTTTGGAGAATGGGAAGCAAACTTCAGAGGTGCGTTTACTTTTATTAAACAACATCGACTGCATTCAGTGTCAATTTAGGATGTATCTAAAACAGCATTCAGCCTATAGAGATAAATACTGTAAGCAGCCTATCGAAACTGCATAGTGTAACCAGTTTTAAATCGTGTTTTGTTTCCGCAACAACGCGTACAGCCAACTCTGAACGTCTGCAAGCCATGCCAATTTCGATTAAAAAAGAAAGTGCTGTGGTCAACCTCTGGCACCTGCGACAGTCGCTCAGCGCTCAGCGCTCGGGGTATCTCGCCATTAATACATACAGGTCATCCACTCCCGGTGTGAGACGACAGTGCGGAGCCCTGCAACTGCAGGACGGAGAGCGCAACCCTTCCAGGAAAAAGGGTACGTTTCATGAGGCTAATTACTCGCAACATAGCCAGCTGGCTAGCTTTCAGAAAAAGGACAGACTGGATCGCCTCCAGATCAAAAGTCTGGTAGATTATTTGTTTTATTTTTTAAGCTGATAAAAACGAACAAATGTCTCAGCAGCAAATGATATATTAAACATTTAATATCGTATGATTTAAGAAATTTGTCCAATTAGTGAATCTGATGGATAACATGATAATATAAAAACATGTGAAGATAGTTTTCAGTAATTGCCATTGAATTATACACTGAAATATCACTAAATGACCATCACTAAATTACTTTTATTTTACATGAAGTGTTTTACGACGTTAATTTATCCTCAGTGACAAATTAAAACTGCCTAGCGCTGTTCAGCCAGTTAGCCCTTTCTTTATCTGTTACCTTCATCGTCACAGTTAATTTTCTGTCACCTACATCGTCTCGTATGTATCGAAGACACATTACAGATTCGAGTTGAAGATTTATGAGGGGGGCCAGCAAAGCGAAACCGAAACTTAATCTAATTCCCCTCAAAGAGCAACATGTTTTTTCTTGTTTCAAAATATTGAAGGTCCATCACAGCACATGTTTTACAATAGTCTAAAAAATTGCAGTGGCAAGTCGCAAAACAACTAAGTAAATATTTTAGTTCGATAGGCGTTCTGCTCTCAAATGCAAACAGGTTCAGCGCTTTTGTCTTCCTGGCTGTTCACCTGGGTTTGAGCTCCTCCAAACCAGACACTGACTGTGATTATATCTTTTTTTATTATTATTTTTACTTACAGTATAATTAGATCGTTATGCCTTTTCTCAATATGAACAGTTTGGTGAGTGAATTTTCGAGATTGCTGAACTCGGCAAACTGTGTCAATAGATATAAAAATGAAAACATGCATGTAATAGAGAGGAAAAGTTGGGGATAGGTGCTGATTGAATCTTAGCTTGTTTGTTTGGCGAAGTTGCGTGCTGTGACAAACTTTGTGTGTATCTTTGAGCTGGATCTCCTCCAAGACTA
>CM040754.1:710000-762500 GCA_022829145.1 Albula goreensis
CATTGCAAGATGATAGGATAAAAGTTCATTGGTCTCATCGCTACAGCACTCACCCTGGTCATGCTGGGCGCCTGTGGCGGCATGAACTGAGCATGAATGGAAGTGAAATTGTTGTCACATGAATCGGAGGAGTCACATGCTTGGCCTCTCCTCCCAAAGCCGGCAGAGTGAGTGCTGTGGTGAGGTCAAGCTCGGTTGAGTTAGGGTTGGGGAAAAGAAAGCAGGACATTGACAGATATTAGTTAAAGGCTGGTCTGACACTGAAATTACAAACTGTTTGTCTCAGGCAGTGTTATTAAAGGTCATCATCATCATTTTTGTTATTATTATTATTTACCTCAGCCACTAGACTACAGCCCCACAGGCAGCACTGAGACTCAGGCCAGCCCCACAGGCAGCACTGAGACTCAGACCAACCCCACAGGCAGCACTGAGACTCAGACCAGCCCCACAGGCAGCACTGAGACTCATACCAGCCTCATGGGCAGCACTGAGACTCAGGCCAGCCCCACAGGCAGCACTGAGACTCAGGCCAACCCCACAGGCAGCACTGAGACTCAGACCAACCCCACAGGCAGCACTGAGACTCAGGCCAGCCCCACAGGCAGCACTGAGACTCAGGCCAACCCCACAGGCAGCACTGAGACTCAGACCAGCCCCACAGGCAGCACTGAGACTCAGACCAACCCCACAGGCAGCACTGAGACTCAGGCCAGCCCCACAGGCAGCACTGAGACTCAGACCAACCCCACAGGCAGCACTGAGACTCAGGCCAGCCCCACAGGCAGCACTGAGACTCAGGCCAACCCCACAGGCAGCACTGAGACTCAGACCAGCCCCACAGGCAGCACTGAGACTCAGGCCAGCCCCACAGGCAGCACTGAGACTCAGGCCAGCCCCACAGGCAGCACTGAGACTCAGACCAACCCCACAGGCAGCACTGAGACTCAGGCCAGCCCCACAGGCAGCACTGAGACTCAGGCCAACCCCACAGGCAGCACTGAGACTCAGACCAACCCCACAGGCAGCACTGAGACTCAGGCCAGCCCCACAGGCAGCACTGAGACTCAGGCCAGCCCCAGGCAGCACTGAGACTCAGACCAGCCCCACAGGCAGCACTGAGACTCAGACCAGCCCCACAGGCAGCACTGAGACTCAGACCAACCCCACAGGCAGCACTGAGACTCAGACCAGCCCCACAGGCAGCACTGAGACTCAGGCCAGCCTCATGGGCAGCACTGAGACTCAGACCAGCCCCACAGGCAGCACTGAGACTCAGGCCAACCCCACAGGCAGCACTGAGACTCAGACCAACCCCACAGGCAGCACTGAGACTCAGGCCAACCCCACAGGCAGCACTGAGACTCAGGCCAGCCCCACAGGCAGCACTGAGACTCAGGCCAACCCCACAGGCAGCACTGAGACTCAGACCAGCCCCACAGGCAGCACTGAGACTCAGACCAGCCCCACAGGCAGCACTGAGACTCAGACCAACCCCACAGGCAGCACTGAGACTCAGACCAGCCCCACAGGCAGCACTGAGACTCATAGGCCAGCCTCCACAGGCAGCACTGAGACTCAGACCAGCCCCACAGGCAGCACTGAGACTCAGGCCAGCCCCACAGGCAGCAGTGAGACTCAGACCAGCCCCACAGGCAGCACTGAGACTCAGACCAACCCCACAGGCAGCACTGAGACTCAGACCAGCCCCACAGGCAGCACTGAGACTCAGGCCAGCCTCATGGGCAGCACTGAGACTCAGACCAGCCCCACAGGCAGCACTGAGACTCAGGCCAGCACCACAGGCAGCACTGAGACTCAGACCAACCCCACAGGCAGCACTGAGACTCAGGCCAACCCCACAGGCAGCACTGAGACTCAGGCCAGCCCCACAGGCAGCACTGAGACTCAGGCCAACCCCACAGGCAGCACTGAGACTCAGACCAACCCCACAGGCAGCACTGAGACTCAGGCCAGCCCCACAGGTATGTAATGTTGTGAGTGTCACACCCCCCACAGGTGTTTAACGACCCCATCCACGGGCACATTGAGCTGCACCCCCTGCTGGTCAAAATCATCGACACACTCCAGTTTCAGAGGCTGCGCAGCATTAAGCAGCTGGGCGGGGCCTACTATGTCTTCCCTGGCGCCGCCCACAACCGCTTTGAGCACTCCATTGGGTAAGAGCCAGCGACATTCAGTCTCAACCAGCTGCAGCCAGCGTCCCCAGCTGTGCAGGACACACACTGACTGGCTGCTCTTTGGCATGGGTTGGTGCTGATGTGTTTCTTTTGGTGCAGTTGGTGCTGACTGGTTTCTTTGGGTGCAGATTGGTGCTGATTGTTTCTTTTAGGTGCAAGTTGGTGCTGATTGGTTTCTTTGGGTGCAGGTTGGTGCTGATTGGTTTCTTTGGGTGCAGGTTGGTGCTGATTGGTTTCTTTGGGTGCAGGTTGGTGCTGATTGGTTTCTTTGGGTGCAGGTTGGTGCTGATTGGTTTCTTTGGGTGCAGGTTGGTGCTGATTGGTTTCTTTGGGTGCAGGTTGGTGCTGATTGGTTTCTTTGGGTGCAGGGTGGTGCTACATAGTTGCTTTGGGTACAGGCTGGTGCTGATTGGCCAGTTTGGGTGCAAGATGGGTGGTGATTGCTTGTATAGGGCTCAGGGTGGTGCTTATTGGTTGTTTTATGTGCTGGGTAGATGCTGATTGGTTGTGTTTTGTGCAGTGTGTGCCATCTGGCTGGCCGGTTGGTCCAGTCCCTGAGTGACCGGCAGCCAGAACTTCTGATCTGCAGGAGAGATATCCTCTGTGTCCAAATTGCTGGGCTGTGCCACGACCTGGGTGAGCGCCGGACCTCGCCCAGGACCTCTCACCCCTGACCTCTCACCCCGACTCCTCACCACCAACCCCTCACCCATGACCCCTCACCCCTGACCTCTCACCCACGACCCCTCACCCCCAACCTCTCACCCATGACCCCTCACCCCCAACCTCTCACCCACGACCCAAGTCCAAGTTTTTAAAACTGTGTTGTGTTTCCAGGTCATGGCCCATTCTCCCACTTGTTTGATGGGAAGTTCATCCCTACATTACGACCTGGCATGGTCTGGAAGGTAACAGGCTTTTCTTTACCCTTTCTAAAGGTCATTGGGTTTGTTCACATCCTCACTTCAACATTTTATAATAAATTATTAAATGATCCCTAATATGTGTGTCTGTGTGTGTATGTGTGTGTGTGTGTGTGTGTGTGCTGTGTGTCTGTGTGTGTATGTGTGTGTGTGTGTGTGTGTGTGTGTGTGTGTCCTGTGTGTGCCTGTGTGTGTGTGTGTGTGTGTGTGTGTGTTTCAGCATGAGCAGGCCTCTGTGCAGATGTTTGATCACCTGGTCCAGGTGAACGATCTGAAGCCCGTAATGGAGCAGTATGGCCTGGTTCTGCCTGAGACCTGGAGTTCATTAAGGAGCTGATAGCAGGACCCCAGCACCCCCACATCCCCCTGAGCCAGGAGCAGCCCCCTGTGCGTCACCCCGACAACCACCCACACACACTCACATACACACACACACCACAACTACACAACCACCCCACACACACTCACATACACACACACACCACAACTACACAACCACCCACACACACACTCACATACACACGCACACCACAACTACACAACCACCCACACACACTCACATACACACTCACACCACAACTACACAACCACCCACACACACTCACATACACACTCACACCACAACTACACAACCACCCACACACACTCTCACATACACACACACACACCACAACTACACAACCACCCCCACACACTCACATACACACACACCACAACTACACCCACCCACACACCCCTCTCACACACCACAACTACACAACCACCCCACACACTCACATACACACTCACACCACAACACAACCACCCCACACACACTCTCACATACACACACACACACCACAACTACACAACCACCCCCACACACTCACAACACACCAAACCACACCACACACACACACATCAACCACCCACACACAACTCACATACACACTCACACCACTCACACCACAACTACACAACCACCCCCACACACTCACATACACACTCACACCACAACTACACAACCACCCCACACACTCACAACACACTCACACCACAACTACACAACCACCCACACACACTCACATACACACACACACCACAACTACACAACTACACAACCACCCACACACACTCACATACACACGCACACCACAACTACACAACCACCCACACACACTCACATACACACGCACACCACAACTACACAACCACCCCACACACTCACATACACACTCACACCACAACTACACAACCACCCACACACTCACATACACACACACCACAACTACACAACCACCCACACACACTCACACACACGCACCCACAACTACACAACCACACACACTCACATACACACTCACACCACAACTACACAACCACCCACACACACTCACATACACACGCACACCACAACTACACAACCACCCACACACACTCACATACACACGCACACCACAACTACACAACCACCCACACACACTCACATACACACACACACCACAACTACACAACCACCCACACACACACTCACATACACACGCACACCACAACTACACAACCACCCACACACACTCCACATACACACACACACCACAACTACACAACCACCCACACACACTCACATACACACACACACCACAACTACACAACCACCCACACACACACTCACATACACACACACACCACAACTACACACACCACCCACACACACTCACATACACACACACACCACAACTACACAACCACCCACACACACTCACATACACACGCACACCACAACTACACAACCACCCACACACACTCACATACACACCACACCACAACTACACAACCACCCACACACACACACACACACCACATATACACACAACCACCCACACACACACTCACATACACGCACACCACAACTACACAACCACCCACACACACTCACATACACACACACACCACAACTACACAACCACCCACACACACACTCACATACACACACACACCACAACTACACAACCACCCACACACACACTCATATACACACGCACACCACAGCTACACAACCACCCACACACACTCACATGTATGTGTGTGCGTACATATGTGTATGTGTGTGTGTATGTGTGTGCATACGTATGTGTGTACATGTGTATGTGTGTGTGTACGTACATATGTGTGTGGGTGTGTGTGTGTGAACGTACATATGTATGTGGGTGTGTGTGTCTGTTTGTATGCGTGTGTGTTTGTACATGAACATAATGCGTGTGTTTGTTTGTGTGTGCCTGAATGTGTGTGTTTATACATGTGTATGTGTGTATGTACACGTGTGTGTGTGTGTGTGTGTTTTGTATGCGTGTGTGTTTGTACATGTGTGTGTCCTCTCCACAGTGGCCATACAAAGGTCGAACTGAAGACAAATGCTTTCTCTACGAGATCGTAGCGAACAAGGTGACCGGCATCGATGTGGACAAGTGGGACTATTTTGCCAGGTGTGGAACAGAAGAGGCTTGGATTTAAAATAAATTAATTTGGAAATTGTGCCTTTTGAGGGGCGTATTTTATCCAAAAGCACACCTCTCCTCCTCCCTTTTGCTGGCACACAGAACCGTCTATTTGTCACAGTGTGAGACGGCTTTGTCACAGTGTGAGATAGCTTTGTCACAGTGTGAGATGGCTTTGTCACAGTGCGAGATGGCTTTGTCACAGTGTGAGATAGCTTTGTCACAGTGTGAGATGGCTTTGTCACAGTGTGAGATGGCTTTGTCACAGTGTGAGATGGCTTTGCCACAGTGTGAGATAGCTTTGTCACAGTGTGAGATAGCTTTGTCACAGTGCGAGATTGCGGTCCTCATCCATGTCTGTGAAATGGTTGAATGTGCCGGAGCGCAGCTTGCTGATTGGCTGTTCTCTGTCCAGCTCTTTCTCCTGTCTGCTTGTGTTTTCAGGGACTGCTACCACCTTGGCATCCAGAACAACTTTGACTATGAGCGCTCACTGAAGTTTGCGCGCGTGTGTGTGGTGGAGGGGAGAAAGCACATCTGCACCAGAGACAAGGTAACGTTTAGAGGAGTTTAGACCCAGAGAGAGTAGGCCAGAATCCACACTACAGAGTGGATTCTGTAATGTGGAGTAGGCCAGAATCCAGACTAGAGACAAACCCAAATTTACGTATTCGTTGTTGTTTCAGGAAGTGGGGAACCTGTATGACATGTTCCACACACGGACCTGCCTCCATCGCAGAGCCTACCAGCACAAAGTCAGCAACATCATCGAGGAGATGTGCGTACAGACACGCCCCCAAGCCTAGCCACGCCCCATACAGAGGACCATGCTCCCAAACCAGGACACACCCCTTAACTAGGCCATGCCCCTTACAGAAGATCACATCCCCAAACCAGGACACATCCCTTACTTTTCCTGTCTGTACTGAGTCTGTTACTCACAGGTTTGGACTGAATGCATGAGCAGAGTGTGGCTCTTCCTGTCTTTAGGATAACGGAGGCTTTGGTGAAGGCCAACAACTGCATCGAGATCCAGGGCTCAGGAGGGAAAAGGCTCAAGATGTCTGAGGCCATAGAGGACATGGAGGCCTACAGCAAACTCACCGGTGAGACAGCAGACTCATCAATGAGATACCAAACTCACCGGTGAGACAGCAGACTCATCAATGAGATACCAAACTCACCGGTGAGACAGCAGACTCATCAATGAGATACCAAACTCACCGGTGAGACAGCAGACTCATCAATGAGATACCAAACTCACCGGTGAGACAGCAGACTCATCAATGAGATACCAAACTCACCGGTGAGACAGCAGACTCATCAATGAGATACCAAACTCACCGGTGAGATAGCAGACTCATCAATGAGATACCAAACTCACCGGTGAGACAGCAGACTCATCAATGAGATACCAAACTCACCGGTGAGACAGCAGACTCATCAATGAGATACCAAACTCACCGGTGAGATAGCAGACTCATCAATGAGATACCAAACTCACCGGTGAGATAGCAGACTCATCAATGACATACCAAACTCACTGGTGAGACAGCAGACTCATCAATGAGATACCAAACTCACTGGTGAGACAGCAGACTCATCAATGAGATACCAAACTCACCGGTGAGATAGCAGACTCATCAATGACATACCAAACTCACTGGTGAGACAGCAGACTCATCAATGAGATACCAAACTCACCGGTGAGACAGCAGACTCATCAATGAGATACCAAACTCACCGGTGAGACAGCAGACTCATAAATGAGATACCAAACTCACCGGTGAGACAGCAGACTCATCAATGAGATACCAAACTCACCGGTGAGACAGCAGACTCATCAATGAGATACCAAACTCACCGGTGAGACAGCAGACTCATCAATGAGATACCAAACTCACCGGTGAGACAGCAGACTCATAAATGAGATACCAAACTCACCGGTGAGACAGCAGACTCATCAATGAGATACCAAACTCACCGGTGAGACAGCAGACTCATCAATGAGATACCAAACTCACCGGTGAGACAGCAGACTCATCAATGAGATACCAAACTCACCGGTGAGACAGCAGACTCATCAATGAGATACCAAACTCACTGATCACACCAAACTCACCGGTGAGACAGGTAGCTGGTCTGATAGGAGAGTAGGTAACGCATGGCAGCCATTTTGCACCAGCACACTTTCAGCTCTTACCTTCATGCAGAAGTGAAAGGTCCTGTTTAAGGTTGCAGATACTCTGTGTTTGGAAATGTAATGCTTTAAGTTGATGTTCTTAATGCTGATGTCTTTTGCTGTGCTAGACAGTGTCTTTGAGCAGATCCTGTTCTCATCTTCCACTGAACTGGCTGAAGCAAGGAAGATTCTAGAAAATGTCCTCTGCCGTAAGCTCTACAAGTGTGTGGGTCAAACACACCCCAAGAGAAATATCGAGGTCAGACAGGTGAGAAAGGGTGACCACAACACCTGGATACAGCCTAAGAGCAGTGGATCAATGGACTGATAAAATTATGTATAAACGACAGTTACAAAAATTAACATAAAGTTAGATCCGTTCTGTGTATAAAACTAAAAAATGAAGCAGAAAAATGTAATTACACAAAGATACAACATGTGCGACAATTACAGAGTGGTAGGAGAGAGCGTCTCTTTGAAATGTCATTTTCTGATTGGCCATTTGATCCAGGCTGTGCTGCAGAGATTGGCCAGCTCTGTTGCTGAGGCCCGCCCTGACAACATCCAGGACGTGTCACTGTGTGCTGGGGATTTCATCGTCAGTGTGAGTCGGAGATTACCATCTGCAACTGTGTCACTACATCACATCACATTACATCACATTTATATTCCATTATCTCAGTATATGACATCACATTTATACTCCATTATCTCAGTATATGACATCACATTTATACTCCATTATATCACTGTATTATATCACATTTATTTTCCATTACATCATCTCATTACATTTCCTATATAGCAGTCAATCTTGTACAGACTGACTTATTCTGCCTTTTTTCTATACTTTTGTATAGCTGGATATTTATTAAAGCAATTTAAGTATGCAAAATAATCTTTTTCTCAGGCTTCATATTATCTATTTAGCGTAATGTTTATTGACATGCATACAGTGTTTTAATATTTATGAGTTGCTGCCTCTTAGATTGTGAATATGGACTACGGAATGAAAAAGAAGAACCCGATCAACAACATGCGTTTCTACTCTAAGAATGACACCTCCAAAGCCTTCAAGATCTGTAGAGACCAGGTACAGGCCGCTGTGTTTACTGACTGTAATATTCAGGTACAGGCCGCTGTGTTTACTGACTGTAATATTCAGGTACAGGCCGCTGTGTTTACTGACTGTAATATTCAGGTACAGGCCGCTGTGTTTACTGACTGTAATATTCAGGTACAGGCCGCTGTGTTTACTGACTGTAATATTCAGGTACAGGCCGCTGTGTTTACTGGCTGTAATATTCAGGTACTGTGTTTACTGACTGGCCGCTACTGACTATTCAGGTACAGGCCGCTACTGAGTAATATTCAGGTACAGGCGCTGTGTTCACTGGTACTGATATTCAGGTACAGGTCTGTGTTTACTGACTGTACTGTAATATTCAGGTACAGGCTGTGTTTACTGTAATATTCAGGTACTGTTTAGGTACAGGCAGGCCGCTGTGTTTACTGACTGTAATATTCAGGTACAGGCCAGCTTGTTTACTGACTGACTGTAATATTCAGGTACAGGTCGCTGTGTTTACTGACTGTAATATTCAGGTACAGGCCGCTGTGTTTACTGACTGGCAGGCTGTGTTTACTGACTGTAATATTGGTATGACTGAGACTTCATCTGGCCGCTGTGTTTACTTTAATATTCAGGTACAGGCCGCATGCTGACTGAGTAATCTGAAGATATATTGTCTGCAATATTATTTGACTGATAGTATTCATTGACTTTTGGATGAATTATGATGTGTAGGGTACTGCTGTGTTTAATGTAATATTCAGGTGGCCGCTGTGTTTACTGACTGTAAAGATGGGTAATATTCAGGTACAGGCCCCTGACTGTAATATTTAGGTACAGGTGGCTGTTTTACTGACTGTAATATTCAGGTACAGGTCGGTTTCATGTTGCTGGTCTCCTCTGACTGTAATATTCAGGTACAGGCCGCTGTGTTTACTGACTGTAATATTCAGGTACAGGCCGCTAGTGAGTAATATTGATGAAGACTTCATCTGTTGCCGAAGTAATCTGAAGATATATTGTCCGGATCTTCACTTTTGGATGAATTATGTGAACTGTTGCTTCTCAGGTTGGTTCAGTGTAAAGCTGCTTTATGAGAATTTGTGTTATAAAATGCACAATACAGATACAATTGAGCTGAGCTGAGCTGTTGTCCGAGCTGTCATTGAGTGACTCATTGAGTAAATCAGTCAGTGAATCAGTGGGGCAGTGAGTGAATCAGTGTGGCAGTGAATCCATGGCTGCTGCCTCACCCGTTCCTGCAGGTCTCCCAGCTGTTGCCGGAAAAGTTTGCTGAGCAGCTGATCCGGGTTTACTGCAGGAAGACAGATGAAAAGAGTCTGGAGGTGGCCAGGAAGTACTTTGTGCAGTGGTGCATCAATCAAGACTTCACCAAGCCTCAGGTAGCCCCACCCGGGTCTCCCATCATCACTGCCATGGAACATGCCTGCAGTTACAACAGGGTGTTACAGTCTGTGTTACCCTGCAAGGGGCGCAATACAGGGTGTTACAGTCTGCTGTGTTACCCTGCAAGGGGCGCAATACAGGGTGTTACAGTCTGTGTTACACTGCAGGGGGCGCATTACAGGGTGTTACAGTCTGTGTTACCCTGCAGGGGTGGTGTTACAGTCTGTGTTACTCTGCAAGGGCGCAATACAGGGTGTTACAGTCTGTGTTACTCTGCAAGGGGCGCAATACAGGGTGTTACAGTCTGTGTTACCCTGCAAGGGGCGCATACAGGGCGTTACAGTCTGTGTTACTCTGCAAGGGGCGCAATACAGGGTGTTACAGTCTGTGTTACCCTGCAAGGGGCGCATTACAGGGCATTACAGTCTGTGTTACTCTGCAAGGGGCGCAATACAGGGTGTTACAGTCTGTGTTACTCTGCAAGGAGCGCATTTCAGGGTGTTACAGTCTGTGTTACTCTGCAGGGGGCGCATTACAGGGTGTTACAGTCTGTGTTACCCTGCAAGGAGCACATTACAGGGTGTTACAGTCTGTGTTACTCTGCAGGGGGCGCATTACAGGGTGTTACAGTCTGTGTTACCCTGCAAGGAGCGCATTACAGGGTGTTACAGTCTGTGTTACTCTGCAAGGGGCGCACTACAGGGTGTTACAGTCTGTGTTACCCTGCAAGGGTGGGTGTTACAGTCTGTGTTACCCTGCAGGGGCGCATTACAGGGTGTTATAGTCTGTGTTACCCTGCAAGGAGCGCATTACAGGGTGTTACAGTCTGTGTTACTCTGCAAGGGGCGCACTACAGGGTGTTACAGTCTGTGTTACTCTGCAAGGAGCGCATTACAGGGTGTTACAGTCTGTGTTACCCTGCAGGGGGCACATTACAGGGTGTTACAGTCTGTGTTACCCTGCAAGGAGCGCATTACAGGGTGTTACAGTCTGTGTTACACTGCAAGGAGCGCATTACAGGGTGTTACAGTCTGTGTTACCCTGCAAGGAGCGCAATACAGGGTGTTACAGTCTGTGTTACACTGCAGGGGGCACATTACAGGGTGTTACAATCTGTGTTACTCTGCAAGGAGCGCATTACAGGGTGTTACAGTCTGTGTTACCCTGCAAGGAGCGCATTACAGGGTGTTACAGTCTGTGTTACCTTGCAAGGGGCGCAATACAGGGTGTTACAGTCTGTGTTACACTGCAAGGGGCGCATTACAGGGTGTTACAGTCTGTGTTACCCTGCAAGGGGCACATTACAGGGTGTTACAATCTGTGTTACTCTTCTTGCTGTGTTCTGCTGGGGTGACTGTAGTGTTATATTCTTGCTGTATTCTGTAACGCTGGGGTGACTGTAGTGTTATATTCTTGCTGTGTTCTGTAACGCTGGGGTGACTGTAGTGTTACATTCTTGCTGTATTCTGTAACGCTGGGGTGACTGTAGTGTTATATTCTTGCTGTATTCTGTAACGCTGGGGTGACTGTAGTGTTACATTCTTGCTGTATTCTGTAACGCTGGGGTGTGTATCATGTTTGTGCTGAAGGATGGCGACGTTACGGCTCCAGAGCTCACACCTCTGAAGTGGGTCAAGGATGAAGAGGAAGATGAAGAAGATGAGACTCCCAGTGCAAGAGCAGAGAAGGCAAAACAGAAACTCTTCTGAGGAGGTGTCGTCTTTGGGTCAGGGGGTCAGGCACATGATGGAGCCGACCAGGCCCCAGTGAGTTCAGGTGCTGTGTTACACCGTAAGAGTTCACACTCAGGATCTCAAACTCTCAGAACGTGAGAACGCGGGTCTATATCACATACTTTACATATGTGTTTATTTGCTGGTGGGGCTGTTTTATATCAAAGTATCCTTTTTATCATTTATACTGTTTGTTATTCATATTATTGCACCCCATGTTGCCAGAAAGTGCCTTTATGTCAGTGGGTCATGTGACAGGTCACAGAGGTTGTTCAGTTCACACTTAATACTCACAGTCAATAAAAGCAGGTCAAAGGTCAGAGTATCCATTCAACACCAAAGCCCCTCAGAGTACACCTCACACACTTTACACAGACACACCTCACGTAAACACACACACACCACACACAAACACCTCACGCAAACACACACACACCACACAAACACCTTACGCAAACACACACACACACAACACACAAACACACATTACGCAAACACACACACACACTTCACACAAACACACCTCATGCAAACACACACACACACACACACACACACACACACAACACACACACACACAAACACACACACACACACACACACACACACACACACACACACACACACAAACACTGTTTTATTGAAGCAGCTCAGAGTAATAATTGTGTGGCAGTCAGGTAAAATCTATGGAATGTATCTGCTTCTCGTTGACAGATGCTCACACATTCAGTTTTTTGGCTGAATTGAGGTTTTGGTTGATTCATATACTTCAGGTCCTACCTCATCATGGTGAACACAGCTTTCTTAAAACAAAAGGGAAATTGTTCATATTTAAGGCTTTTAGGGATATTAATTTGCTGTAGAAATGAGATGGCCACCTTACCCTCTCTAACTTGGTAATGCTAACTATCTGAACGCTGTGCTTTAACTTGTGAATGGTACCTGGTTGTCTACACTGGTATATTTTGGAGGGTGTAATTTTATACTGCTATATACATGTCACTTCATGAACGGAACAAGGAAATAAACTAATATAAATACTATATAATAATAAAAAGCCGTTCCCTGTTCCACAGGATCTGATCCTCATAGTTTGTGGTCTCTGCACTCAAATACTTTAGCTTCTGGAACATTTCATCAGTAACCCACCGATCCTGTGAAACCTTTATTTATTGACAACTTCAAAACACTCATTAAAACAGAACCTGACCATGGGAGTACTGAGCACTTTTTTCGCTTACATATTTACGGGAAAAATATGTATCCTACGCTGGATGACCCATGTAGGAGCTTGAATAACTCAAATTTAGACCCCAACTCTTAACATGCCCCACACGACAACTTGATGGCCCAGTAATTTAGTTTCCTCAGAGCCACATTACCTGGTTTTAAAAGTCTGCACCTTAAAAACGAAAACTTGATAAGATAAGCAGGTGACATATCCATACACAAACTCAGGATGGAGACGGCACTGGCAAGACTTTGTGTCAAAGAAATGGCCCTTCTGATCATTCAAATCTACATGATATCAGATGAATTAATCATGATATCAGATGAATTAATCTTGATATCTGATGAATTAATCATGATATCAGATGAATTAATCTTGATATCTGATGAATTAGTCATGGTATCAGATGAATTACTCCCATAGGCTGCTGATAGGGACTGCAGTTTTGCCTATAGTGGATGGACTGCAAAATGCACGTAACCCAACTGCCTTCCTGATTTATGTTAGGTTCTTTGATGCCATTGAAGCTTAAGATAGCGGGATATTTTTTTATTTTAGGCAAGTGAATATCAAAATGAAGGCTTAATTAACTGATATACAATTTTCTCAGCTTCCCACATTGTTCCCTCATGCCATGGAAATCCCTTACAGGTTTTTGCGATTGCTTACACACTTGTTGTGGAATTTGTCTCATTGTTTGAAAACTCTACACACAAGCCAATAAGACACAACACTTGGAGATAAACATCTCACTTCTGTGTCAAAATGAAACTCTGCAATCAAAACCTAACAATCCTCGGTTGGTTGAATCTGCAGATGCGGAACCCGTGGATATGGAGGGCTGACTGTATGGAGCTTATTTTTTGCCATTGAAGGTTTTTATAACAACAACAAAAACAACAACAAAAACACACAAAGTAGAATTAAAATAAAGTAATCAATACAATATGTTACTGTAAACTCACAGAAACTAAAATAATTACAGTAACATTACAGTGCAGTGGTAAACAATAAGCAGTATTGTAAGGGATTGTAAGAGATGGGCAGGATGGTTTATGGATCCTGCCTCCTGTTAGGGTCTGGCCACATCACCTCATCCACATCACAAGCAATGGCATCCCTGGCTAGGCAATAGGGAAAATATCGCCATGTGTGCCGTATCCAACCCTGGGCTGACCCCACCTCAATGTCTCTGCATGCCTCTTCCGTTGCTTGCAGAAGAGGGAACCAGTCCCAGACCAATCGGATTGAGAAATGGGGAGTTAGGGGAAAGTTTACAACTGTGAAGTTATTGTGGTTGGTGAACCAGTCCCAGACCAGAGCAGCCCGGTGGAAACTAACATTAGTTAGACACATTCAATTTGTCGTGTAGCATGGGCCGAGCTGGACTCCGTCTACACTCCAAAGAAAAAAAATGGCTCTGCCGCAAAAGCACTTTGGTGCAAGATGTTTATTTACAGTACACAAAATCCACAAAAATGCAAACCAGATGCAAAAGTGACAAAATAAGCTCAATAAATATATACAGCAAAAATAAGGAAAATATATACAATACAAAAACAACAAAACACAATAAATCACAAAACTACCAAAGCTACTCTGTGTCACAAACCCAATATGTCTCCTCTCTGAAGAACAGAAATGGGACTCTTTTATATCCCAAACCCCTCCCCCAGAACATGCCACCCATTATTTTAAAATGAAACACGTTACACAGACCACTGTAATGGCAACACACATGTTCATTATCCAGCAGTTAATTCATAATTACCATTTAAACCAGTTAATTTACAATTCATTCTCAAAATACAAGATTATTTTCATTTTACAAACAAAATCAATTATCGTTGGTTTGAACCAATACCTGGCAGAACCATGCAAGTGCAACTTGGGACGTTCACTACTTAGCTCGCCTGAGTTGCCATGGTTGTGTTTGGGTTTTTAAGCTGGTAATGCTGCCGGAAGCATTCGGCATCAGTGTCACAAACAAACAAACAGAGCAAACAGGAACAGAAGACAGAATGGTTTTACAAATACCAAAACAACGTGCTAACAAACGATTAGTACAATAAAAGACATACATTCAAAAGACATTCATGTGTGCTTGAGTATGTTATGGTCGCGAACTGTAAGGGGGTGTTTTTGGTGTGGATATGTATGCGTGTTTGAAACAGGGAAACCGGCAACAAACCTATCATTACCTGCACCTGCCTAGGGCACATACTGCTCTGTCTGAATGTATCTATGCAGTGCCAAAAGAAACCAATCTACTGTCATCACTGTATAGTATAGTGCATCACTGTATAGTATAGTGCATCACTGTATAGTACAGTGCATCACTGTATAGTATAGTGCATCACTGTATAGTATAGTGCATCACTGTATAGTATAGTGCATCACTGTATAGTATAGTGCATCACTGTATAGTACAGTGCATCACTGTATAGTATAGTGCATCACTGTATAGTATAGTGCATCACTGTATAGTATAGTACATCACTGTATAGTATAGTGCATCACTGTATAGTACAGTGCATCACTGTATAGTATAGTGCATCACTGTATAGTATAGTGCATCACTGTATAGTATAGTGCATCACTGTATAGTATAGTACATCACTGTATAGCACAGTGCATCACTGTATAGTGCAGTGCATCACTGTATAGTATAGTGCATCACTGTATAGTATAGTACATCACTGTATAGTACAGTGCATCACTGTATCGTATAGTGCATCACTGTATAGTATAGTACATCACTGTATAGCACAGTGCATCACTGTATAGTACAGTGCATCACTGTATAGTACAGTGCATCACTGTATCGTATAGTGCATCACTGTATAGTATAGTACATCACTGTATAGCACAGTGCATCACTGTATAGTACAGTGCATCACTGTATAGTATAGTGCATCACTGTATAGTATAGTGCATCACTGTATAGTATAGTACATCACTGTATAGTATAGTGCATCACTGTATAGTATAGTACATCACTGTATAGTATAGTGCATCACTGTATAGTATAGTACATCACTCTATAGTATAGTGCATCACTCTATAGTATAGTGCATCACTGTATAGTATAGTGCATCACTGTATAGTATAGTACATCACTGTATAGTATAGTGCATCACTGTATAGTATAGTACATCACTCTATAGTATAGTGCATCACTCTATAGTATAGTGCATCACTATATAGTACAGTACATCACTGTATAGTATACTGCATCACTGTATAGTACAGTACATCACTGTATAGTATACTGCATCACTGTATAGTACAGTACATCACTGTATAGTGTAGTGCATCACTGTATAGTACAGTACATCACTGTATAGTATAGTGCATCACTGTATAGTATAGTGCATCACTGTATAGTACAGTACATCACTGTATAGTATGGTACAGGGACACTTACTCGCACATAGCCATAGCAAAGGTCTTTGGCTCTAACGCTGTTTCTCTCAAATGGAACCCTGCACAGCTGCTCCATCATAAATTGGCGCTGACGTAAGATGCAGTGTTGATATACTGACACGGCTGATATTATGGGATGTTGTGTGATCTGCGATGATTTGCTCTCGTAGTTGATGTAGGCGGATGGTGTTGTTTGCTAACATTTTATTGACAATGGCCAGTTCCTGTTCATGTGTGAACAGATGTTGCCTTCTGCCCTCAGGAGGTCGTCTGGCAGTTCTGTAGAAATTGCAGGGACATGCTGTCATTGGTTAGGTTCTTTTTTTACATACTGCATTGTCTTACTGTACACAGTAACATCAAAAACTATAGTACATGTGCTTCACAGCACTATGCCTATTTTTTGTTCACTAAGGAGCAGAGACCTAAAATTGTAGGACTACATTGTATTGTACTGTGAGCAGAATGATGTGTAACAATTACATAGGTGCAGTCTAGAGTAGAAAGCTGAAGACATACCTGTTCTTCAGTCTAAATGTCTGTATTATATATATTACTGTGTAGTTGGGTTGTCTGGTTGTCTGTAGTCTGGTTGGGCTGGACTCTCTGCCCAGCCTCCAGCCTCTCTCATCGTCAGGCCATGGTTTATGACATGGTCCACCAAAGTGGCCCTGATGTCATCAGAAACATGTCTCTGTCTATCGCCTGGTCCCCTTCTTTGCTCTGGTTCTCCTCCTTTCTCTTTCTCTCTCTCTCTCTCTCTCTCTCTCTCCATCCCTCTCTCTCTCTCTCTCTCTCTCACTCTCTCCCTCTCTGAATTGACACCTGTACTCATAAACAACTTTTAATGTTTTATTTTCTGATGTCTTTATTAACTCTTAGCATCCACTGCGTTTGTGAGTGTGGTATAATGGGTCGGGTTCTGTTTTAATGAATGTTTCTGAGTGTGTTAGAATCGGTCGGGTTCTGTTTAGTAAATTAGACGGAATACTTAATTGGCCTCATTTACAAAATGTCCACCCCATTTTATCACCTTCGCCCCAAGTATACATATGCACAAAAGCGTGCCTCTGTCTTTCCTGAGCATTAGTCTTCTGTTAACAAAGAGCATCTCAGGACTTCTTAGATCATAAATTCATGCATTTTTCACAGTCAAAAGATTTCAGATTGTGGATGGTAACCTGTTAGTCAGGCTTTTACTTTCAGGAGTGCACATATATGTTGTTGTATACGTGTCACCTTCAGAAAGAAAGGAGGAACTAAATGAATATAAATACCATGAGTTTAATAAGGTGTCCCTCCTTTGGCTCCAGCAGCTGATCTTCATATTTTATGATCTCTGCTGACGATGTTGTTGACATGTTTCATTACTGGGGGCTGAGATATGAATGGAATTATTATCTCAGATATAACATCTATGTAGTCACTCCCTTATTTTGATTGACATACTCACTGATCTTCATAGTTTGTGGCCTCAACTTACGTTCCTTTCTGGAACATTACAGCTGAAATCCAGTGAAACCTGTATTCATAAACAACTTTTAATGTTTCATTTTCTGTTTTATTTGGAGTGGGTTGGGTTCCCTTGAGTATTTCTGAGTTTGTTAGACCTGGCTGGGTTCTGTTTAATGAGTGTTTCTGTGTGCTCTAAAGCCAGTCCGGTTCTGTTTTAATGAATATTTCTGAATGTGTTACTGTGGGTTGGGTTCTCGTGTTCAGTTAATCGTCTTTTCATTTGCTGTGTTAAAATGTTACATTGAAACTGTATTCAAGGACTTTCTCTAGTTTTTACTCAATTTTTTATCGACTTACCGAATGGTATTTTTTTTTTTACATTTTGTTTTCACATAATGATTGGGAAATGTTCTTATCATAACATTATCTCACAATCAAAGGGTGATAAAATGGACATATTCCCAAAAGTTCTTTAAACGTTTAATGTTAGCTGGTCAGTTATTCTACAGATTATAACTCGACCAAGATTTATTTTGAATGTGTTGCTGTTTTTGTCTTTTTGTTTTGTCTTAAGCCCTGGGTGAAAATAAATCAAGTGTTTGTAAGACAGCTGTACGGGCGTAGTTTGGGTTAGATGATGATCCAGAGAAAGTGAGGGGGACACATTCTCCACATCCCCCACGTCTGCAATGCCTGTGG
The DNA here is from genome assembly GCA_022829145.1 of Albula goreensis. NCBI lineage: Eukaryota > Metazoa > Chordata > Actinopteri > Albuliformes > Albulidae > Albula > Albula goreensis. Next base: position 728,804 of record CM040754.1, read on the forward strand.
TTACACATGTCACCTTAAGAAAGGAGAACAAGGAAATAAATGAATGAAAATATAATAAGTTTAACAACTAACTGTGTTCTGTGTTTTTCTGGGTGATACAAAAGCTGCATTCTGTGCTCCTATAAAACCAGCTCTCCTCCTCAGACCACCTTACACACACTTCAGTTCGAGACATTGCCTGCCAACGGGCTTATTGTAGAAACTACACGTCTACATTTGGCTGTAGGGCTGAAACACTGGAGCCATACAGTTTAAACTGTGATTGGACCCCCAAGAGTTGGGCCTGTATATTCGACCATGTGTGTTTTCATACTGTGACACAGGGGCGTATCAAGCATTCATAGAGTGGGGGGGTGAAGCTGTGAGTAGCTCACTGTTCGCCGACTCTTTGCACACTCGACCCACACAAACACGAATACTATAACTAGCCTAGCGTAAACGTTATAAAATGCGACTCAAGATATCCACATAAACAAGGAATTGCACAAGTATTATGATCATTTTGGAAATAAAGTAACTGCCCTTTCTGAATGAAGAAATATGAGTCAAAAAATGTAGGCTGCTACATTACTATTAGACATTGCTCTAATTAACCTGTTGACTGCCCTCTCCCGTATTCAAAGAAATAAACTGTGAGATTTTCATATTTCACCACTCAAAGTTTACTGAGAAAAATATAGTGCATATAGGCCCATTATGTATGTAAATATGTGTTAGTAGTTCACAGGTTTGCAAAACAAGGAAGCAGAAGTGAGGAAGCAGAAAATGTGAAAATAGGGTATTTAATCTGAGAAGCATTGGCGGCTCGTGGACTTCAATAATACTGGGTTGGTGACATCACAACCCCAACATGTTTCAGCTCAGAGGTTAGCGTGTCCGACCCCTCGACCTGGTGCTGAAGGTTCAAATCCCAATGCAGACGGAGAATTAACAAGGCAGCTTAATGGGCGTAGTTTGGGTTAGATGATGATCCAGAGAAAGTGTGAGGGACATGCCCCCTGTGTCCCCATCACTGTAACACCTGTAGTCACACATGTCACCTTAAGAAAGGAGAACAAGAAAATAAATGAATAAAAATACAATGAGTTTAACAAAGTGTTCTTCCTTATGCTCTGGCAGCTGATCTTCATGGCTGGTGATCTCAAATGCTTTCACTTCTGAAGCATTACATCTGTACCTGCCTAATCCAGAGAAACCTGTATTCATTATAACTCATCTCTTTGTTTGCTTGTGTTTATGTAAGGCAGAGCTGCCCTGTTTTAATTAGTGTTTCTGCTGTGCCGTGTTTGTGTCTCTTCATCTGCTAGGGTGGTGTGATATATAGAGTATGTTTTTATTTACTTTAGATGAGCAGATCTTACAGAAATATTTACGATGCAATGTGTGTTTCTCCTGCACTGGGCTGTCGCCTTCCCTCTCTCACCCTTCACGTTCTCTGGTGATGTCGCCTTCGGCCTCCCTCTCACCCTTCATGTTCTCTGGTGATGTCGCTGTCGCCTCCCTCTCACCCTTCACGTTCTCTGGTGATGTCGCCGGCCTCTCTCTCACCCTTCACGTTCTCTAGTGATGTCGCCTTCGCCTCTCTCTCACCCTTCACGTTCTCTGGTGATGTCGCCTCCTCTCTCACCCTTCATGTTCTCTGGTGATGTCGCCTTCGGCCTCCCTCTCACCCTTCACGTTCTCTAGTGATGTCGCCTTCGCCTCCTCTCACCCTTCATGTCTCTATTGATGTCGCCTTCGGCCTCCCTCTCACCCTTCATGTTCTCTGGTGATGTCGCCTTCGGCCTCCCTCTCACCCTTCACGTTCTCTGGTGATGTCGCCTTCACGTTCTCTAGTGATGTCGCCTTCGGCCTCTCTCTCACCCTTCACTGGTGATGTCCTTCATTCACGTTCTCTAGTGATGTCGCCTTCGGCCTCTCTCTCACCCTTCATGTTCTCTGGTGATGTCGCCTTCTCGGCCTCCCTCTCTCACCCTTCATGTTCTCTGGTGATGTCGCCTTCCCTCTCTCTCACCCTTCACGTTCTCTGGTGATGTCGCCTTCGCCTCTCTCTCACCCTTCACGTTCTCTGGTGATGTCGCCTTCGGCCTCCCTCTCTCACCCTTCATGTTCTCTGGTGATGTCGCCTTCAGCCTCCTCTCACCCTTCATGTTCTCTAGTGATGTTGCCTTCGGCCTCTCTCTCACCCTTCATGTTCTCTGGTGATGTCGCCTTCGGCCTCCCTCTCACCCTTCATGTTCTCTAGTGATGTTGCCTTCGGCCTCTCTCTCACCCTTCATGTTCTCTGGTGATGTCGCCTTCGGCCTCCCTCTCACCCTTCACGTTCATGTTCTCTGGTGATGTTCGCTCTTGATGTCGGCCTCTCTCACCCTTCACCCTTCATGATGTCTCTCACCCTTCATGTTCTCTAGTGATGTCGCCTTCGGCCTCTCTCTCACCCTTCATGTTCTCTGGTGATGTCGCCTTCGGCCTCTCTCTCACCCTTCACGTTCTCTAGTGATGTCGCCTTCGGCCTCTCTCTCACCCTTCACGTTCTCTAGTGATGTCGCCTTCGGCCTCTCTCTCACCCTTCATGTTCTCTAGTGATGTCGCCTTCGGCCTCCCTCTCACCCTTCACGTTCTCTAGTGATGTCGCCTTCGGCCTCCCTCTCACCCTTCATGTTCTCTGGTGATGTCGCCTTCGGCCTCTCTCTCACCCTTCATGTTCTCTGGTGATGTCGCCTTCGGCCTCCTCTCACCCTTCATGTTCTCTGGTGATGTCGCCTTCGGCCTCCTCTCACCCTTCATGTTCTCTGGTGATGTCGCCTTCGGCCTCCCTCTCTCACCCTTCATGTTCTCTGGTGATGTCGCCTTCGGCCTCTCTCACCCTTCACGTTCTCTGTGATGTCGCCTTCTCCCTCTCACCCTTCACGTTTCTGGTGATGTCCTCTCTCACACCCTTCATGTTCTCTGGTGATGTCGCCTTCGCCTCCCTCTCACCCTTCATGTTCTCTAGTGATGTCGCCTTCGGCCTCTCTCTCACCCTTCATGTTCTCTGGTGATGTCGCCTTCGGCCTCTCTCTCACCCTTCATGTTCTCTGGTGATGTCGCCTTCGGCCTCTCTCTCACCCTTCACGTTCTCTAGTGATGTCGCCTTGACCTCTCTCTCACCCTTCATGTTCTCTGGTGATGTCGCCTTCGGCCTCTCTCTCACCCTTCATGTTCTCTAGTGATGTCGCCTTCAGCCTCTCTCTCACCCTTCATGTTCTCTAGTGATGTCGCCTTCGGCCTCCCTCTCACCCTTCATGTTCTCTGGTGATGTCGCCTTCGGCCTCTCTCTCACCCTTCACGTTCTCTGGTGATGTCGCCTTCGGCCTCTCTCTCACCCTTCACGTTCTCTGGTGATGTCGCCTTCGGCCTCCCTCTCACCCTTCATGTTCTCTGGTGATGTCGCCTTCAGCCTCCCTCTCACCCTTCATGTTCTCTGGTGATGTTGCCTTCGGCCTCTCTCTCACCCTTCATGTTCTCTGGTGATGTCGCCTTCGGCCTCTCTCTCACCCTTCATGTTCTCTGGTGATGTTGCCTTCAGCCTCTCTCTCACCCTTCATGTTCTCTAGTGATGTCGCCTTCAGCCTCTCTCTCACCCTTCATGTTCTCTGGTGATGTTGCCTTCAGCCTCTCTCTCACCCTTCATGTTCTCTAGTGATGTCGCCTTCAGCCTCTCTCTCACATCTCTTACCTTCCAGTTGCAGCTGCCCTTCCTGCCATCTTATCCTCCCTTTTGCTGTATTTAAATTGTTCAGATTGTAATTGTTCAGTTGTTCTTTTCCATGACTTTCTGCCATGCCCCAGCTCCAATCTATGGTTTGCTCTTTCTTTGTCTTTCTAGGGATTATCTTTGCTGCTTCTCAAAATGCTTCCAGGCTCTTAGCTTGTTCTTCTTCCAGGTGTTCTCTCCCTATCCCTAAACAGTTTAAAAATGTGTCACATTTTGTTCATCTCCACATAGTATCTGTTCCTGATCTCTTCACTCTGCAGCTTGCATTCATAAAATCTCTCTTTTACTTCCCCTTTTTCTTTGTTTGTTGAAAACTTGAATGAAATGCATCTGCCCCACTCATTCCTCTTGTCTTGCACACTGATGCTTCAAACACTTATTTTTCAGTAAGTGGTTCTGAGTGTGTCACAGTGGGTCAGGTTTTGATGGGTTCCAGGACATGTCTTTGTCATTGAAATGACCTTACCCTAACCCTAATCATTCCCATTATAACAATCTCACTGGATGCCCCCAATCAGCGTTACAGTCAAACGGGATATCCTAGCACTGTGTTTACCCGGGAGGTAGATAAAACTGCCAACACACGTTTTTAGACACCAAGTGAACCAATTTATTAAATATTAAGTGTACCTCATATTCCCAATACACACACATCCAACATATTCTACAGTGTATACAATAGTCCCCCTTCCAACAGTCTCAAGAAAGAGCCGCCACATCAAAATAAACTCCCCAATAACAACAAAAACGCAGTCTCCAGTGGTGAACAAAAATCAAAGATCCCACAAAACTCAACTTTTAGGGTGCAAATCTCGCCTTCTGTTTCAGGAATCTTTTTTTAGTGTTCCTTGTTTTTTAAATTGTTTTATTTTACACAGACCAAAGCTGATGACTAAGGTTATTATTACTGGTTATACAACCCTTGTTCATCTCTCTTGACGTGTTTTGACAGCACAAACCACACACCAAACTCAGACAGCATCAGATTTTTAACCAGTTCATTACAATACATTGGTCTGTGTGACACAAAACAAACAATAAAACAATCTTAGGAATCCCTCAACACAGTTTACCATCACGAAAGGTTTACCTTGCAAGGGTTTCTTTAATAAACCATTCATTTTTGTTAAATGAAAAAACAACCAGCTTTAGGTCATCTCTGGCAGAGACACACCTTGTAAGTGGGCCCATGAGACTGTCACACAGTCACCTTGAGAAAGAAAGGAGGAATTAAATGAATATAAATACCATGAGTTTAATAAGGTGTCTCTCCTTTGGCTCCAGCAGCTGATCTTCATATTTTATGATCTCTGCTGACGATGTTGTTGACATGTTTCATAACTGGGGGCTGAGATCTGAATGGAATTATTATCTCAGATATAACATCTATGTAGTCACTCCCTTATTTTGATTGACATACTCACTGATCTTCATAGTTTGTGGCCTCAACTTTCGTTCCTTTCTGGAACATTACAGCTGAAATCCAGTGAAACCTGTATTCATAAACAACTTTTAATGTTTCATTTTCTGATGTCTTTATTAACTCTTAGCATCCACTGTGTTTCTGAGTGTGGTATAATGGGTTTGGTTCTATTTTAACCCTTACATACATTGTAACAAGGGTTCTGTTATGACCCTTATTGCTTATTACTAATTGTTGTACCAGAGTTATTGTTTACTAATTGTTTCTTATTTATTTTTTCCCTCAACAGGTCATCCATAGGGTTTAGTCCTTTCTAACCCTACTGGCACTTGAGACTTGTACCCTTCCCTAGCACTTTGACAATCTTGTTCCCAAAGAAATGCACTTTGTTTTGTAAGTCGCTCTGGATAAGAGCGTCTGCCAAATGCCTGTAATGTAATGTAATGTAACATACAGTTTGGGTCAAATTTGACGTGTTTTGACATTTGACAGCCCCCAATACCCTAAATGTCATTCTTTCATCCTGAAATTTGATGACTTCTCCTAAAGTGAGCCAAAATATACAAAAATGAAAATATTTTAAAATTTTATACTATATTTTACAGGTGCTACAAATTTTTGTACATTGAGGCTGTTCTGGGTCAAGTTTGACCCGTATCTAGTGAGATGGATTTTAGATCCACCAGTGTGGGTCAAATCAAGGAAAATGGTGGTTTTAGAGAATGTTGAAACTGTGAAACTGTACATGCCATGTCTGTGTGTATTTTTTATGGGACAGTAGTGACAGAGTTGATGGGGAACCTTGACACTGTAACGAGAACTGTCTGTGTTCCCACCACATTTGCCGAGGTTCCTGCAAAGACAGTAATGGAGGAATCTCAAAACAGTGAAATAGTAAAACAGCAGAGCAGTGGTCATACATGGTGCACATAAGGTACAGAAGCCGTACAGAGGTCAGAGGGTGCCTTGACACAGACACAAGATCTGCGCCTGCAAGCACAAGCACCTGCAATGTAACAACACTGTAACAATCTAAAAATAAAATAATAAAAATAGGGGTTGGGGGGGGCAAAAGATTATAAAGGTACTTGAGCTGCCATTTCAGTGACTGAGGTTATAGCAGCAAGAGTTACTGTGCAGGAGACCATAGATCTGATCTTCCAAGATGAGGAAGCAGTGATTTGGAGTCAGAGCAGGAAGACAACATGGAGGAAAACTCTGATTACAGCCCCTCTGATGAAGATGACTCTGAGGAAGAGGAGCAAGCAGCAAGGGAGACATTTATGTTGAAAAACAGTGCTGTCAGTTGGACCTCACTTCCACATCAAGTTGCAGGCAGGATGGCAGCGGAAAATGTCATTCGAATGACTCCAGGACCCACATGATTGTCTTCTTCCCATGCATCCGACATTTTGTCAACATTCCAGCTCTTCCTCCCTCCAGCCATTGAAAGAATTATTATTGAAATGACAAACAGGGAGGGGATTAAACGGTATGGTAAAGACTGGAAGACCATGGATGTGACTGACCTACATGCCTACATGGGGCTTTGGTAAGGGCAGTGCAGCGATCTGAGCCTGGCCCTGATCAACAAGTCACACAAGAAGCCAACACAGAGAAGGAGATGCAACGTCTGCTCCACAAAGGACTGCAGGAACAGCCTGCTGCTGTAAGGATTAATCAGCATGTATTAATGTCAGATAGGCTATTTATACATTCTAAACAGATCTGTCGTTCAAAATTTATTACAGACACTTATTATGAGGGAACTTTTGGCCCGGGTCAAAATTGACCTGGACCATATGATGAAGGCATCAAATATGAACAGTATATGAGGGTTAATGAGTGTTTCTGAGTGTATTAGAGTGGGTCGGGTTCTGTTTAATGAGTGTTTCTGAGTGTGTTAGAGTGGGTCGGGTTCTGTTTAATGAGTGTTTCTGAGTGTGTTAGAGTGGGTCTGGTTCTGTTTAATGAGTGTTTCTGAGTGTGTTAGAGTGGGTCGGGTTCTGTTTAATGAGTGTTTCTGAGTGTGTGAGAGTGGGTCGGGTTCTGTTTAATGAGTGTTTCTGAGTGTGTTAGAGTGGGTCGGGTTCTGTTTAATGAGTGTTTCTGAGTGTGTTAGAGTGGGTCGGGTTCTGTTTAATGAGTGTTTCTGAGTGTGTTAGAGTGGGTCGGGTTCTGTTTAATGAGTGTTTCTGAGTGTGTTAGAGTGGGTCGGGTTCTGTTTAATGAGTGTTTCTGAGTGTGTGAGAATGGGTCGGGTTCTGTTTAATGAGTGTTTCTGAGTGTGTGAGTGTGGGTCGGGTTCTGTTTAATGAGTGTTTCTGAGTGTGTTGAATGGGTCGGGTTCTGTTTAGTAAATTAGACGGAATACTTAATTGGCCTCATTTACAAAATCTCCACCCCATTTTATCACCTTCGCCCCAAGTATACATATTTACAAAAATGTGCATCTGTCTTTCCTGAGCATTAGTCTTCTGTTAACAAAGAGCATCTCAGGACTTCTTAGATCATAAATTCATGCATTTTTCACAGTCAAAAGATTTCAGATTGTGGATGGTAACCTGTTAGTCAAGCTTTTACTTTCAGGAGTGCACATATATGTTGTTGTATACGTGTCACCTTGAGAAAGAAAGGAGGAACTAAATGAATATAAATACCATGAGTTTAATAAGGTGTCCTCTCCTTTGGCTCCAGCAGCTGATCTTCATATTTTATGATCTCTGCTGACGATGTTGTTGACATGGTTCATTACATTTCATCACAGGCATATTTCAGACGCTCTTATCCAGAGCGACTTACAAAACAAAGTGTATTTCTTTCACTTTCTTTTAAGGGGAAAGCCAATAAAAGCAGAAGAATATTATATATATAATATATATATATATTAGCATATTATGCATTCTTGTCATAGTAATTGTAGTAATTGGAATTATTCATCCACAGGTTCCCCAGTAATATTATAATAAAATGTAAATTTTGAAAAATGAACCATGAATGTGTCTCAAACTGCCAGCGTAAAACCAGCAACACCTCAGTCCAAGTAAAGGGAGGGGCCATATCACACACCATATAAATAACCCTGTTCACTTATTCCACTCAGGCCCTTTGGCTTGATACACTGCACTTCTTCAAGAAGCCTACCTTTTTAGAAACAAACATCTTTATTTGGCAAATTCAAATAACCGACATTAAGTGACAGAAACCTTCAGTACCCTGGCATTGTACCAGTTTGATTTGATTTTTTAATTTGACCACTTTCCTTGTCATCTCATCCAGCAGGTAAGATTTGTGTATACATTTTTAATTGTAGGGTTTCCAGCTCATTAGTTAGAAAATGAAGCAAAAATTAGAACTCATTTAATTATTTGGATTGCAAAAATATTAAAGTATCTTGCTGGTGTCTTACAAATGTGTCTTACTGAAGACAAACCAAGAAAACCCAGTGTATCGTGGTAACAATTATTTCGAGACAATGAGATTCCAAAATTAAGAAAATGAACAACACACAATTTCAGTTTTTTTTTAAAAAATGCAAATTACTTTTCATTCCTGATTATAAAAGACTATAATTTAATAATTTACAAACACTTTAATTTTATTAATTATGCCATCACAAACACAATCTGGGAATACCCATTTATATCAATATTGTCATAAAAGTATGCGGATCATTAGCTAGCGAACCAATGAGGATTGAAAAAGGGAATCAATGAACAAGCTCATAACAACAACGCAATGCAACTTCCAAAGCAAACCAAACAAACATCATAGTTTTCTGGTTTTATTTATTTATATTTTGCAAGACGATGCTGGCTGAAATTGGCCAGATTCATCCGTTTCCCCATCTGTAGGAAGACCTTCTCTTTTAAATCAGAGTACATGACAGTGAGGGGGTGCATCACTTTACACGGTACAGACCTTCAGAGATTCAGAAGAATTGAAGTCCCCCACACATCCACTAGGTGTGCTTTCAGGTCAAACTAGTTTGTTTGGGTGCTCTTTTCAGCATTCCTAAGGAGAAAGCACTGGGTGAATAGATGCGTAATGTAAGCGTTTATTCAGCTATTCCACATTATTTTTCACAGAGCAAACGCTATTCACAATAGAACAGATAAAGACTTTACAAAGACAATTTATAAAATTTAGTCTATTCAAACAGTATTTTCCCCTTGATTCTTTAGCCATCAACCGTGCTCATAGTGTACCTTTTATAAACTACAGTGATATCTTAACTGCTTGACTTTAAGTTGTTATTATGCTGAATGGCAGATAAAGGTTTTAAGTCACAGACAGCTGGCTTTGCTTGAATTAACCAAAGAATTTCTGCATCTTAAATTCCACCTAAGACAGATATATAGTATATTGTTGGTACTGTATCTTGCATCTCTTACCATATGAACTTATGAAAAGGGATTAAAAATGTTTCAATGTAGCCAGACAAATGATAATCACATGGTGTTTTGAATGAAATGTATGAGTCACATGGCCAGGACAAAACTGTCCTACACTCTGATGCCATGGAAACAGAAATGGAGTTTTTACAGCCCCACGGATAAGCTGCACCTTTCACTGTTTATAAGTGGTTCATGGACTTTTGTACTGCACAGATACACATTTATATACAAATACTATACAAGTAAAATGCAGTATTTAACCATTCTTATGTGTATTTTCCCTCAGCAATGTCAGAGGTTCCAGAGGAACAATATAAGGTAAGAACAGGAGACTCACTGAGGTTTTTCTTTAAAAGGAAAAAAAAAACAAGTTCTATGATGTTGCAGTCTGGGCTCTGGGGTGGTCAGGCCATCATACTTTTCCAACTCGCAAAAGGAGTAGCATATCTGTGAAATATCCATCACAGCAGTGTACCTGTGAGAGCAGGTGCATCAGAGCTCTGGGTGTGTATGTCATTTAGAATGGGATCTGATGCCCCACCCACAATCTGACACACTGTTACAGAACATCATGCACCAATAGGCTGGCATTTCTGAAATCCAGCCAATCACTCTGGGGTGGCCAGCCCCTTCAGTTTCTTTAATCACCATCATCTTCTTTAATGCTTTGTCTTGATCTTATCGGCGGTGTGCTTGATGTCATCGTCTTGTTGTTGTACAATGAATTTGTTCCTCCTCATTTTGTTTCCAGAAGGTATGGCATGAGTAAGGCTCATGAGTAAGGTTTTTTTTTTTCATGAAAAATACCAATATTTTCAGATTTTATTTTTAATTATGAAAATGTGTTTGAAAATCTGATGAAAAATATAACAACCTTGAGGATCAGATGTCCAGCTGAAATCTACTTTTCTGAAACATTGGCATCGTAGGTTTTGTTAATGGAACAGTTGATTTTGCTTTTTAGTAGTGTTAAGATCTTAAGATCACTGTTTCACTATTTGAAAAAATATGTTACTCTTAAGAAACAGTGAACAGTTTTCGATGCATGGCCAACAAAATCTTGGTGAAAATCATAATGAACGATCCTTTAAAAGGGGAAGATCAGTTAAAACTGATATTGAAGAGCCTTTTGCATGATTAATAAAGGTTTGTTTGAATATATCAGCATTCATGATGCTTTCATGAAAACAAAACACTGATTATCAAGTCCAGATGTTTTTACAAATCCCCAAACTTGCAAAGATCCCCCACCATGCCAAAATGATGTTTTTGTCAGCTCACATTCTTTTCACAGTGGAAGGATCAACAGAAACTCCTGTAAAAATCAGATCGAAAGCAACACTGGAGCTTGTCTTTTCCTATCTCTCAAAATAAAAGCTTTAAGCTTAAAAATTTCTTTGTTCCTGTAAATTTTGTTTGTTTGAAGGTGTTTAACGACCCCATCCACGGTACATCGCTTTGCCCCTGCTGGTCAGAATCATCGACACACCCCAGTTTCAGAGAGGGGCTGCAGCATTAAGCAGCTGGGCGGGGACCTACTTGTCTACCCAGGAGCCGCACAACCGCTTTGAGCACTCCATTGGGTAAGAGCTAAGGCGATTTGCATCCCTCAGACCCTCGGGTTTCCTCCCTCCAACGGAGCCAACAAAACTTCCACTCATTCACTACCAAACGCCTTCAAAGTCATACAATCAATGAGCTGCACATGCTAACACAAAAGTACATAAATGACAACATTTATCCTAAATACAACTGAAATCAATGGGCCTCATTTATCAATATTTTCGTAAATTCCATTCCCAGCACAGACTTTGTGTACACCGTGGGAGCTGAATGGCTGTTTTTGGAGCAGGGGTGCATGCTGATTGGTTACTTTGAATGCAGATGTGCACCTTGGTTTCTCCGGGGTGCAGGGTGCCACCTGGCGGGTGAGCTAGTTCAGGTCCTGAAGAATCGGCAGCCAAAGCTTGACATCATGACAGAGACATCCTCTGTCCAGATCGCCGGGCTGTGCCACGACCTGGGTGAGCGCCGGACCCCCTTCACTCTGCCCTGTGAACACCCCATTATCCCAGAGTCATACCCATACAGAGTTGGGGGTAATGACAGTGGTAAAGGGGGGTGGGGGTGTGGGTTCCTAACTCTAACTCTGGGCCATGTGGTTTTTAGGTCATGGTCTGCTTCTCTCCGTGTTTGATGGGATGGTCATTCCTAAAATACTACCCAACAGTAAATGGAAGGTATGGGCTTTTATTTCCTCTTCTAGAGGTGATGGGGATCTTCTTACACTTTCCATTTTATAACCTTTACCGTGAATGCTATAGTTAGACATTTCCTAACATGTCTGCATACATGTGTGTGTTTACTTATTTGTGTACATATATGTGTGTATTTGTGTGTGTGTGCCTGTGTGTGTGTCTGTGTCTGTGTGTGTGCCTGTGTGTGTGTATGTGTGTCTGTGTGTGTGTGTGTGTGTGTGTGTGCCTGTGTGTGTGTGTGTCTGTGTACCTGTGTGTGTGTGTGTATGTGTGTACGTGTGTGCCTGTCTGTGTGTGTGTGTGTGTGCCTGTGCCTGTGTGTGTCTGTGTGTGTTTGTGTGCCTGTGTGTGTGTGTGCATGTGTGTGCCTGTGTGTGTGTGTGTATGTGTGTCTGTGTGTGTGCCTGTGTGTGTGTGTCTGTGTGTGTGCCTGTGTGTGTGTGTGTGTGCCTGTGTGTGTGTGTGTGTGCCTGTCTGTGTGTGTGTGTGTGTGCCTGTCTGTGTGTGTGTGTACCTGTGTGTGTGTGTGTGCCTGTCTGTGTGTGTGTGTGTACCTGTGTGTGTGTGTGTGTGTGTGTGCCTGTCTGTGTGTGTGTGTGCCTGTGTGTGTGTGTGTGCCTGTCTGTGTGTGCCTGTCTGTGTGTGTGTGTGTGTGCCTGTCTGTGTGTGTGTGTGTGTGCCTGTGTGTTGTGTGCCTGTGTGTGTGTGTGCCTGTGTGTGTCTGTGTGTGTCTGTGTGTGTGTGCCTGTGCCTGTGTGTGTGTCTGTGTGTGTCTGTGTGTGTGCCTGTGCCTGTGTGTGTGTGTCTGTGTGTGTGTGTGTTTCAGCATGAGCAGGCCTCTGTGCAGATGTTTGATCACCTGGTCCAGGTGAACGCTCTGGAGTCCGTAATGAAGCACTATGGCCTGGTTCTGCCTGCAGACCTGGAGTTCATTAAGGAGCTGATCAATGGCCCACTGGACTCCAGACCCCAGTGTGTCAGAGAAACCACCTCCCACAGCACTTACAGGCACATCGCACACACTTTGCTTTATGGAATGAGGGTGCATACAGGCATGATACTTACAGACACACTCTAAAGACATCAATCTGCCCATTTGATTCATATACACCAAAACATGGCCAGAAAAACTGCACCATAGTGGTAAACCTGGCCTGTAGCATGTAGCCTAATTATACAATTAACATGCTTGCATATTTTTGGTATGAATTTGTGACTTTGTACATGAACATAATATGCGTGTGTTTTGTTTGTGTGTGCCTGAATGTGTGTGTTTGTGTATGTGTATGTGTGTATGTGTGTGTGTGTGTGTGTGTGTGTGTTTGTTTGTATGTTTGTTTGTGTTTGTACATGTGTGTCCTCTCCACAGTGGCCATACAAAGGTCAACTGAAGACAAATGCTTTCTCTGAGATCGAGCGAACAAGGTGACCGGCATCGATGTGGGACAAGTGGACTATTTTGCCAGGTGTGGAACAGAAGAGGCTTGGATTTAAAATAAATTAATTTGGAAATTGTGCCTTTGAGGCAAATTTTATCCAAAAGCACACCTCTCCTCCTCCCTTGCCGCACACAGAACCGTCTATTTGTCACAGGCGCAGACGGTTGTCCACAGTGTGAGATGGCTTTGTCACAGTGTGAGATGGCTTTGTCACGGTGTGAGATAGCTTCATCACAGTGTGATAGCTTTGTCACAGTGTGAGATGGCTTGTCACAGTGTGAGATAGCTTTGCCACAGTGTGAGATAGCTTTTGTCACAGTGTGAGATGGCTTTGTCAAGAAAGTGTGAGATGGCTTTGTCACAGTGAGGAGACTGTCACAGTGTGAGATGGCTTTGTCACAGTGAGAGACGGGGCTTTGTCACAGTGTGAGATAACTTTGTCACAGTGCGAGATAACTTTGTCACAGTGTGAGATAGCTTTGTCACAGTGTGAGATAGCTTTGTCACAATGTGAGATAGCTTTGCCACAGTAGATAACTTGTCACAGTGTGAGATAGCTTTGCCACAGTGTGAGGATAAGGCTTTGTCACAGTGTGAGATAGCTTTGCCACAGTGTGATGGCTTTGTCACAGTGAGATGGCTTTGTCACGAAAGAGAGACGGCTTTGTCACAGTGTGAGATAACTTTGTCACAGTGCGAGATAACTTGTCACAGTGTGAGATAGCTTTGTCACAGTGTGAGATAGCTTTGTCACAGTGTGAGATAGCTTTTACAGTGTGAGACCTGTCTTTGTCACAGTGAGATAGCTTGCCACAGGAAGTGTGAGATAGCTTGTCACAGTGTGAGATAGCTTTGTCACAGTGTGAGACGGCTTTGTCACAGTGAGAGACGGCTTTGTCACAGAGGTGAGACGGCTTTGTCACAGTGTGAGACGGCTTTGTCACAGTGTGAGATAGCTTTGCCACAGTGCGAGACAGCTTTGTCACAGTGTGAGATAGCTTTGCCACAGTGTGAGATAACTTTGTCACAGTGTGAGATAGCTTTTCCACAGTGTGAGATAGCTTTGTCAAAGTGTGAGATAGCTTTGCCACAGTGTGAGATAGCTTTGTCACAGTGTGAGATGGCTTTGTCACAGTGTGAGACGGCTTTGTCACAGTGCTAGATAACTTTGTCACAGTGCGAGATAGCTTTGTCACAGTGCGAGATGGCTTTTGTCAAGAAAGTGTGAGATAGCTTTGTCAACAGTGCGAGACTTCCTTTTGTCACAGTGTGAGATGGCTTTTGTCACAGTGTGATGGCTTTGTCACGTGCGAGATAGCTTTGTCACAGTGTGAGATGGCTTTGTCACAGTGCGAGATAACTTTGTCACAGTGTGAGATAGCTTTGCCACAGTGTGAGATAACTTTGTCACAGTGTGAGATAGCTTTGCCACAGTGTGAGACGGCTTTGTCACAGTGCGAGATGGCTTTGTCACAGTGTGAGATGGCTTTGTCACAGTGTGAGATGGCTTTGTCACAGTGTGAGACGGCTTTGTCACAGTGTGAGATGGCTTTGTCACAGTGTGAGATAACTTTGTCACAGGGCGAGACGGCTTTGTCACAGTGCGAGATGGCTTTGTCACAATGTGAGATAGCTTTGTCACAGTGTGAGATGGCTTTGTCACAGTGTGAGATGGCTTTGTCACAGTGTGAGATGGCTTTGTCACAGTGTGAGATAGCTTCATCACAGTGTGAGATGGCTTCATCACAGTGTGAGAAAGTTTTGTCACAGTGTGAGATAGGGTTTGCCACAGTGTGAGATAGCTTTGTACAGTGCATGAGATGGCTTTGTCACAGTGTGAGATAGCTTTGTCACAGAGTGTGATAGCTTTGTCACAGTGTGAGATGGCTTTGTCACAGTGTGAGATGGCTTCATCACAGTGTGAGAAAGTTTTGTCACAGTGTGAGATAGGTTTGCCTCAGTGTGAGATAGCTTTGTCACAGTGCGAGATGGCTTTGTCACAGTGTGAGATGGCTTTGTCACAGTGTGAGATAGCTTTGTCACAGTGTGAGATAGGTTTGTCACAGTGTGAGATGGCTTTGTCACAGTGTGGAGACGGCTTTGCCACAGTGCGAGACGGACTTTTGCTTGCACAGTGCAGGATGGCTTTGTCACAGTGTGAGATAGCTTTGTCGCAGTGTGGATAACTTTGTCAAGAGTGCTTATGGTTTTGTCACAGTGTGAGATAGCTTTGTCACAGTGTGAGATGGCTTTGTCACAGTGTGAGACAGCTTTGTCACAGTGTGAGATAGCTTTGTCACAGTGTGAGATAGCTTTGTCACAGTGTGAGACGGCTTTGTCACAGTGCGAGATGGCTTTGTCACAGTGTGAGATAACTTTGTCACAGTGCGAGATGGCTTTGTCACAGTGCGAGACGGCTTTGTCACAGTGCGAGATGGCTTTGTCACAGTGTGACGGTTTGTCACAGTGTGAGACGGCTTTGTCACAGTGTGAGATAGCTTTGTCACAGTTCGAGATAGCTTTGTCACAGTGTGAGATGGCTTTGTCACAGTATGAGATAGCTTCGTCACGGTGTGAGATGGCTTTGTCACAGTGTGAGATAACTTTGTCACAGTGCGAGATGGCTTTGTCACAGTGCGAGATGGCTTTGTCACAGTGCGAGACTTGGCTTTGTCACAGTGTGAGACGGCTTTGTCACAGTGCGAGACGGCTTTGTCACAGTGCGAGACTTGGCTTTGTCACAGTGCGAGATGGCTTTGTCACAGTGCGAGATAGCTTTGTCACGGTGTGAGATAGCTTTGTCACAGTGCGAGATGGCTTTGTCACAGTGCGAGATGGCTTTGTCACAGTGCGAGATAGCTTTGTCACGGTGTGAGATAGCTTTGTCACAGTGAGAGATGGCTTTTTCAAAGTGTGAAATGGCTATGTCACAGTGTGAGATAGCTTTGTCACAGTGTGAGATAACTTTGTCACAGTGCGAGATGGCTTTTTCACAGTGTGAGATGGCTTTGTCACAGTGTGAGATAGCTTTGTCACAGTGTGAGATGGCTTTGCCACAGTGTGAGATAGCTTTGCCACAGTGTGAGATAGCTTTGTCACAGTGTGAGATGGCTTTGTCACAGTGTGAGACGGCTTTGTCACAGTGCGAGATGGCTTTGTCACAGTGCGAGATGGCTTTGTCACAGTGCGAGATGGCTTCATCACAGTGTGAGATGGCTTTATCACAGTGTGAGAAAGTTTTGTCACAGTGAGAGATAGCTTTGTCACAGTGCGAGACAGCTTTGTCACGGTGTGAGATAGCTTTGTCACAGTGTGAGATGGCTTTTTCACAGTGCGAGATGGCTTTGTCACAGTGCGAGATAGCTTTGTCAATGGTGTGAGATAGCTTTGTCACAGTGAGAGATGGCTTTTTCAAAGTGTGAAATGGCTATGTCACAGTGTGAGATAGCTTTGTCACAGTGTGAGATAACTTTGTCACAGTGCGAGATGGCTTTTTCACAGTGTGAGATGGCTTTGTCACAGTGTGAGATAGCTTTGTCACAGTGTGAGATGGCTTTGCCACAGTGTGAGATAGCTTTGTCAAGATGGCAGCCCTTGTCCAGGTCTCTGAAATGGTTGAATGTGCCGGAGCGCAGCTTGCTGATTGGTTGTTCTCTGTCCAGCTCTTTCTCCTGTCTGCTTGTGTTTTCAGGGACTGCTACCACCTTGGCATCCAGAACAACTTTGACTATGAGCGCTCACTGAAGTTTGCGCGCGTGTGTGAGGTGGAGGGGAGGAAGCACATCTGCACCAGAGACAAGGTAACGTTTAGAGGACTTTAGACCCAGAGAGAGTAGGTCAGAATCCACACTACAGAGTGGATTCTGTAGTGTGGAGTAGGCCAGAATCCAGACTACAGTCAGAGAGAGTAGACCAGAATCCAGACTACAGCAAGAGAGTAGACCAGAATCCAGACTACAGCCAGAGAGAGTAGACCAGAATCCAGACTACAGTCAGAGAGAATAGGCCAGAATCCAGACTACAGCCAGAGAGAGTAGACCAGAATCCAGACTACAGCCAGAGAGAGTAGACCAGAATCCAGACTACAGCCAGACAGAGTAGGCCAGAATCCAGACTACAGTCAGAGAGAATAGGCCAGAATCCAGACTACAGCCAGAGAGAGTAGACCAGAATCCAGACAACAGCCAGAGAGAGACCAGAATCCAGACTACAGCCAGAGAGAGTAGACCAGAATCCTGACAACAGCCAGAGAGAGTAGACCAGAATCCAGACTACAGCCAGAGAGAGTAGGCCAGAATCCAGACTATAGCCAGAGAGAGTAGACCAGAATCCAGACTACAGCCAGAGAGAGTAGACCAGAATCCAGACTACAGCCAGAGAGAGTAGACCAGAATCCAGACAACAGCCAGAGAGTGTAGACCAGAATCCAGACTACTTTTTACTTTAAAAAGTTTATTTATTTGGGCAATCATAAAAGCTGCAAAATTTCAGTGAACTGATGTTTCATTGTTGTTACTACCATGTTGTTTCAGGAAGTTGACAACCTGTACAATATGTTCCACACACGGAATGGTCTCCATCGCAGAGCCTACCAGCACAAAGTCAGCAACGCCATCGAGCTCATGTGAGTAGGAACACTCCTTTCTGTGGGGGCCGCCTCCTGCAAGCGATGGAAACTTTTGTTGCTTTCAGTGAGCTGCAGTTTTTGGCTCCATTGGTCAAAAAGATTCATGCGCTTGAGTCAGTCATTCATGGATCATCCTTACATTCAGTAGAGCTTCCAAGAAACTGAGATTTTGCTCAGTTCATCATTCGTTCTACCAGAGTGCAGTTCCTGCTGCATCCACTAGTTCAGTAAAATGTGAGTTTGAAGAGAGTATTTTGTACTTTATGGCTATTTGCCCTGCTCAGGACCAGACCAAGGACAGATGAAGAATGGTCTTACCTCATAAATACCTAAATACCTACCAGCCGCAGGGGGGCCACCACCTCTCTCCTCCTCTCCTCCAGGGCAGTCAGCACACATGAGCGTGTGTATGTGTTTGGGGATGTATATGTTTGGATCACTTTACCTTTCTATAAACCACAGCTTCTACTTTCATGTTCATGAATAATTCAGGAAAATGTGAAGTCATGTGATGAAAAGTGTGTCCCTCTACCAGCTCATCTCTATAAATTTTTTTGTACAAGCAGAACTAATTCTGGGACAACGATCTACTGCATTAGGGCCTCTGGGTGGCTCTTAGGATGAAACTTTGCCTGGGAGCTCTGAGGTCGGGGGTCCAACATCGGCAAAGTGCCTTCTCATGTAGCTAACAGTATTACATACTGGATTAGCTGAACTGTATTTTCAGTTCAGCTCTGACCAGTGAATGGCTCTTATTCTCTAGCTCCGTGGTTTTGTGGCTCAGTAGCTCTCGGTAGCTTTGCTTCCTTTCATTGGCTCCTGTAGTTTTCTCATGTTCACTTCTCATTCTCCTTGTGGCTGTCTGGTTGGCTTTTAAGTAAGCCTATTAGCATTGACCTTTCACTTCATGAGTCACTACCTATTCCCGAGGTCCTGAAGTACTAAATAATGACGACATTTAGCTACAGTGTGTATTTGGCCAAAATGTTATTCTTTACTGAGTCTGTTACTCACAGGTTTGGACTGAATGTATGGGCAGAGTGTGACTCTTCCTGTCTTTAGGATAACGGAGGCTTTGGTGAAGGCCAAGGACTACATCAAGATGTCTGAGGCCATAAAGGACATGGAGGCCTACAGCAAACTCACCGGTGAGACAGCAAACTCATCAATGAGATACCAAACTCACCGGTGAGACAGCAGACTCATCAATGAGATACCAAACTCACCGGTGAGACAGCAGACTCATCAATGAGATACCAAACTCACCGGTGAGACAGCAGACTCATCAATGAGATACAAAACTCACCGGTGAGACAGCAGACTCATCAATGAGATACAAAACTCACTGGTGAGACAGCAGACTCATCAATGAGATACAAAACTCACCGGTGAGACAGCAGACTCATCAATGAGATACAAAACTCACCGGTGTAGTGGCCAAATCCAAATTACAAATTTCCATAGCCACATTTAGGCACTGTCGGGTTCTTTACGCGTTGTCATTAAAGGGTTGTTGCGGTACCTTGTTATCCGGGCAGGTGAAGACGGGCAAGGCGGGTAGGCAGAGCTGGTACTCGGCAGGACAGGACATGCAGGCAGGCAGGGTAGCAAGCAGGCAGGCAGGGTAGTAAGCAGGCAGGCAGGGGTAGTAAGCAGGCGGGCAGGGTAGCAAGGTAGCAGGCAAGCAACAGAATAATCCAAAAAGTGTTTGATGGTTATATGTGAAAAGAATAAAGAACAAGTATCTCCAGTTTCCAGTTTCTTAAATTCCAAACTTTAAATCAAATGCAACTTATGACAGCGACGACGACGACGGTAAAGAATTTTAGGCTCTCAGTGCCTTCCACGCTCAACTCCATTGTCAAACTGAACTGAGAAGCCATTTTACTTATACAAAATAAGAGTCTAATTTTCAAATTAAAAGTTCTCTATTCAATAAGAGTTTTAAAGAATTAACTAAAGAAGACATTGCTAACAAACCTCCTGTTCAAGCCAAACAAAAATATATATACCAATTTCCAATTAACTTAATTTAGGCTCCTACACATCCGGCCCTTATAGCTACTGCGAGCGTTGGCTATAATAAACAACAGAAAAATATTTTCAACAGGAGCCTTCAATATTTATAACACCAAATATTTACATACTAAGATGTGTGTAAGGCATCAGTATGTGTATATGAAAGAGAGTGTATGCTCGTGCGCTGGAGTATACGCCCTTATTCATCTTTAGGGTCTTTGCCCTCTACCAGCAGACATATCTTGCTGATGGGTCTTTCAAGTTGACTTGTCTTTGTTTGAAGACGAACACTTCTAACAAGTCCTTTGGAGTCTGGCATGACCTCAATGACTTTTCCAAGTATCCACGATCCACGGTGCCATTGTATCTGCCACCAAAATAATATCCCCACACGAAATTACGCGCACACGGACCACTTTTGACGTTCTTGCATGAGAGGCAGATATTCTCGACCCAACGTGTCCAGAATAGGTCAGCAATATATTGTACTTGTCTCCAGCGGCGTCTGGCATAAAGATCGTCTCTTGTAAATAAGCCTGGTGGAAGAACTGGCTGTACTTTAAGCTGAAGAAGGTGGTTTGGTGTCAATGGCTCCTAAATCATTTGGGTCATTGGAGATGGTGGTTAATGGTCGGCTATTCAGGATACTTTCAACTTCACACATCACTGTTTGAAGACTTTCATCATCTAGAAGCTGTTGACGTGTGACTGACCAAAGAACCTTTTTAACCATTCTAATAAGTCTTTCCCATATCCCACCATGATGGGAACCAGCAGGAGGGTTGAAAGTCCATTTTACTCCCTTCTGGGTAGACTACGTTCTATTTGTTCCATGTTCCAGGACCTTATTGCAGCTTTGAGTTCCCTTTCTGTAGATACAAAGTTAGTTCCATTGTCCGACCGTATCTCAGTCACCTGGCCTCTTCTGGAGATGAAACGTCTGAATGCATTTATGCATGAGTCAGTGTCAAGTGAATGAGCTATTTCCAAATGAACTGCTCTACTAGCCATACAAGTAAAAATTACTCCATACCTTTTTGCCATGCTACGCCCACGCTTTACCTCAATGGGTCCAAAATAGTCAACTCCCACATGAGTAAAAGGAGGAAGGTCAGGAGTCAATCTATCCATAGGCAGGTCAGCCATCTTCTGCTCACCAACATTTGCACTGAACCGTTTGCAAGGAACACACTCATTTATGACCTTTCTTGCTAAGGAATTAGCACAAGGAATCCAAAACCTTTCTCGAAGCTTTGACAGCATGTAATTTCTTCCACTGTGCCCAATTTCATGATGAATGTGACGCAGAAGTAGTGTAGAGACATGATGATTCTTGGGTAAAATGGCAGGATGTTTCTGTTCAGTAGGCATTGCCGTCTTGCTTAAACGTCCACCTACTCTTAGAGTGCCATTGTCAAAAAATGGATCCAGCCTGAAAATTGAGCTGTCCTTGTGAACATTTAAATGTCCTTTTTCCAGACATGAAACTTCCTGTGGGAATCCCTTCCTTTGACAAAACTGAAGAACAGCACTCTCTGCATCTTCCATATCCTTTATGGAGAGCACTTGAGGAGATTTCCGCTTGTATTCAATTACTTGACCATCTTTACGCTTCTTGGAAAGTAGTAGCAGAAGCGACTTGAACTTAAGAAACCAAGCTACTGCCTTTTTAGCCCAGTCCAAGATGAGTAGTGATGTAAGAGAGTTGTGGTTGCATCACAGTCAGTCTTCATGGTAACATTTACAGTAACGATTCCTCTTTTAAGCTCAGGATCCTCTGCAGACAGAGTAAGCTCGGATGGTGGCTTGGGCCAACACTCTGGAGGGTCTCTTAAGAACTCTGGGCCATTGATCCAACTTTTGTTCTTGAGAAAGGCATGAGCAGACTGTCCACGGGAGGCATAGTCAGCAGGGTTCTGCTTGGTTCCAATATATTTCCATTGTGAAACCTCTGATGCACCTCTGATGACATTCACACGGTTTGCAACAAAGGTCTGAAATCGCCTGCTCATTCCTAATGTATCGCAGAACAGTCATACTGTCAGTCCAGAACACAGAATTATCAAGCTCCATTTGCAACTCTGTGGAGAGCATGATGTTGATGCGCACAGCCAATACTGCTGCAGTGAGTTCCATCCGTGGCGTTGTCATCTGTTTTAGGGTGCCAGTCTTGATTTTCCCATTAAGAAAGTCACATGCACTTTGTTTCTGTTGGTAACCCTCAAATAAGTTACTGTTCCATACCCAACATCACTTGCGTCACAGAAATGATGCATTTGTGCTGACTTTATTTCTTCTAATCCTACAGGCATGAAGCTTCGACTGACCTTGAACTCAGTCACACTGTGTAGATCCTGTATCCACTGTCTCCATGCTTTTGCATGCACATCTGGAATTTTCTCATCCCAACTAAGATTGAGTTTGCAAAGCTCTTGCAGAACTCGCCTTGCTGGAAGAATCAAAGGAGCGATAAATCCAAGAGGATCATAAGCAGAGCCAACAATGGACAATATTCCACGTCTAGTGTGCGGATGTGCCTTAATAGATACATGGAACTTGAATGAGTCATCTTCAACACACCATTGGATACCTAGGGCTCTCTCAACAGGCAGGTCCTGTACCTCCAGGTCCAAACTTTTTACCTCTTTGGCCCTTTCAGCTTTTGGAATGGAGGCCAAACCACTCTACTGTTGCTGATCCATTTTGTCAAATTGAAGCCACCAGCTGCACAAAGTGACTTCAACTCCTTCCATAGTGCAATGGCATGGTCCTCTGAGTCTACCGCTTTCAACAAATCATCCACATAAAAGTTGTTTTTCACTGTGCTGATGGCTTCAGCAGAGAAGAACCCTTTGTTATCCTCAGCTGTCTTCCATAGGCCATAGCTTGTACACAGCTTGATGATGATGTTGCTCCAAAGAGATGTAAAATCATCCTGTATTCCTTTAATGGCTGGCTGATGTCCCGTCTGGCCACCATAGAAAGCGAAGGAAATCTACATGCTGAGGCAAGACTCTCACTTGATGGAACATCTTTTCCACATCAGCCATAATAGCTACACGACCACGGAAAGGCGTACTAAGACACCAATCAAGGTGTTTGTTAGGTTGGGGCCTTGTATGAGCTCAGCATTGAGAGAGGTTCCTTGGAAGGCTGCAGAACAGTCAAACACTACACGCAAACTTCCTTTTTGGGGTGGTATACTCCGTGGTGTGGTATATACCACTCCTTACCACCATTTCCCCCTTTTAGCTCAGCTTGAGGCACAAGTTCAGCATGCCCACTTATAAGAACATTTTCCAGGAATGCCCGGTACTCGTCATGATATCCTTTGTTTTTCTTAAATTTCTTCTTAAGTGACATGGCCCGCTGCTCTGCCAGGACACGGTTGTTCGGCATTCTAGGATCATCCTCTTAAAAGGCAGGCAAAGGCAATTGATAATGTCCTTCCTTAAACTCAGCTGAGTTGTCCATTATTGTTATGAATTTTCTATCATCATGTGACATTTCTTTCTTTTCAATGTAACTGTTCTCTGGGAAGTCGTAGTTAAATTGCTGAACCAAAAGGTTATTCAAGTTTTCCACTGATATGCGATTGGCATAGACACAACACTGACCCTGCTTACTGGTGCACACATTTTCCACATTAAGAGGACCATTCACTACCCAACCTAGTAGTGTCCTAATAGCAAAAGGCCCATTACCTTGGCTATTTATGACCCTCCATGGCTCCATAAACTTTGGTGCATTCACTCCGATTAGTAGGTCTATGTCAGCATCAATCCTGGGGATGTGAACATCGTGAAGATACGACCACTTTTCTATGTCTTCCTGCTTAGGGATATGCTGTTTACTGACTGGAATGTCCTTTGAGTGTATGCATCAGGTAACTCCATGAACTTGGTTCCTTCCAAGCTACACACTTCTAGCCCCTTGACCATTAGGTGTTAACAGGTCTGTCTTGTCCCATGGTGCGCAGAAGTATTTGACAGTGCTTGCCCTTTGCATTTAGCTGTCTCCTAAGCCTTTCTGTGCAGAATGATGCAGAGCTCCCAGGGTCTAGAAATGCATAAGTTTGAACGATATGGTTTGAACTGTTCAATTTGACTTGCACTGGTATGACTGCAAGAGTGTGGTGTTTGTCGCTCGACTCAAGCCCCTGTGACCTGAGTGAAACCAGACCACTATTCACAGCTTTGCCTTTGCTGTCTTCTCTTGAAATGTGCAAAATGCTTGGATGCCTTTCAGAGCATGCAGAGCAAGTAAGCCGTTTTTACAGTCCTTACTCATGTGACCCTTTGTCAAACACCCAAACAAATACCCTTTGTTTTCAGCAAGTCCACCTTTGCATTATGAGACTTGTTCATTATGTCTTTGCATGCTTCAATTGATGGCTACCATTACAAACAGGACAAAGCACAGGACAAGACTTGGGAGCCTGTGAAGCAGCTGATTGGTCTGATACCTGCTTTGATTTTTCTGCTCCAGAAGATTTACCATTGTCTTCAGGAACAACTGCTACTGTTGTAGCAAAACTACTGCTCCTGCTCTTTGATTTAGCCATTTGTGCCACTGTAGGCTTCAGCAACCTTTTACTAGAAATGGAATCTTTAATGTCTCCAAAAGTGGATCCTGCATAATTCTAGCATTCCTTTCCATAAAACAGACAAGATCCATAAATGAAGCTCGACTTTGTGTCCGTTCCAAAATGCCGTATGCTACGGACCTCCATTTCTCCTCATCTTGTAAGGCAGTTTTGACACAATATGCTTTAGGTTTGATGGGAGATTGTGTTCATCAATGTATTTAATGCTTTGCATTAGATTGCAACAGCCTCTAAGAAAGAGGGCATAGCGTTGTAATGCGTCTCCATCATCTGGTTTTATGTTAGTCCAGTTCAAAGCCTTTTCCATATATGCATTGCTAATTTGGATTTCATCTCCAAAGTGCAGCTCTAAAAGCCTTTTTGCTTCTGCATATCCTGTGTCAGCATCCATATGAAGGCAACTCCTGACAAGCTCATTGGACTGGCCAGATGTAAATTGTTCCAGGTAGTATAACCTATCTTGGCTACTTTCGGTTTTATTTTCAATGCCATGCTCAAATGCTTGCATAAAGGGTCTGAAATTTAATGGCTGACAATCAAACACAGGAATATCTCGACTTGGGAGTGAGGACAGTTTTTGTTGTTGTACAATTAGACTGGCTATATCGTGTAGACTATTTCCATTAGCAACTGAAGTTTGGAGTTGTGAAGGGGAAGTTGGCAATCCAGGCTGGGAGGTTGGCTGTATTACAGATTTCTGAAATGGTTTAGGTGGCTCAGGCCCTTGGTGTATGATCCTTTGCAAAGGTGTTTTGGGAACTACATCAATCTTTACGAATTCAACTGGAGATGAATCTGGATTCAAAGATTGCTCAGACTGTAGACAGTTATCAAAATACTCGTTCATGCCATCCTGTGGTGATTTTAATCTGTCTTGAGAATGCAAGGACTCTTCATAACTCTGCAATACCTTCACTTTGGCATCAACTGCAGCTAGGTCAGTTTCCAATGCTACCTCTTCCATTGCATTTTGTATCTCAGTTTTTGTAGCTTCAAGACCTGTTTTTTTAACCCTGCAGCACGCTGCAACAGAGCTGCCCTTTCAGCTTCTGCTTTAATGCGGGCAGATGATACAGATGACCCTTTGCTCACAGCAGTACCAGAACGACTTGATTTTGACCTTGAGACATTGGATACACTGTCATGTGGAGCAATCACAGATTGAGAGTGACCAGAAGCACTTTCCCACATCTCTACCTCATTTAAAAAGATTTCAAAAGTAGACATTTTTGGCGTATACCATTCATGGTCTCTTTCCTTTTCCTCCTCATTTAGCAATGTTTGCACAGACACATGAAGTTCCTTAAATTCATTTAATGCTGAATTAAACATTTCAAGACCTTTATTAACAGCGTCAATGTCGGCTCCATCCTTAAGCAAGTTTTTTAACTCATTCATCTTGCGAGTACAAACTCCAAGTTTTCCTCTGCGCGTTCCGCAAAGCAGCTTTAAATTCTCGTCTGCCATGGCGGCAAATAACTTCCAGTTTAAAGTAAAAAATATTTATCGACCACAAGTTCTCACAATTCAAATTAAATTCTGAAGTACGAGAGAAATGCGGTTCCAACATAAACTCCCCTCGTTGATTTGAAAGTTTCAAAGATTTACAGCAGAAGATAGACCGCTCCAATAGCGATTAAACTTCAACAGCAGTGGTCACTCCTGTAGTGACTTATCAAATGGGCTTGTTGCCAACACAAACTTTAATTGTTTCACTAAAATGCAAACAATTGCAATGTTCCACTTCTGCGATTCCAACGCGTCTTCGTTGATCGCCGTAATTCTTTACTACTGTAGTGGCCAAATCCAAATTACAAATTTCCATAGCCACATTTAGGCACTGTCGGGTTCTTTTACGCGTTGTCATTAAAGGGTTGTTGCGGTACCTTGTTATCCGGGCAGGTGAAGACGGGCAAGGCGGGTAGGCAGAGCTGGTACTCGGCAGGACAGGACATGCAGGCAGGCAGGGTAGCAAGCAGGCAGGCAGGGTAGTAAGCAGGCAGGCAGGGTAGTAAGCAGGCGGGCAGGGTAGCAAGGTAGCAGGCAAGCAACAGAAGAATCCAAAAGGTGTTTGATGGTTATATGTGAAAAGAATAAAGAACAAGTATCTCCAGTTTCCAGTTTCTTAAATTCCAAACTTTAAATCAAATGCAACTTATGACAGCGACGACGACGACGGTAAAGAATTTTAGGCTCTCAGTGCCTTCCACGCTCAACTCCATTGTCAAACTGAACTGAGAAGCCATTTTACTTATACAAAATAAGAGTCTAATTTTCAAATTAAAAGTTCTCTATTCAATAAGAGTTTTAAAGAATTAACTAAAGAAGACATTGCTAACAAACCTCCTGTTCAAGCCAAAACAAAAATATATATACCAATTTCCAATTAACTTAATTTAGGCTCCTACACACCGGTGAGACAGCAGACTCATCAATGAGATACAAAACTCACTGGTGAGACAGCAGACTCATCAATGAGATACTCACTGATTCCACCAGACTCACTGAACACACAGCGAACTCACTGATCCACAGGGAAAGGTTAGAGGAATGTGGGTTTTGTCTTTGAGTCTGAATTCAGGCTTTAATGTTTTTTATTAATAATAATTTTATGCCCGTTCTGGTCTAGATAATGTCTTTGATAAGATCCTGAACTCCACTGACCCTAACCTGACCGGAGCACGGGAAATTCTAGAAGATATCCACTGCCGTAAACTCTATAAGTGTGTGGGCCTTATGTACATCGAAAATCAACTGAATAAAAAGACGAAAGATGTGAGACAAAAGGTGAGAACTAGAGATGAAAAGAAGAGATGGAAGACAAAAGGGGGGGTGTGAGGGAGAATAGCACAGTAGGGGGCTGCAGGGTCTGATAGTGGTTTTTATTTTCGCTCTAAAATCATCAACCAGCTCAGACCCAAAAACACAGGTGAGGGGCATCACGTACTAGCCACTCTCCAGGATCAGGGATGAGCACCTCACACAATGTTATTTATTCATATGTCTGATAATACATTTCTGATTATGAGTACTCATCTGCAGAATTAGAATGTGTTTATGTGAGACAGGAATAAATAAACACGTAAACTAATAAACATAGCTACAACACAATGATGTAATGAGTGACATGTGTCTGTATTCACTGCAGCAGTAGAACAGCTGATGAGTGGTGCTCTTTTCTCACTGAAATCTCTTTGTGTCCCAGGAGGTGGAGGAATACCTTGGAAAATGGCCAGGCTTGTCTAAGGATGATTTTAAAGTCCTTGTGAGTCTGCATAATTTTTTCCACTTTTTTTCATATGCTTATATAAATGTGTAAAATATTTTTAAGTTTCAGATAACACAACCATTGACTGGTATCATTTATTTCATTGCAATTATTACATATTTAATTTAAGTGCCAACAAACAATTTCCTCATGATTTGAGACTTGCGTCTGAATGTCTTACGTAGATGTAAATTTCTCGGGTTGTGTCATTTTGCGTTCTTTTTTTAGGTGGTGGACATGACCTATGGGATGAAAGATAAGAACCCCATCGACTGCATGCATTTCTACAGTAAAGAGAACCCCAACAAAGCCTTCAAGATCCCTAAAGACAGGGTATGGTCCATCTTGTTTACTGACTATAATATCCAGGCTATGCTACAAAAAAGTAGCAACATTCAATATAAAATCTGCATGGATTGAACAAAAAAAGTAAAACAAATTTCAGGGGGAGACATCAGTGATGCAAAAAAAGATTGTATTGTGAATTTTTTTACTGTATGATGAGAGGAATACTTTTTTATTTTATTTTAACATTACAGAACAGCAATTCATTCATATGATCATGTAAATATAACCACAATGTACCTGCATTCATGAACAAACACACATCCATGAGATGTTCTGCAACTGCATTTGTATCAAATCCTACGACAAATAAAACAGGTAAAGGGAGAGTTTATGTGCTTTTTTCACTCAAAGTTGACTTTAAGCGTTCTGCAGTATGCGGCAAGCCCCAGTGGTTAAAAGGCCTGGGTAATTGGTGGGGTTTCTGTGAGGGTGGCTATATTATCTATAGGCTGTCTCTCCATTACAACATACCATGGCACTTTAAATAGGCTTTATCACAATTATCTTTAAAATACATATTAAACACTGCAGCAAATTTCTCTAAGCATTAACTGTTGAACTATTGAAATCATATATTAGCACAGCGGGTCACTGATGTTCACATGCTACGCCTGGAACGCTAGGCTCGAGAAGGCACTGAATGGAGGAGATGCAAAGAAAATTGGAGCAACTAATCTGCTTCCCTCATCATCAAAATCGATATAATCTATTGAGTTTTAACTTCGACTGATACCAAGGATACCTAAGCCAATAGCTCTTCTCATCCGCCCCCAGCCCCTTCTATGCATTAAATATAAATGTCAGTTACTCTCATTATGCTGTTTGGAGACATGATATAACATAAACATACAAACTTTTCGATTGGTAAAAGATTCTGTGGGATTGGTCAAAGCTGCTTCTGTTATTTTGAAAGTTTTCCATCATCAGATTTCAGAAGTTTTGCAAAATGAGCTTGAAATACAACAATAGCAAGTATGGCATACAGCAATGGTCAAAAATGTACCACGAGAGTCTATAAAAATGAGTAATTACATTACCACTTGCTGAACATTTCAGAGATGTCTTTCATGATAGGATTAAAAAGATCTGATTATCCTTGAGTTCTTCGAAAAGCAGTAGAGGAATAGAGCTAGTGAAGTTTTCTCAGTAGATAATAGATGGCACAGGGCATTGTTGTATTTAAAAAAATGAAAATATAGGCTACTTGGGCGACTGGTAATATGTTTAGGAAACACTAGAATGGCATAACACTATGACCATTTTGGAGGAATTCACAAAGTAGGCAGTTATTTTTAACTCTGTTACAGACTCCGTTTTCAGTAGCTATTTACCGTGGCAGAAAAGGATCTTTTCGCTCGTTCATTTCAGTACCTAGCTGGCACTTGATCTGTGGACTTTCACATTGGGTAGGATTAGCAGAATCTGATAAGAAAATTAATTTAAAGGAGTCCATTTAATTAATTCCTCCTGATATTCACAACTGAAGAGGGATAACTACCTGTCCTGGCACAGCTGATACTTTATAAATCATAGCCAGACTGAAATTCAACTTGATGTGAAACAGTGAGCTCATTAGATGTTAGTCTGGGTAGCCAAGAATAAATTTAAACAAAAAAAATCACAAGTTTGCGTCATGGCTGAAAAAATAAAGAAATAAAGGTATTTTGATGATTTTTTGGATATACATTTTGGCTTCACCTTATTTGGCTAGCAACAATTCCTAATCTTTCATGATCCATAAAAAAATGTATAAAATAAAGAAGCCTAAGGTCTCCATGTGGTAATTCTATTCCTTCATAATTATTTTCTATTTGAGTATTTTATCATTGCTTGGGAAGCGGTAGATTTTTGCATCTGGAAGATTGACTGCTTTATGTTTTTTAGGTTTTATTCATTAATTTTTATATGTAATGTGATGCAGTCGTACCTAAAGGCTCCTGTGTGCTGTACCTGCAGGTCTCTCAGCTGCTGCCGGAAAAGTTCTCTGAGCAGCTGATTCAGGTCTTCTGCACGAAGAAGGAAGAGCAGACCCTGAAAGAAGGCAAGAAGTGCTTTGAGGAATGGAGCAAAAGACAACGATGCAGCCCTCCAGGTAGCTCCCACCCATGGCCTCTCACTCTCTGTAACTGCCAAAGCAATTCATTATGCCTCAAAACTGTACAACCACACAAATATGAATATCATGGGAATTTGTTCAACTCTCAAAATATTTTCAACTTTAAGTTGACATCATGTTTTTATAGATTTTAAGCATTTGTTTACTGATTTAAATTGCTTCTCACAATACTGTACTTTTAAAGGGCTACTGTCATTCTGTAGCTATAAACCAAATAGTAACCAAAATAATAGTGACAAAAAATAACAGTAAACAAAAGTTTTAAGTGTAGCAGTAAATACGCTTATGAGAACAGTGACAGCTGTGTTTAGGGTGAGGAAAAAAAAAGAATGGGAGTATGATTTACTTTAAAGATTTCAAATTTGAGTTCTTAAAGGAAAAAGGCCCATTAGATCTTGTGAAACATTAGGCTATGCATGTAGCACACAAAAATACTATTCTTTACATTACATTACATTAAGGGCATTTTTTAGATGCTCTTATCCAGAGTGACTTACAAGGCAAAGTGCATAAGAATGGTACAAAAAGTACAAAGATAACCCTAGAGAGGGGTAAAGTCCCAAGTGCCAAAGGTGATCGAATAGATCAGGACTCCCCTACGGACTATCTAAAGAGAAAGTAAACAACAACAGCCTAGGTTAAAAACAAATCACAGTTAAAAATAAGAGTAGATAAGGGTAAAGACATTACAAAGAGCAAGGGAGGGGAGGGGAGAGGTGCAGCCTGAAGAGGCCAGTCTTCAGTCTGCGCTTGAAGGTGGCCAGTGTCTCCACTGTTCTGACCTCCACGGGAAGGTCATTCCACCACCGGGGGGCCAGGACAGACAGCAGGCATGACCAGGAAGTGCAGGAGCAGAGAGGGGGTGGCATCAGGTGACCAGAGGTGGCAGAACGGAGGGGTCTGGCAGGGGTGTAGATAATCTTCTGGAAATATGCTGGAGCTGTCCCCTTAACAGCCTGGTGTGCTGGCACCAATGTTTTATGTTTGATGGGAGCGATAACAGGCCGCCAGTGGAGGGCAGTGAGCAGGGGGGTGACATGAGAGTGTCTAGGGAGGTTGTGGATGAGATGAGCTGCAGCATTCTGGATGAGCTGCAGGGGTCTGATGGTGGACACCGGAAGGCCAGCAAGAAGGGAGTTGCAGTAATCCAAGCAGGACAGAACCATTGCTTGGACCAGAAGCTGAGTGGAGTAGATGGCGAGAAAAGTGCAGATTCTCCGGATGACGTACAGGAAGAACCTGCACGACCAACTCACCGCCGCGATGTTCTCGGAGTGTGACAGTCTGTCAATCACCACTCTGAGGTTCTTCACACAGAACGAAGACGAAACCAAGGTGTCCCCAAAAGAAATGGAGAAGTCCAAGATAGGAGAGGAAGTAGCAGGAAAGAAGAGCAGCTCAGGCTTGCCTGGGTTGAGCTTAAGATGATGCTTATCCATCCAGCTCTGGACATCCCTCAGGCAAGCCTGTGTGTCTGATGGGGAGAAGGAGAGGTAAAGTTGAGTGTCATCAGCATAGTAGAGGTAAGATAGACTATGAGCAGAGATTACAGGGCCAAGAGAACGAGTATAGAAGGAGAAGAGAAGGGGACCAAGGACAGAGCCTTGAGGAACACCTGTAGCAAGGTGACGAGGTGCCGATACCGCACTGGCCCAGGAGACCTGGAAGGACCAACCAGAGAGGCAGGACTCAATCCATTCTAGGGCTATGCCACAGATCCCCATTGCCACCAGGGAGGACAGGAGGATGGGGTGGTCAACCGTGTTGAAGGCAGCAGAAAGGTCTAGGAGAGTCTGGACAGAGGAGAGAGAGGCTGCTTGTTCGGCATGAAGAGACTCACTGACAGAGAGCAGTGTGGTCTCAGTCGAGTGGCCAGGCCTGAAGTTGGACTGGTGAGAATCCAGCAGACTGTTCTGTGAAAAGAAAGAAGACAGTTGTTTGGAAGCAGCTCGTTCAAGGGTTTTGGAAAGAAAATGGAGAAGAGAGACAGGGCCAGTGGGGGGCTTGCTTGAAAGAAGAGGGGAAGCATCCAGAAGACAAGGAGTAGTTCACAAGAAAGGTGAAGAATGGAAGGATTTCTGGTGTGATTGCCTGGAAGAGAGAAGAGGGAATCGGGTCAAGAGCACAGGTAGGACGGTGGGAGAGCAGGAGCTGGGAGAAGTCTCCCAGATTGATTAGTGGGGTGCCATCTTCAAGGAAGTAGCTGAGCAGAGTGTCCACTTCATCAAGAAAGTTTCCTAGGGGCCCTGGAGGACGGCAGAGAACAACAATATAGAGCTTAATGGGATACTAAATGAAGACAGAGTGATATTCAAAAACGGAGATGGAAAGGTGAGAGAGGGGCAGAACAGAGAATTTCCAGGAGTGTGAGAGTAGGAAACCAGTGCCATCACCAGTGGCCAGATGGCCGGGAGGTGTGAGAGAAGGAGAAGGAGGAAGAGAGGGCTCCAGAAGTTGTGGTGTTGTCTGGTGTGATCCAGGTCTCGGTAAGGGCGAGGAAATATAGGGAGAGCAGGGAGGCGTAGGCTGAGATGAAGCCTGCCTTCTTCGTGGCAGACTGGCAGTTCCATAGTCCCCCTGTGACAGTGAAGTTGACACTGGGAGAGAGCATTTTATGATGCCATTTAACTCTGTAGTTAAATACAAACCCCACAATGCTGTGCGTGTGATTGGACTTCTCAATGTTACCACAGTAATTGCCAGATTGTGTCACTGTTTACCCAGTGAGTTATGAGATGATTCTGCAGTGTTTGATGGCACCCACTGTACGAGTAATACCCATATTGAGATGATAGGTAATGAGCTCCATATGTGTGTCTACTTCCCCCCTCAGCTGTTCCTTTTGTGGATAATAACAGGGGGGAGCTCATTAAAAAGTTGACTGACATACAGTATGTTGTCAATGCACTAAAGGAAAAATTCCCAGGCAAAGAGTTCCCCAGCATTACATCTCCTGAGAAACAAATGGAAGAGCTATATAGCTTTCTGGATTCAGAAGGAGATGCAGTGAAATCTGCTTTCTTCACTGTACTCTCAGAGAAGGAGCCCCATCTGGTCAAAGAGCTGGGTAAGTGCTCTCAGTCTCAATCCAAAGTACGTTCATTATTGTAACATAAAGGGATACTGTAACAGTTTGGCAGTTATAACTTTTCATTTACTTGCCAAAAGTTGAGAAACCCACCAGTAACATAAAAAGTGAATCACATTTGTTATCAGAATTGTGGGTTTTTCTATAGCTGTCTCCAGAAGAGTATGTTTTGAATATTTAGAAAACATTTGAATATGATCTTTCAGATCAATGCTATGCAAGCAGAGCAGGAAGGTATTCAAATGTCTTGTTTGCCATGTAGTTATGTTCACATAGATTGGTATTCGAGTGTCATGCAAATAAAACTTACTCTGTATTGAACCAGCACAAAAGCTAAATATCAAAAGGTAC
>CM040754.1:767500-795000 GCA_022829145.1 Albula goreensis
GCTGTGGCTGGACTGGGACTTGAACTGCCAACCTCAGAGGTCCCAGTCATGTACCTTAGCCACTAGGCTATAGGCTGCCCCATGTAACACAGAATTCTAATAACATTCCTCAATACTAAGAGCCAATCTGCTTTATGCTTTTTCCTGTCATTTGGTCTTTTTTTACTGTTATGTAGCTTTAGGTGTTCATTGGGGAGAATTTGATTTCATGTAATTACAGTACAGGAAGGTAAAAGACTGAAAAACATAAAGTCCAAATTAATAAGGAATCTACATTTTCATCTCTACATGGGTAGGCAGCACTGCTGTTGGTGGGCTGTGTATATTTTGGGATGGAAGGATGTTCCCTCATATTACACAGCTCATAGACATTTGAACAGATTGGCAATAATGTCAATGTATTTAGCCATGAGTTAATGAAATGAAGCAGCTCTCTACCTCCACTAATGTAGTGTTAGTGTTGGCCTCCTGTAGGGGCATTGCTGCCTCCTGTCTGACTCAACGCCCCCCTCATCTGATTAGTTTAAATGTGTCCTTCTCCATTTTAAGTGTAACCCTGTGGGTTCTCACTTCTAAGAAAGAGAAGGAGCTAAAATGTTTTTTCATATCCACTGTACTCAGAGAGCAAGATCTTGGACAAGTTTAATCTGAGCAGATGCCTGACAGATAGTCTGAATTTTAGTGGTGGACCCCATGTGTGAAAGTCGAGCACTCTGGAGCTGGACGCTCATATTCCCTCTTATTCGCTCCACTGTTACTTTCCACACAAGAGGCCATCATGGAAATCTCATTCTGAGCATTGTGACCAATGACATCCGCATGTTGGACAGGTGCCTTAGTTTAACCACGGTACCTGCCCAGTCCAGAGAAACCTGTATTCATTATAACTCATCTCTTTGTTTGCTTGTGTTTATCTAAGGCAGAGCTGCCCTGTTTTAATTAGTGTTTCTGCTGGGCCGTGTTTGTGTCTCTTCATCTGCTAGGGTGGTGTGATATATAGAGTATGTTTTTATTTACTTTAGATGAGCAGATCTTACCGAAATATTTACGATGCAATGTGTGTTTCTCCTGCACCCACATTTTGAATACATACACATCCAACATATTCTACAGTATATACAATAGTCCCCCTTCCAACAGTCTCAAGAAAGAGCCGCCACATCAAAATAAAGTCCCCAATAACAACAAAAACGCAGTCTCCAGTGGTGAACAAAAATCAAAGATCCCAAAAAACTCAGTTTAAGGCACAGATCTCACCTGCTTCCAGAAGTGTTTGCAGTTGCAGGTAAGCCGACCTTCTGTTTCAGGAATCATTTTTATTTTTGAAATTGAGAGAAGACCAAGAGTGTGCAAAGCTGTCATCAAAGCAAATGGTGGCTACTTTGAAGAATCTAAAATTTTAAACATATTCTGGTTTGGTTAACACTTTTTTGTTTACCATATGATTCCATATGTGTTCCTTCATCGTTTGGATGACTTCAGTGTTAATCTACAATGTATAAAATAAAAAAATAAAGAAAAACCATTGAATGAGAAGGTGTGTCCAAACTTTTGACTGGTACTGTATATATATATATATATATATATATATATATATATATATATATATATAATATGCTAATATGATATCATATGTATATAATATTAGCATATTATGCATTCTTCAAAAATATGGCTGTAGTAATTGGAATTATTCATCCACAGGTTCCCCAGTAATATTATAATAAAATGTAAATGTTGAAAAATGAAACATGAATGTGTCTCAAACTGCCAGCGTAAAACCAGCAACACCTCAGTCCAAGTAAAGGGAGGGGCCATATCACACACCATATAAATAACCCTGTTCACTTATTCCACTCAGGCCCTTTGGCTTGATACACTGCACTTCTTCAAGAAGCCTACCTTTTTAGAAACAAACATCTTTATTTGGCAAATTCAAATAATTTTTAATTTGACCACTTTCCTTGTCATCTCATCCAGCAGGTAAGATTTGTGTATACATTTTTAATTGTAGGGTTTCAAGCTCATTAGTTAGAAAACATAGCAAAAATTAGAACTCATTTAATTATTTGCAAAAATATTGAAGTATCTTACTGAAGTGTCTCAATTAATTAAACAATTATTTTGAGACAATGAGATTTCCAAAATTAAGAAAATGAACAACACACAATTTCAGTTTTTTTTTTTAAAAAATGCAAATTACTTTTCAAACCTGATTATAAAAGACTATAATTTAACAATTACAAACACTTTAATTTTATTAATTATGCCATCACAAACACAATCTGGGAACACCCATTTATATCAATATTGTCATAAAAGTATGCGGATCGTTAGCTAGCGAACCAATGAGGATTGAAAAAGGGAATCAATGAACAAGCTCATAATAGCAACGCAACGCAACTTCCAAAGCAAACTAAACAAACATTTATATTTTGATTTTGGGTTAAATTGACCAGATTAATCCATTTACCCATCTGTAGGAAGACCCTTCTCTTTTAAATCAGAGTATATGACAGTGAGGGGTGCATCGCTTTACACGGTACAGACCTCCAGAGATTCAGAAGAATTGAAGTCCCCCACACATCCACTAAGTGTGCTTTCAGGTCAAACTAGTTTGTTTGGGTGCTCTTTTCAGCGTTCCTGAGGAGAAAGCACTGGGTGAATAGATGCATAACGTAAGCGTTTATTCAGCTATTCCACATTATTTTTCACAGAGCAAACGCTATTCACTATAGAACAGATACAGACTTTACAAACACAATTGATAAAATTCAGCCTATTCAAACAGTATTTTTCCCCTTGATTCTTTAGCCATCAACCATGCTCATAGTGTACCTTTTATAAACTACAGTGATATCTTAACTGCTTGACTTTAAGTTGTTATTATGCTTAATGGCAGATTTTAATTCACAGACACCTGGCTTTGCTTTAATTACCCATAGATTTTCTGCATCTTAAATTCCACCTGAGACAGATATATAGTATATTGTTGGTCCTGTACAAAATCTTGCATCTCTTACCATATGAACTTATGAAAAGGGATTAAAAATGTTTCAATGTAGCCAGACAAATGATAGTCACATGGTGTTTTGAATGAAATGTATGAGCCACACGGCCAGGACAAAACTGTCCTACACTCTGATGCCATGGAAACGGAAATGGAGTTTTTACAGCCCCACGGATAAGCTGCACCTTTCACTGTTTATAAGAGGTTCATGGACTTTTGTACTGCACAGATACACATTTATATACAAATACTATAAAAGTAAAATCCAGTATTTAACCATTCTTATGTGTGTTTTCCCTCAGCAATGTCAGAGGTTCCAGAGGAACAATATAAGGTAAGAACAGGAGACTCACTGAGGTTTTTCTTTAAAAGGAAAAAAAAACATGTTCTATGATGTTGCAGTCTGGGCTCTGGGGTGGTCAGGCCTTCATACTTTTCCAACTCGCAAAAGGAGTAGCATATCTGTGAAATATCCATCACAGCAGTGTACCTGTGAGAGCAGGTGCATCAGAGCTCTGGTGTGTATGTCATTTAGAATGGGATCTGATGCCCCACCCACAATCTGACACACTGTTACAGAACATCATGCACCAATAGGCTGGCATTTCTGAACCAGCCAATCACTCTGGGGTGGCCAGCCCCTTCAGCTTCTTTAATCACCATCAGCTTCTTTAATGCTTTGTCTTGATCTTATCGGCGGTGTGCTTGATGTCATCGTCTTGTTGTTGTACAATGAATTTGTTCCTCCTCATTTTGTTTCCAGAAGGTATGGCATGAGTAAGGCTCATGAGTAAGGGTTTTTTTTCATGAAAAATACCAATATTTTCAGATTTTATTTTTAATTATGAAAATGTGTTTGAAAATCTGATGAAAAATATAACAACCTTGAGGATCAGATGTCCAGCTGAAATCTACTTTTCTGAAACATTGGCATCGTAGGTTTTGTTAATGGAACAGTTGATTTTGCTTTTTAGTAGTGTTAAGATCTTAAGATCACTGTTTCACTGTTTGAAAAAATATGTAACTCTTAAGAAACAGTGAACAGTTTTCGATGCATGGCCAACAAAATCTTGGTGAAAATCATAATGAATGGTCCTTTAAAAGGGGAAGATCAGTTCAAACTAATATTGAAGAGCCTTTTGCATGATTAATAAAGGTTTGTTTGAATATATCAGCATTCATGATGCTTTCATGAAAAACAAAACACTGATTATCAAGTCCAGATGTTTTTACAAATCCCCAAACTTGCAAAGATCCCCCACCATGCCAAAATGATGTTTTTTGTCAGCTCACATTCTTTTCTCACAGTGGAAGGTTCAAAAGAAACTCCTGTAAAAAATCAGACCTAAAGCAACACTGGAGCTTGTTTTTTCCTATCTCTCAAAAATAAAAGCTTTAAGCTTAAAAATTTCTTGTTCCTGTAAATTTTGTTTGTTTGAAGGTGTTTAACGACCCCATCCATGGGCACATCGCTTTGCACCCCCTGCTGGTCAGAATCATCGACACACCCCAGTTTCAGAGGCTGCGCAGCATTAAGCAGCTGGGCGGGACCTACTTTGTCTACCCAGGAGCCGCCCACAACCGCTTTGAGCACTCCATTGGGTAAGAGCTGGGGCGGTTTGCATCCCTCAGACCCTCGGTTTCCTCCCTCCAACGGAGCCAACAAAACTTCCACTCATTCACTACCAAACGCCTTCAAAGTCACACAATCAATGAGCTGCACATGCTAACACAAAAGTACATAAATGACAACATTTATCCTAAATACAACTGAAATCAATGGGCCTCATTTATCAATATTTTCGTAAAATTCCATTCCCAGCACAGATTCTTGTGTACACAGTGGAGCTGAATGGCTGTTTTTTGGAGCAGGGTGGATGCTGATTGGCTACTTTGAATGCAGGATGTGCAGTAATTGGTTTCTCCGGGTGCAGGGTGTGCCACCTGGCGGGTGAGCTAGTTCAGGTCCTGAAGAATCGGCAGCCAAAGCTTGACATCGATGACAGAGATATCCTCTGTGTCCAGATCGCCGGGCTGTGCCACGACCTGGGTGAGCGCCGGACCCCCCCTTCACTCTGCCCTGTGAACACCCCATTATCCCAGAGTCATACCCATACAGAGTTGGGGTAACACAGTGGTAAAGGGGGGTGGGGGTGTGGGTTCCTTAATTTCTAACTCTGGGCCATGTGGTTTTCAGGTCATGGCCCATTCTCCCACTTGTTTGATGGGATGGTCATTCCTAAAATACTACCCAACAGTAAATGGAAGGTATGGGGCTTTTATTTCCTCTTTCTAGAGGTGATGGGGATCTTCTACACTTTCATTTTATAACCTTTACCGTGAATGCTATAGTTAGACATTCCTAACATGTTTGTACATGTGTGGGTGTGTATTTGTCTGTATACATGTGTGTGTTTATTTGTTTGTGTACATATATGTGTGTGTGTGTGTGTGCCTTGTGTGTGTCTGTGTGTGTGTGCCTGTGTGTGTGTGTCTGTGTGTGTGTGTGTGCCTGTGCCTGTGTGTGTGTGTGTGTGTCTGTGTGTGTGTGCCTGTGCCTGTGTGTGTGTGTGTGTGTGTGTGTGTGTGTGCCTGTGCCTCTGTGTGTGTGTGTGTGTGTGTGTGTTTCAGCATGAGCAGGCCTCTGAGAAGATGTTTGTTCACCTGGTCGAGGTGAACGATCTGGAGTCCGTAATGAAGCACTATGGCCTGGTTCTGCCTGCAGACCTGGAGTTCATTAAGGAGCTGATCAATGGCCCACAGGACTCACAGACCCCAGTGTGTTGCCATGACAACCACCTCCCACACACTTACAGGCACATCGCACACACTTTGTTTATGGAATGAGGGTGCATACAGGCATGAAACTTACAGACACACTCTAAAGACATCAATCTGCCCATTTGATTCATATACACCAAAACATGGCCAGAAAAACTGCACCATAGTGGTAAACCTGGCCTGTAGCATGTAGCCTAATTACACAATTAACATGCTTGCATATTTTGATATGAATTTGTGACTTTGTACATGAACTTAATGCGTGTGTTTGTTTGTGTGTATGTGTGTATGTACACGTGTGTGTGTGTGTGTTTGTATGTGTGTGTGTTTGTACATGAACATAATGCGTGTGTTTGTTTGTGTGTGCCTGAATGTGTGTGTTTGTACATGTGTATGTGTGTGTGTACACGTGTGTGTATGTGTGTGTTTGTATGCGTGTGTGTTTGTACATGTGTGTGTCCTCTCCACAGTGGCCATACAAAGGTCGAACTGAAGGCAAATGCTTTCTCTACGAGATCGTAGCGAACAAGGTGACCGGCATCGATGTGGACAAGTGGGACTATTTTGGACTATTTTGCCAGGTGTGGAACAGAAGAGGCTTGGATTTAAAATAAATTAATTTGGAAATTGTGCCTTTTGAGGGGCGTATTTTATCCAAAAGCACACCTCTCCTCCTCCCCTTTGCTGGCATACAGAGCCGTCTGTTTGTCACAGTGCGAGATGGCTTTATCACAGTGCGAGATAGCTTTGTCACAGTGCGAGATGGCTTTGAGATAGCTTTGTCACAGTGTGAGATGGCTTTGTCACAGTGTGAGACGACAGTGTGAGATGGCTTTGTCACAGTGTGAGATGAGATTTGTCACAGTGTGAGACTTTGTCACAGTGTGAGATGGCTTTGTCACAGTGTGAGATTTGTCACAGCTTTTTGTCACAGTGTGAGATAGTGTGAGTCTTTGTCACAGTGTGAGATGGCTTTTTCACAGTGTGAGATGGCTTTATCTTTGTCACAGTGTGAGATGGCTTTGTGTGTGAGATGGCTTTATCACAGTGTGAGATGGATGGTCACAGTGTGTCTTTACAGTGTGAGATGGCTTTGTCACAGTGTGAGATGGATTTATCCCTTTGTCCAGGTCTGTGAGATAGCTTTGTCACAGTGTGAGATGTCACAGTGTGAGATGGCCACAGTGTGAGATAGCTTTGTCACAGTGAGAGATAGCTTTGTCACAGTGTGAGATGGCTTTGCCACAGTGTGAGATAGCTTTGTCAAGATGGCGGCCCTTGTCCAGGTCTGTGAAATGGTTGAATGTGCCAGAGCGCAGCTTGCTGATTGGCTGTTCTCTGTCCAGCTCTTTCTCCTGTCTGCTTGTGTTTTCAGGGACTGCTACCACCTTGGCATCCAGAACAACTTTGATTATGAGCGCTTACTGAAGTTTGCGCGTGTGTGTGTGGTGGAGGGGAGAAAGCACATCTGCACCAGAGACAAGGTAACGTTTAGAGGAGTTTAGACCCAGAGAGAGTAGGCCAGAATCCACACTACAGAGTGGATTCTGTAGTGTGCAGTAGGCCAGAATCCAGACTACAGCCAGAGAGAGGAGACCAGAATCCAGACTACAGCCAGAAAGAGTAGACCAGAATCCAGGCTACAGCCAGAGAGAGTAGGCCAGAATCCACACTACAGCCAGAGAGAGTAGGCCAGAATCCAGACTACAGCCAGAGAGAGTATGCCAGAATCCACATGAGAGCCAGAGAGTGTAGACCAGAATCCACACTTCAGCCAGAAAGAGTTGGCCAGAATCCAGACTACAGCCAGAGAGAGTAGACCAGAATCCAGACTACAGCCAGAGAGAGTAGACCAGATTCCACACTACAGTCAGAGAGAGTAGGCCAGAATCCAGACTACAGCCAGAGAGAGTAGACCAGAATCCAGACTACAGCCAGAGAGAGTAGACCAGAATCCAGACTATAGCCAGAGAGAGTAGACCAGAATCCAGACTACAGCCAGAGAGAGTAGACCAGAATCCAGATTAAAATCAGAGAGAGTAGACCAGAATCCACAACTCAGCCAGATAGAGTAGACCAGAATCCAGACTACAGCCAGAGAGTGTAGACCAGAATCCAGACTACTTTTTACTTTAAAAAGTTTATTTATTTGGGCAATCATAAAAGCTGCAAAATTTCAGTGAACTGATGTTTCATTGTTGTTACTACCATGTTGTTTCAGGAAGTTGACAACCTGTACAATATGTTCCACACACGGAATGGTCTCCATCGCAGAGCCTACCAGCACAAAGTCAGCAACGCCATCGAGCTCATGTGAGTAGGAACACTCCCCTTTCTGTGGGGGCCGCCCCCTGCAAGCGATGGAAACTTTTGTTGCTTTCAGTGAGCTGCAGTTTTTGGCTCCATTGGTCAAAAAGATTCATGCGCTTGAGTCAGTCATTCATGGATCATCCTTGCATTCAGTAGAGCTTCCAAGAAACTGAGATTTTGCTCAGTTCATCATTCGTTCTACCAGAGTGCAGTTCCTGCTGCATCCACTAGTTCAGTAAAATGTGAGTTTCAAGAGAGTGTTTTGTACTTTATGGCTATTTGCCCTGCTCAGGACCAGACCAAGGACAGATGAAGAATGGTCTTACCTCATAAATACCTAAATACCTAC
Source organism: Albula goreensis (assembly GCA_022829145.1). Lineage (NCBI taxonomy): Eukaryota > Metazoa > Chordata > Actinopteri > Albuliformes > Albulidae > Albula > Albula goreensis. The sequence goes on from CM040754.1 coordinate 775,951, forward strand.
CAGCCGCAGGGGGGCCACCACCTCTCTCCTACTCTCCTCCAGGACAGTTAGCGTGTGTGTGTTTGTGCATGTATAAGTTTGGATCACTTTACCCTTCTATAAACCACAGCTTCTACTTTCATGGTCATGAATAATTCAGGAAAATGTGAAGTCATGTGATAAAAAGTGTGTCCCTCTACCAGCTCATCTCTATAAACTTTTTTTTGTACAAGCAGAACTTATTCTGGGACAACGATCTACTGCATTAGGGCCTCTGGGTGGCTCTTAGGATGAAACTTTGCCTGTGAGCTCTGAGGTCGGGGGTCCAACATCGGCAAAGTGCCTTCTCATGTAGCTAACAGTATTACATACTGGATTAGCTGAACTGTATTTTCAGTTCAGCTCTGACCAGTGAATGGCTCTTATTCTCTAGCTCCGTGGTTTTGTGGCTCAGTAGCTCTCGGTAGCTTTGCTTCCTTTCATTGGCTCCTGTAGTTTTCTCATGTTCACTTCTCATTCTCCTTGTGGCTGTCTGGTTGGCTTTTAAGTAAGCCTATCAGCATTGACCTTTCACTTCATGAGTCACCACCTATTCCCGAGGTCCTGAAGTACTAAATAATGACGACATTTAGCTACAGTGTGTATTTGGCCAAAATGTTCTTCTTTACTGAGTCTGTTACTCACAGGTTTGGACTGAATGTATGGGCAGAGTGTGACTCTTCCTGTCTTTAGGATAACGGAGGCTTTGGTGAAGGCCAACAACTACATCGAGATCCAGGGCTCAGGAGGGAAAAGGCTCAAGATGTCTGAGGCCATAGAGGACATGGAGGCCTACAGCAAACTCACCGGTGAGACAGCAGACTCATCAATGAGATACCAAACTCACCGGTGAGACAGCAGACTCATCAATGAGATACCAAACTCACCGGTGAGACAGCAGACTCATCAATGAGATACCAAACTCACCGGTGAGACAGCAGACTCATCAATGAGATACCAAACTCACCGGTGAGACAGCAGACTCATCAATGAGATACCAAACTCACCGGTGAGACAGCAGACTCATCAATGAGATACCAAACTCACCGGTGAGACAGCAGACTCATCAATGAGATATCAAACTCACCGGTGAGACAGCAGACTCATCAATGAGATACCAAACTCACCGGTGAGACAGCAGACTCATCAATGAGATACCAAACTCACCGGTGAGACAGCAGACTCATCAATGAGATACCAAACTCACCGGTGAGACAGCAGACTCATCAATGAGATACAAAACTCACCGGTGAGACAGCAGACTCATCAATGAGATACAATCTCACTGGTGAGACAGCAGACTCATCAATGAGATACTCACTGATTCCACCAAACTCACTGAACACACAGCGAACTCACTGATCCACAGGGAAAGGTTAGAGGAATGTGGGTCTTTTCTTTGAGTCTGAATTCAGGCTTTAATGTTTTTTATTAATAATAATTTTATGCCCGTTCTGGTCTAGATAATGTCTTTGATGAGATCCTGAACTCCACTGACCCTAACCTGGCCGGAGCACAGAAAATCCTCCAAGATATCCACTGCCGTAACCTCTATAAGTGTGTGGGCCTTATGTACATCGAAAATCAACTGAATAAAAAGACGAAAGATGAGAGACAAAAGGTGAGAACTAGAGATGAAAAGAAGAGATGGAAGACAAAAGGGGGGGTGTGAGGGAGAATAGCACAGTAGGGGGGGCTGCAGGGTCTGATAGTGGTTTTTGTTTTTACTCTCAAATCATTAACCAGCTCAGACCCAAAAACACAGGTGAGGGGCATCGCGTACTAGCCACTCTCCAGGATCAGGGATGAGCGCCTCACACAATGTTATTTATTCATATGTCTGATAATACATTTCTGATTATGAGTACTCATCTGCAGAATTAGAATGTGTTTATGTGAGACAGGAATAAATAAACACGTAAACTAATAAACGTAGCTACAACACAATGATGTAATGAGTGACTGTATTCACTGCAGCAGTAGAACAGCTGATGAGTGGTGCTCTTTTCTCACTGAAATCTCTTTGTGTCCCAGGAGGTGGAGGAACACTTTGGAAAATGGCCAGGCTTGTCTAAGGATGATTTTAAAGTCCTTGTGAGTCTGCATGATTTTTTCCACTTTTTTTCATATGCTTATATATATGTGTAAAATATTTTTAAGTTTCAGATAACACAACCATTGACTGGTATCATTTATTTCATTGCAATTATTACATATTTAATTTAAGTGCCAACAAACAATTTCCTCATGATTTGAGACTTGCGTCTGAATGTCTTACGTAGACACTGCACCGCAACCCAAAGAAGCATTGGAGGCCTTCTGATGTAAATTTCTCGGGTTGTGTCATTTTGCGTTCTTTTTTTAGGTGGTGGACATGACCTATGGGATGAAAGATAAGAACCCCATCGACTTCATGCATTTCTACAGTAAAGAGAACCCCAACAAAGCCTTCAAGATCCCTAAAGACAGGGTATGGTCCATCTTGTTTACTGACTATAATATCCAGGCTATGCTACAAAAAAGCAGCAACATTCAATATAAAATCTGCATGGATTGAACAAAAAAAGTAAAACAAATATCAGGGGGAGACATCAGTGATGCAAAAAAAGATTGTATTGTGAATTTTTTTACTGTATGATGAGAGGAATACTTTTTTATTTTATTTTAACATTACAGAACAGCAATTCATTCATATGATCATGTAAATATAACCACAATGTACCTGCATTCATGAACAAACACACATCCATGAGATGTTCTGCAACTGCATTTGTATCAAATCCTATGACAAATAAAACAGGTAAAGGGAGAGTTTATGTGCTTTTTTCACTCATAGTTCACTTTAAGCGTTCTGCAGTATGCGGCAAGCCCCAGTGGTTAAAAGGCCTGGGTAATTGGTGGGGTTTCTGTGAGGGTGGCTATATTATCTATAGGCTGTCTCTCCATTACAACATACCATGGCACTTTAAATAGGCTTTATCACAATTATCTTTAAAATACATATTAAACACTGCAGCAAATTTCTCTAAGCATTAACTGTTGAACTATTGAAATCATATATTAGCACAGCGGGTCACTGACGTTCACATGCTACGTCCGGAACGCTGGGCTAGAGAAGGCACTGAATGGAGGAGATGCAAAGAAAATTGGAGCAACTAATCTGCTTCCCTCATCATCAAAATCGATATAATCTATTGAGTTTTAACTTCGACTGATACCAAGGATACCTAAGCCAATAGCTCTTCTCATCCGCCCCCAGCCCCTTCTATGCATTAAATATAAATGTCAGTTACTCTCATTCTGCTGTTTGGAGTCATGATATAACATAAACATACAAACTTTTCGATTGGTAAAAGATTCTGTGGGATTGGTCAAAGCTGCTTCTGTTATTTTGAAAGTTTTCCATCATCAGATTTCAGAAGTTTTGCAAAATGAGCTTGAAATACAACAATAGCAAGTATGGCATACAGCAATGGTCAAAAATGTACCACGAGAGTCTATAAAAATGAGTAATTACATTACCACTTGCTGAACATTTCAGAGATGTCTTTCATGATAGGATTAAAAAGATCCGATTATCCTTGAGTTCTTCGAAAAGCAGTAGAGGAATAGAGCTAGTGAAGTTTTCTCAGTAGATAATAGATGGCACAGGGCATTGTTGTATTTAAAAAAATGAAAATATAGGCTACTTGGGCGACTGGTAATATGTTTAGGAAACACTAGAATGGCATAACACTATGACCATTTTGGAGGAATTCACAAAGTAGGCAGTTATTTTTAACTCTGTTACAGACTCCGTTTTCAGTAGCTATTTACCATGGCAGAAAAGGATCTTTTCGCTCGTTCATTTCAGTACCTAGCTGGCACTTGATCTGTGGACTTTCACATTGGGTAGGATTAGCAGAATCTGATAAGAAAATTAATTTAAAGGAGTCCATTTAATTAATTCCTCCTGATATTCACAACTGAAGAGGGATAACTACCTGTCCTAGCACAGCTAATAGTTTATAAATCATAGCCAGACTGAAATTCAACTTGATGTGAAACAGTGAGCTCATTAGATTTTAGTCTGGGTAGCCAAGAATAAATTTAAACAAAAAAAATCACAAGTTTGCATCATGGCTGAAAAAATAAAGAAATAAAGGTATTTTGATGATTTTTTGGATATACATTTTGGCTTGACCTTATTTGGCTAGCAACAATACTTAATCTTTCATGATCCATAAAAAAATGTATAAAATAAAGAGGCCTAAGGTCTCCATGTGGTAATTCTATTCCTTCATAATTATTTTCTATTTGAGTATTTTATCATTGCTTGGGAAGCGGTAGATTTTTGCATCTGGAGGATTGACTGCTTTATGTTTTTTAGGATTTATTCATGAATTTTTATATGTAATGTGATGTAGTCGTACCTAAAGGCTCCTGTGTGCTGTACCTGCAGGTCTCTCAGCTGCTGCCGGAAAAGTTCTCTGAGCAGCTGATTCAGGTCTTCTGCATGAAGAAGGATGAGCAGACCCTGAAAGAAGGCAAGAAGTGCTTTGAGGAATGGAGCAAAAGACAACGATGCAGCCCTCCAGGTAGCTCCCACCCATGGCCTCTCACTCTCTGTAACTGCCAAAGCAATTCATTATGCCTCATAACTGTACAACCACACAAATATCTGCCAACGCAATTCACACAAACATGAATACCTTGGGAATGGAAATATTTGTACAGCAAGCCATAAAGGAGCAATAGGCTGAAGCATGTTCAACTTAAAACAAAACTTATTTATTCTTATCTGAAAATAAAGGGAATACAAATAAATAAACCTAAATTAAATGTATACCTTCTGTTACATGCCTGACTGACATACTGTCCCTCTGCTCAGGGAGATCCCCAACACAAAGCGGAGCAACTGTCTAAGAAACTTCAAGTCTCAGGTGATCTTTTCATGAATGAATTGCATTTGTTATCACGAAACTAAAAACCTTTACAAACAGAGTCCAATGCGAAAAAATATTCAGGAAATATTTGGATCCGAATTTTGACAGAAGCACCTTGCGCACCTAGACCGATTTCCCCCCATCATTCTAAAAGAAATTTGCAACATGAAAGACTGAATGGAGATGGAGTACTCTTATGACAAGACAATTATGTAGTTATAATTTTTCTGGGAAGTAAACTTGCCTCAGGAGGTAGAAGGGATAGGGGAAACTGTGTTGATCTTCCAGAAGAACAAGCACAGAATACCACACATTTAGAGTTACTTTCCCAGGATTACATGATGTTGACAACAACCACATGAAGAAGTGAGTTCCATTGGAGCATCATACTGACAAACTGAGCCTCACATAGTTACACACTGTCTCACTTTAACACGTTGAGCATTTACACACTGGCACACAGAGCATCAGTCTGACACACTGGGTATCACACTAAAATACAGAGCATCAGTCTGACACGCTGAGTATCACACTGACACACAGAGCATCAGTCTGACACACTGAGTATCACACTGACACACAGAGCATCAGTCTGACACGCTGAGTATCACACTGAAATGGCACAGAGCATCAGTCTGACACGCTGAGTATCACACTGACACACAGACACACATCAGTCTGACACACTGAGTATCACACTGGCACACAGAGCATCAGTCTGACAAGCTGAGTATCACACTGGCACACAGAGCATCAGTCTGACACGCTGAGTATCACACTGACACACAGAGCATCAGTCTGACACACTGAGTATCACACTGACACACAGAGCATCAGTCTGACAAGCTGAGTATCACACTGACACACAGAGCATCAGTCTGACAAGCTGAGTATCACACTGGCACACAGAGCATCAGTCTGACACGCTGAGTATCACACTGACACACAGAGCATCAGTCTGACACGCTGAGTATCACACTGACACACAGAGCATCAGTCTGACACGCTGAGTATCACACTGACACACAGAGCATCAGTCTGACACGCTGTCAGTCTGACACGCTGAGTATCACACTGACACACAGAGCATCAGTCTGACACGCTGAGTATCACACTGACACACAGAGCATCAGTCTGACACGCTGAGTATCACACTGACACATCAGAGCATCAGTCTGACATCAGCTGAGTATCACACTGACACACAGAGCATCAGTCTGACACACTGAGTATCACACTGACAGAGCATCAGTCTGACACAGCTGAGTATCACACTGGCACACAGAGCATCAGTCTGACACGCTGAGTATCACACTGGCACACAGAGCATCAGTCTGACATGCTGAGTATCACTGACACACAGAGCATCAGTCTGACACATCACACTGAGAGCATCAGTCTGACACACTGAGTATCACACTGGCACACAGAGCATCAGTCTGACACGCTGAGTATCACACTGACACACAGAGCATCAGTCTGACACTGACAGTATCACACTGACACACAGAGCATCAGTCTGACACGCTGAGTATCACACTGACACACAGAGCATCAGTCTGACACGCTGAGTATCACACTGGCACACAGAGCATCAGTCTGACACGCTGAGTATCACACTGACACACAGAGCATCAGTCTGACACGCTGAGTATCACACTGACACACAGAGCATCAGTCTGACACGCTGAGTATCACACTGGCACACAGAGCATCAGTCTGACACGCTGAGTATCACACTGGCACACAGAGCATCAGTCTGACACGCTGAGTATCACACTGACACACAGAGCATCAGTCTGACACGCTGAGTATCACACTGACACACAGCATTACTGATAGAAAGACAATATGAAAATATTACATCAGTGTTGACTGTCTTCTGAAACTGTTGTCACATATTTATCTTTCTGTTTCAGGGGGCTGAAATGGAAGAACAACATGAAGGTAAGAATTCAAATGTAGCAATGATTATTCAGCTGTTCTGTGGTCAGTCTGCCTACCGCACAAAGCTAATGGTACTGCAGCTGCTCTTGGGTTATTTTTTGATACTCTGCACTGTGATAAAATATGTTTTACCACAAAATCATGGGATTGAGACATGTTTTCATCAACCTCAATTTAAAAGATGGTCGGAATGTAATCCAGCACAGAGATGTTCTCCAGGTCCAGAGTTACATTAACACTGGTACAGATAACACACACACACACACACACACACACACCCTCCAGCAGGCTCACAGACTCCCACTCATACAGTGTGTCTCTATCTCCCCCTGCAGGTGGAGTCTAGGTACTGCGGCTGTGAGATCCAGATGGAGAATATTTACTCAGCACTGGCACACCCAGACTGCCCACCCCTCCCACAGTACTCCCACTTTATACCTGCTGAGGTTATGGTGTTTTAAGCATGTGCTTATGGGATGTTTATGGTTTTATTTCTCTTATTAGGGTTTGTTATGCATGGATTCGTTTTGTATTCAGGATTTATATTTTGGCTGGGGCTAGGACCTTTAAATTAGTGCAGAGTAATGTGATGTAATATTGTGCCTCCTACAAAAATTGGGGGATTCACACAAAACGTAGTTTGCAGCAGATTTTGGACCAAGATTTTTGGAGCTACTCTTTGTATAAAGGTTCTGCTCTAAAGACGACCAAATCACAAGCCAACGCAATGGATGTGATTTTTTACAAAAATGTTGTTAAATTTAACATGATTTTCCATGAGGTGATGAAACCTGGTATTTAAGGTGGACAGACTTTAAATGACTCCTCAAAATGAATCCATGAGTATATATCAAAATTTATTACAAAGTTTTGTGAAAGGCGCCAAAACAAAATTTTTAAATGTTCCTTTATTTGGCCACTGCATACTGTCTTTCATTTATTTGGGTCAGTGGAGGAAAGGAGCTCCACAGGTTTGTTTTTAAAAATATGTTTTATGCATTGTGGGTAACGTAGTTCATTTGGTTTGTATACGCAGGGATTGGTTTCAGTAATTAATTAATAATTTAAATAATTGGTTTCAGTGCTATTGCTTTGGTGGTGGGATAAATGTTTCTGTTGAATGTATTATTTTTATGTCTTTATTCTATATGTAGCGAAGGTAATTAAGTGATTTATTGTTACTCTTTGGTTAATTGACTTTCTTTGAGAAATGATATGGTCTGGAAGGGGATAAGCTTAATTAAGGCCCTCCAGCTGAGTAAGAGAAGAGAAGGCTGTGGTTGTGTTTAAACCCACATACAGCCATCTGAGGAATGATTGCCTTAAATGTCATGTTTCCATAATTGCCCACTGTTTATGTATCGTTACTTAATTTTGTTTTTCTTTGTTTTGGGCAAATAAAAATCACCACCATTCACCCTGTTTCTGCTGTTGGCCGCCTATTGACTGCTCGCCCTCCTCACACGTGAAGTAATTCTGCCCTTGTTTTAGTCCTCTCTTAAGTGTTACTCTGCTTCCCCCATGTGGGAATTTATGCACACAACATGACCGATCCATGTTACTTTAGGTGTGAGATAAGATAGGCATTAGTCTTGTCGCTTGATGTCAGTCCCATTTTATTCCATTCCACTGTATTAGTTCTAAAGTCCACTAGAGGTTTTTTTGTGTTTGTCTTCAGCGAATGTCCAAGAGCAGCCTAGCATAGAGCAGTGAGTGTAATTCACAGAGCTCTGGTCATCTCTCTTTTCAACATAAAAAGGAAAATAAAAATGGTATCCAAGACACTTTTTAGGAATCCAAAGAGAAAGCACACATGCAAGAGTAAATAACCAAAAAATAGCACACATGCTATATTATGAGTAAATAATAATAATAATAATAATAATAATAATAATAATAATAATAATAATAATAATAATAATAATAATAGCACACATGCAAGAGTACATTCAGGAGAATGACCCCTCAGACAACATGAATGCATTTGGAGTTTATTATGCTTTAGCGAGTTGTATATTGGTAGGAGATGATCTTGGGCTTGGAGTCCAGGGGGGTAGTGTCATGCCTCACTATGTTTTAGGATGAAGTGAACCCCCCCGAAAACAAAAAGGGGAAAAAAATACAGAAGAAAGGGAAGTAGACTTGAAGGTGGGGATGGGGAGGGGGAGGGATGCCGGAAACAGAGAGCATGATGGGAGAGAAGGTACGTGGAAAATTAATACCTGTGTATACAACCTGATAGGACGGATACTGGTGTTTGATTGAAGGGTTGTCTGAAGGTTGCCTCTCCCGAAATTTGTTATTAACAAACACCAATAATAATAATAATAATAATAATAATAATAAATATTTTGCACTGATGCTTTAATTTTTTTTACATACATTGTTAATAAGGAAACTAAAAGCAAGCCAAACATGGCAACCAAAAATGTTGTTAAAAGGCAATATTTTCATTAAGCTATTGCATAAAAAAATTGCAACCTGTATGAGATAAACAGCAATTACCTAAATATAATTAAATTAACACACAATATAATTAAAATATGAAGCCTTAGGGACACTAATAGACATGCATAAAATGGTGATTGCTTTATCATAAACCTGCCAGTGTGGGGGGCAAAGATCAGCTCAGCAGCCAGACTGCAGAGTGAATGACTGCGCAGCCCGGTGACTCGACTGCAGAGTGAATGACTGACTGCAGAGTGAATGACTGCGCAGCCCGGTGACTCGACTGCAGAGTGAATGACTGCGCAGCCTGCAGAGTGCAGAGTGGCGACTCGACTGCAGAGTGAACAAGGGCTCAACTGGGCTGCTCGACTGCAGAGTGAGAATGCAGGATTCCATGGCAGAAAAACACAAATCCACAAAGCTGGAGGCTGCGCTAAGGCGGGCAGACTGGTTAGTAAAATGACAGCTGGAGGGTCTGCCTGACTCACACACCTGTTCTCACACACCTGCTCTCAGGTGAGGCTGTGAACAGGTGCAGCTGCAGGTGCTTCATTTTGCCAGCATGAAACACATTCCTGTCACAGCTCAGTGTGTATTAATAAGAGAATATTACTGATAAAAAATTCACATTACACTGCATCCTTTTTTCATATGGGGAGCACAAAAATAATCTTATGAACTTTCATAAATGACTTACAGAAATATTTACATAATTTTACGCTTCTGTAACTTTTAACTTACAAAACAGCAACAGCATTTTTTTAATAAATAATAATGAATTTTATTTGTATAGTGCTTTACAAATAGTGCTCAAAGCAGTTGCCAACAAAGTACAATGACAGAATATGATTAGAAATAAATATAAACATAGTATATCACCAATCACAGTAAAACAATACAATTATTAGTTAATGTAAAATATGTCTCCACTGAAGTTATGATAGAAGTCATGTTTGCTTATTGTTAAGATGTACAAAGTAATAACCGAAATCCTTGAGAAGCCCAATTAAATCAATTCATCTGAGACTGAAGTATGATATTCAAAAAAACAACAAAAAACAAACAAACAGAAAGAACAGAAGGTGCACCATGTCCAAAACAGGGAGACTGAGAGGAGCATGTCTGGATCCCAGGAAAAACCCTAATTTGATTTTCAAACCAGCTGACAGCTGTGGCACCACTCGTATTCAAAACATTTCAGATGGTGATGCAGAAATATGGCCCAAATGGATACAGCTACATTTCGAGACTGAAGTATTTCATACATGACAGAACATCAATATTTCTGTGCCATTAGCAGGTATTAATGGATAGAATTCTTAATAATTCCCTGCTACATGCTGCTACTAATAGCTCAATGGCACCCCTAGTGGACACACCTGTAGTCATCAGCAGTGGAATCTGTAATCAGGAATCAGTCAAATCTGTAATAAACATGTAATAACCATGACGGGTGGATTCTGACATGTTCCTCCCCACACTAACTCAGATTGCACATCGTATGTCTTACCCTCAGAGATGGGGAACCCTGCCAAGGCTGCCCCCCCCCGTCAAACCTGTAATAAACATGTAAACCATGAGGGTGGATTCTGATATGTTCCTCCCCACACTAACTATGACATCGGTGATGGATTCTGACCTGTAATAAACTCCTCCCCCACACTAACTCAGATTGCACATCGTATGTCTTACCCTCACAGATGGGGAACCCTGCCAAGGCTGCCCTCCCCCTGTCAAACCTGTAATAAACATGTAATAACTATGAGAGGTGGATTCTGATATGTTCCTCCCCACACTAACTCAGATTGCACATCGTATGTCTTACCCTCACAGATGGAGAACCCTGCCAAGGCTGTCCCCCCCCTGTAAAATGATCACACTGCTCACCTCTTTCAGCTTTGGGTCATTCATTTTAGAAACTGGGGGTGAACAAGAACCTAAACGTCCCGCCCCTCCCAGCACAAAATACGGGTCAGGCCTAATGTGGACCCCATATTAGGTTTGGCAGTGTAAGATTACACTTGTGCTTCTTCAATTTGAGAGAAAGGGAGTCCACCTTCTTTCTCTTTTTTCCCCTTTTACTCTCTTTCTCCATCTGACTCTCTCTTCCTCCCTCTCCTTTTCTCTTTCCCCCTCTCTCATTGTTCTTCTCCCTTTCACTCTTTGTCTCTCCCCTTTTTTTATTAATCCCTTTTCCATGCCATAGTTTGGATGCATGCACTTACAGGCTGTTTTTCCATTAATGCATGAGACAGCATGACTTTATCCATATCTACTATATGCAAAACATCAGCTATGGTGATACACATTCACTAAACTAAACCATTTCAACGCTGTTGCATCTGTTGATGAGATGATCATGTCATGCTCTCTTTGAACTATCATTTATATTTGGTTATGATGCATTTCTAATGTTTAGTGAATATGTTAATGGTTTGTCACTGTTATCTAACATTGTGTCTGACTAGCGTGTTTTCCAGCATTAGGGCATAGTGTGTGACGGCGTTTGGATCTTGGGTGAGGCACCTGTCATCGTACCCCAGAGCAAACTGCAGCATCTGGGGAGTTTAAGTAAATGTTGTGATCAGTAAAATATGTAAAATAAATGCATGTAAATTAGGAAGGATATGCAAACACATTCTGCAAGACCACGCATCAACCTGCTTCTCCTGCCAACGTTCATAGCTCAAGAAATACAAACAATCATTCTGTTTTCTACAAATACAAAGTATTTTATTGAATGCTGTTCATTTATACAGTGTAAAAATGGAGGCAGAAGTTCTGAGGCAACACTTTGGCTCAGCAGCCTGTCAAAACGCCTGACAACAGCACTGCTCCGTTTGCACTGGGCTGTGTCAATGTGAGTGTCATATAGACCTCCCCTGTGTGTGCTATAGCCTTTCTCTGAGTGTCATATAGACCTCCCCTGAGTGTGATATAGCCTCTCTCTGAGTGTCATATAGACCTCCCTGAGTGTGCTATAGCCTCTCTCTGAGTGTCATATCCCTGAGACCTCCCTGAGTGTGCTATAACCTTTCTCTGAGTGTCATATAGACCTCCCCTGAGTGTGCTATAGCCTCTCTCTGAGTGTCATATAGACCTCCCCTGAGTGTGCTATAGCCTCTCTCTGAGTGTCATATAGACCTCCCTGAGTGTGCTATAGCCTCTCTCTGGTGTCATATAGACCTCCCTGAGTGTGCTATAGCCTCTCTCTGAGTGTCATATAGACCTCCCCTGAGTGTGCTATAGCCTCTCTCTGAGTGTCATATAGACCTCCCTGTGTGTGCTATAGCCTCTCTCTGAGTGTCATATAGACCTCCCCTGAGTGTGCTATAGCCTCTCTCTGAGTGTCATATAGACCTCCCCTGAGTGTGCTATAGCCTCTCTCTGAGTGTCATATAGACCTCCCCTGTGTGTGCTATAGCCTCTCTCTGAGTGTCATATAGACCTCCCCTGAGTGTGCTATAGCCTCTCTCTGAGTGTCATATAGACCTCCCCTGAGTGTGCTATAGCCTCTCTCTGAGTGTCATATAGACCTCCCCTGAGTGTGCTATAGCCTCTCTCTGAGTGTCATATAGACCTCCCTGAGTGTGCTATAGCCTCTCTCTGAGTGTCATATAGACCTCCCTGAGTGTGCTATAGCCTCTCTCTGAGTGTCATATAGACCTCCCTGAGTGTGCTATAGCCTCTCTCTGAGTGTCATATAGACCTCCCCTGAGTGTGCTATAGCCTCTCTCTGAGTGTCATATAGACCTCCCTGAGTGTGCTATAGCCTCTCTCTGAGTGTCATATAGACCTCCCTGAGTGTGCTATAGCCTCTCTCTGAGTGTCATATAGACCTCCCCTGAGTGTGCTATAGCCTCTCCCCTGAGTGTCATATAGACCTCCCCTGAGTGTGCTATAGCCTCTCTCTGAGTGTCATATAGACCTCCCTGAGTGTGCTATAGCCTCTCTCTGAGTGTCATATAGACCTCCCCTGAGTGTGCTATAGCCTCTCTCTGAGTGTCATATAGACCTCCCTGAGTGTGCTATAGCCTCTCTCTGAGTGTCATATAGACCTCCCTGTGTGCTATAGCCTCTCTCTGAGTGTCATATAGACCTCCCCTGAGTGTGCTATAGCCTCTCTCTGAGTGTCATATAGACCTCCCCCTGTGTGTGCTATAGCCTCTCTCTGAGTGTCATATAGACCTCCCTGAGTGTGCTATAGCCTCTCTCTGAGTGTCATATAGACCTCCCCTGAGTGTGCTATAGCCTCTCTCTGAGTGTCATATAGACCTCCCCCTGAGTGTGCTATAGCCTCTCTCTGAGTGTCATATAGACCTCCCTGAGTGTGCTATAGCCTCTCTCTGAGTGTCATATAGACCTCCCCTGAGTGTGCTATAGCCTCTCTCTGAGTGTCATATAGACTTCCCCTGAGTGTGCTATAGCCTCTCTCTGAGTGTCATATAGACTTCCCCTGTGTGTGCTATAGCCTCTCTCTGAGTGTCATATAGACTTCCCTGAGTGTGCTATAGCCTTTCTCTGAGTGTCATATAGACTCCCTGAGTGTGCTATAGCCTCTCTGAGTGTCATATAGACCTCCCTGAGTGTCAGTGTGCTATAGCCTCTCTCTGAGTGTCATATAGACCTCCCCTGAGTGTGCTATAGCCTCTCTCTGAGTGTCATATAGAGCCTCCCTGTGTGTGCTATAGCCTCTCTCTGAGTGTCATATAGACTTCCCCTGTGTGTGCTATAGCCTCTCTCTTAGCAATAAAATCCTCAGTCTTCCCAAAGGACCAGGGCAGAGGGTCACTGTGTTGGCATATAAATGAAGAGCATCGCCCTGGTTATCCAAGTAGGCTGAAGATCCAGGGCTCAGAGGTCAGGGAGCAGGCCTGCAGACAGGTCATTGGTCAGAGGGTATGGCCGCAGCCAGTCAGGTCAGAGGTCAAGGGGCAGGGCTGCAGCCGGTCAGGTCAGAGGTCAGGGGGCAGGGCTGCAGCTGGTCAGGTCAGAGGTCAGAGGTCAGGGCCACAGCTGGTCTGGTCAGAGGTCAGGGGGCGGGGCTGCAGCCGGTCCGGTTGTGCTTGTTCAGCAGGGACATGCGGCTGAAGCTGCGGGGGCATGCAGCACAGTGATAGCGCTTCATCTGCACATGTGTCTGCAGGTGGGCCCGCAGGTTAGAGCGATCCGCAAACGCACGCTCACACTGAGAACATGAGAATGGCCGCTCACCTGAGAGAGAGAGTCATTTATTTATTTATAATAAAGTTTTCAGTACTGACACAGTACTGACCTGTGTGTGTGGATGAGGTACACTGATGCAGTACTGACCTGTGTGTGTGGATGAGGTACACTGACGCAGTACTGACCTGTGTGTGTGGATGTGGTACACTGACGCAGTACTGACCTGTGTGTGGATGTGGTACACTGACGCAGTACTGACCTGTGTGTGTGGATGTGGAACACTGATATAGTACTGACCTGTGTGAGTGGATGAGGTACACTGACGCAGTACTGACCTGTGTGTGTGGATGAGGTACACTGACGCAGTACTGACCTGTGTGTGGGATGAGGTACACTGATGGATGAGGTACCGTACTGACCTGTGTGTGGATGAGGTACACTGACTGACGCAGTACTGACCTGTGTGTGGAGTGGATGACCTGGTGGACACTGATGCTGTACTGACCTGTGTGAGTGGATGAGGTACACTGACGCCTGTGTGTGGAGTACTGACCTGTGTGTGTGGATGAGGTACACTGATGCCGTACTGACCTGTGTGTGTGGATGTGGTACACTGACGCAGTACTGACCTGTGTGAGTGGATGAGGTACACTGATGCTGTACTGACCTGTGTGAGTGGATGAGGTACACTGACGCAGTACTGACCTGTGTGTGTGGAGTACTGACCTGTGTGTGTGGATGAGGTACACTGATGCCGTACTGACCTGTGTGTGGGATGAGGTACACTGGCAGTACTGCCTGTGTGTGTGGGAGTACTGACCTGTGTGTGGATGAGGTACACTGACGCAGTACTGACCTGTGTGTGTGGATGAGGTACACTGACGCAGTACTGACCTGTGTGAGTGGATGTGGAACACTGATATAGTACTGACCTGTGTGTGGATGAGGTACACTGATGCAGTACTGACCTGTGTGAGTGGATGAGGTACACTGACGCAGTACTGACCTGTGTGTGGATGAGGTACACTGACGCCTGACCTGTGTGTGGATGAGGTACACTGACGCAGTACTGACCTGTGTGGATGAGGTACACTGACGCAGTACTGACCTGTGTGTGGATGAGGTACACTGACGCAGTACTGACCTGTGTGTGTGGATGAGGTACACTGACGCAGTACTGACCTGTGTGAGTGGATGAGGTACACTGACGCAGTACTGACCTGTGTGTGTGGATGAGGTACACTGACGCAGTACTGACCTGTGTGTGTGGATGTACTGGCCTGTGTGTGGATGAGGTACACTGACGCCGTACTGACCTGTGTGTGTGGATGAGGTACACTGACGCAGTACTGACCTGTGTGAGTGGATGAGGTACACTGACGCAGTACTGACCTGTGTGAGTGGATGAGGTACACTGATGCAGTACTGATCTGTGTGTGTGGTACACTGACACATTACCTACCTGTGTGAGTGCGGACGTGGCCGCGCAGCAGCCAGGCCCTGGAGAAGGCCTTGCCACAGATGGAGCAAACGCAGGGCAGGGTATGGGAGCGGATGTGCATCTTTAGCGCCCCCAGGCTGCCATACTGCCTTAGACAGACCTCACAGCGGAGTGCAGCCTGGTGCTGGGGGCCTGGCTCAGGGCTGGGGGGGGCAGATGATGGCTTCTTGTCCTCTGGGCTTCTGCTGTCACCGGAGGGGCTCAGGTCCAGTGGGCCCCAGGGTGAGGGCAGGACCGAAAGGAGGGTGCATTTCCACTCCAGGCCTGCGGGGGCACTGTGAGCTACAGCCAGCAGCTGAGCCAGGGGGGGCCTCTCCAGCAGGGCCACAGGATCTGAGAGTGGGACCGGGGAAACAGAACCAACTCAGATCAGCTGCGTTTCACCCAGTATGACAGAGTCTCACATGTCTTAAAAATATATTATTAAAAATATTATTTATTAATGATGCATTTATTATTGAGTATATAATGACAGCAAAATGATTGAGGCCTTAGAACCATCCTCAAAGTTACAATACAGGTAGCCCTCAAGTCTGGAACCTCTAACCTATAAACAGAGCTCCCCATACACCGCTGCCATTGATTTAACTATCAAACCTTACACAACTGCACAGAGGGTAATATCCATTTTCACTGCCTCAGTCTTTCTGAAAGTAGTGGGGACTCTCTCTACCACACATCCCCAAATTTAAATTACTAAATTATTCTCTCCTGCTCCTCCTCAGCTGAAATGTGAGAGGTGCACATGTAATTTGGCAGCACAGGCATAGTTTGGGTGGGGGAAGGGGTATCTCCCTCAGTAACGGAGTAGCAGCCAATGCTGTATGTGCAAACACAAGAGTACCCCCCTCTGAAATGATTTGTGCACCGGGCGATGGTACACCTTGGTGGTGATGGAAGTGGGCAGCTGCTCTCCACTGTTGTGTGCTTTGAGTAAAATGTGTGGCTTAAATGCAATCAACTGTTCTGCACTGCACTGCTCTCCAAAAACGCGGCAGTCCCCTGCAGAGCCACACTGACAAAACATACGTCTCTTCCCTAACGCACAACCGCCCAGTCACACATGCACTGGAACCGTTGTTTAAAAATCTCTCTTTACGGTTTTCAGAGGGACTTATTTAATTACGGCTAGAGTCTCTTCCGTTGACGTGTGGGTATTTTGTCGGCTTACCTTGCATGCTGGTGTCATTCTCGACATAGCGTCAAAAATGTATGGAGTCATTGGCTGAACCAATTTGTCAGCAGAAAGCAAACTGCAACCTATTAAAAGGGGCTATTTCCTCTCCTTCTTAAACAAGAGGTCACAAAGTCAGAGGGCGCTCTCCATAGCCTATACATCTTACTGCAGTCATGAATATTGCCAAGAGCACTCCTGAACTTCACCTTTTCCATGTTTGATTTCCATTATACCAATTAATTACCTGTACTTGTCATTTCCGGATGCTAATCCCTTTAGCTAAAGAGTAATAACGAAAACCATAAAATAACACTAGGCAGTGGAAACCCCCCAGAGCACTAAATCGGACACCATAATTTAACATTGTGCCGGACGAACTGAAAAAAAATAACGGATTTACCACTCGGATCCTCAAGATCACTGTAATTTGGCTTCTTGATTGAAAAATACTTCTTTACGAGAAAGGAGCGAGGCATTTTGTATCCTTTCTCTGTTCGTTTATTTTCTCTTGTCTTGGGAGCTGAATTTCCCACAGTTCCCGAATTCAGGCCTGGATTGGCTATTGAGGAGTGGACTTGTAGAGCAAGAAAAAGGACACAGCGGTCGGCTCTGGTCTCGAAGTTCAGTCCTGCGAAATAAACTCAAAAGGCGCTGCTCTCTGCAAAGCATTTACCTCCACGAGACAGACGATGGCACTGCTCGCGCAGGTCATGCGCGGGTTGCTGCTCTCTGCTTTCTAAAGACGCTCAATGCAGAGACCAGGCTGAACAGCCCAAATCTCCGCCCAACAACCCAATCCGCTGCAAAAAGAGCGCAGCAACGCACGGCAGCCGCGGCCATATGACGAACCAGGTGCCCAGAGGCGCAAATTGTGAGGGTTTCCCAGCAATGACCGATGTAACTCGGAGTGAAGCAGCTCATACACAAAATATGTTTAAAGAGCTGTATTTGTGTGCATGAATGACAGACTGTGTCTGAATTTCCATCATTATGTGATCAGAAATGGCACACTAGATTTACTCATACTGTCCAGTACGTCACACAAATAAACTCCTGTGTAACCATTAAGATTCTGCCCCAATTGACAACGTACTGCATCTTTATTTTGCCGTAACCCAGCAGCTGCCTGCTTTAAGAGGAAAACACAGTTTAAAAAACATTGAAATTGGCTCTGGTCCTTTCACGTCTTAAACTGCTGAGGTTCAGTAAACTAAATGCACGGCCATACCCAGCTCCACACAGTCAGGGAGGCCAAACTCCAGCTGGTTATTGTCTTTGCGGCAAAGCCACCTGCTGGCCATTTGTGGTATTATACCCCAGCTTGTTTTACCACATCTACTTACCACTAGATGGCGCCATATAGCATAATACATATCATCGTTTCCATACAAAAACTGCAGATACTAACATACATACAGATTATGAAATACAGTGCTTGCCAAATATTAGACAGGAACATACAGACAAGTGCAGAATCATAAAAAGGAGCTATTTGTTAAAGCTAACATGCTGAGACAAGTAGAGCACAAATCTCAGAATCACAATTTTGCATCACAAACTCAAAAAAATGAAATAAAAATAGAGGAGAGGGTCAAACTGTGTGAGCATGCTTTTACAAAAGCACTCACAGACACAGAACAGAGTCAGTAACAAACAGCCCGAGTCTGTTTATGGATGGAAAAGGATAAGGTTTGATTATAAGAAAAGGCCATTAATGGCTGAAATAGCCAGCTGGATTCCCACACCCATAAACAGCTAAGTCAAGGTGCAGGCTGGACCAGTGAAACATCCCTTACAGAGCCCAATCTGCACCCAGACGGGCCAATGAAAGCATCCCTTACAGAGCCCAATCTGCACCCAGACGGGCC
>CM040754.1:800000-932500 GCA_022829145.1 Albula goreensis
AGGAATGGGAAGGGGTGGGTGAGAGGAGACTGAGAAATATACACACTGAGGATTTAAAGACACAGCGCAATAGTGTGATACTATTGTTTTAAATGTCTAATCCAGCTCAAAACGCTGCCATATTAAAGCATCTGCACAGTTTCTATAGCTTATATGAAAGTAAAGCTCTGGAATATAAGGATTTACAGCAAACATTAGAAAAGCTTGCGTGAAAATACAGTACTGTGTAGTCAACGCTTCAGAATTTTATAATGTGAGGTTACGGAATATTTCATTTGTGATTGAGTGGTTTGTCAATGGACAGGGAATTTCCTTCATTGCTTAGCTCCAGCTGGAAAGAGTAGTCCGCAAGATCGGTTTTACCTGCTTTTTCGGAAAATGCTGATGGTGCAGAAGTTCAAGGCAGTTTGTCAAAATATGGTATGTGTTTGTACCTGAATTATATCTTAACCCGTTCTGCCACTGCCACCAAGAAAGGCGACAGTACCCCCGCGGCTTGTGTAATTTTTTGATTGGTGAGTAGGCGTGGACAGGGCGTGGCTACGACTGTTGTGATCCTTCGATCAGCTGTTTGCTGTGTTCTACATTCGGATCTGAGGAACAACTGCGAGCAGCTCTCAAAAAGAACGGAATAAAACAGAAAAACCAAGCGTACAACTACTGAATGCTGTGCTAAGCACGGCACTGTGTTAAATGACATTTTACACGGATACCTTCTTCTGAGAAGAAAATCATACATTTTATTATTTTACGATTTAAAAACTACCTCACTTACAGACTGCCTCAAGCTGTGCTTTAAGGCTTATTATTGTTATTGTTTCTTGCTTTTTCATCGCGTTTACAACCTGATTAAAACGATCAAAGGCAGGTAAGTAATGTATGTCTTTCTCCCTGCTGACACACATAGAGGCGCTGCGCTAATGACCTTGCCCGTGCTGCCACTTATCCTGAAAACATAATTGTTCAGCATGCAAACTCCGAGCAGCGATGTGAAATATATGCATTTGGTTCAATTTTAACGGTACATATGATTGGCGTGACACTGCTACACAGTAGAATGTTACATTCGATAGACTGCCCTCCCGAACATCATCCAGTAGAGCACGATAACGCGTACAGTATGAAGAATTGTCTGATATAAAGCACCCAAACGCAAGCTAGCGAGCTACTGTCTGATGGAGCGAGTGCTAGTTTTCCTTTCTAACGAGCGCTGTAATTGAATTATTTGGTTGTTCACATCGAAAACACACGGATTCATTTGTAAGAAAAAAATATATAATCTGGGTTGATTAATATATTCCTGTCTGTCAGTCTTCGTTCCGTCATCTGCCATTGCCCTAACCTCAGTTTTTCCAGCGGCTGATGGGGGCGTAACAGCTTGCACACACAACATATAATCTGTTTTGCCTTTCTGCTCTTTGCGCGCACCCTAGATCAAAGCTTCGCTCGCTCTTTTAACCGTTAGCGGAAAACAGGAAACAACAAGCTCCATTTTAGGGCTTGTGTGTTTAAAGGTAAACGCAGCTGAACTGAGCGGCGGCTGTAAATGTTCGCCTCGGGACAGGCGGCCGTAAACCCCTCCTTCTCCCGCGACCAGCTAAAGAAGCACAACGCCCGTTTCTGGCATGAGGAATTTGGGAATGAAAGACCTCCGTTTTGACCGTTGAGTTCACTGACTCATCACATCCCTAGATGTGTGTGCTTGTTTCGGCAGTGAGCCCTCTCCTCCCTCTCCTCCCTCTCCTCCTCCGTGCTCCGCAGCCAGTTACTGAGGTGGGCGTGTGCAGAGAGCAGGCGTGCTGACGTCATACCTGATGATCATGTGACACGCCAGAGATCTGGTTTTATTTGCAAAAGCGCCGCCCTGCTGGCTCAGGGCAGTTTCACAAACTCACATCTGAAAACTTAAACCCAAATATCGTTCTGCTGAGTTGACAGAGACCTTTCAAGAAAAATAATACCTCGGCCAAAAAGTTTCCTTGAGTTTCCTCGGCTCAAAAACCACTAGGCACTGAAAGACACAAGACGGTCATTTGTTATAATATCTGTAATGTGACAAAAATGCGTATGCATGTATTAATCACTTCACCAAATTCAAATTACTTGTGTGGGTTCTCAGATATCTCAGTAAAAATAAGAGGCAACACTGCATCATGTAGCCTATCAGTTTATTCTAAAAAAATAATTACCATTGTGTGGTTTATTGGTTTTCTGTGGTACCACACTGTATGTACTCATCACAGCGGTCCCCTATTGCAGAGAGGAGGCTAACGGTGAGGCCAAGTGAGGTGTGACAGTCACAGGACTTTTTTTTTTTTTTTTTAACTTTTTAGAGATAAGACAGGGTATGTGAGGCTAACGGTGATGTTAGAGATATGATGGTAATGGGGATATGAGGCTAACTGTGATGTTAGGATGTGATGGTAATGGGGATATGAGGCTAACGGTGATGTTAGAGATATGATGGTAATGGAGGTATGAGGCTAACGGTGATGTTAGAGATATGATGGTAATGTGGATATGAGGCTAACTGTGATGTTAGAGATATGATGGTAATGGGGATATGAGGCTAACGGTGATGTTAGAGATATGATGGTAATGGGGATATGAGGCTAACGGTGATGTTAGAGATATGATGGTAATGGGGATATGAGGCTAACGGTGATGTTAGGATGTGATGGTAATGGGGATATGAGGCTAACGGTGATGTTAGAGATATGATGGTAATGGAGGTATGAGGCTAACGGTGATGTTAGAGATATGATGGTAATGTGGATATGAGGCTAACTGTGATGTTAGAGATATGATGGTAATGTGGATATGAGGCTAACTGTGATGTTAGAGATATGATGGTAATGGGGATATGAGGCTAACGGTGATGTTAGAGATATGATGGTAATGTGGATATGAGGCTAACTGTGATGTTAGAGATATGATGGTAATGGGGATATGAGGCTAACGGTGATGTTAGAGATATGATGGTAATGTGGATATGAGGCTAACGGTGATGTTAGAGATATGATGGTAATGGGGATATGAGGCTAACGGTGATGTTAGAGATATGATGGTAATGGGGATATGAGGCTAACGGTGATGTGAGAGATATGATGGTAATGGGGATATGAGGCTAATGGTGATGTTAGAGATATGATGGTACTGGGGATATGAGGCTAACGGTGATGTTAGAGATATGATGGTAATGTGGGATATGAGGCTAACTGTGATGTTAGAGATATGATGGTAATGGGGATATGAGGCTAACGGTGATGTTAGAGATATGATGGTAATGGGGATATGAGGCTAACGGTGATGTTAGAGATATGATGGTAATGTGGATATGAGGCTAACTGTGATGTTAGAGATATGATGGTAATGGAGATATGAGGCTAACGGTGATGTTAGAGATATGATGGTAATGGGGATATGAGGCTAACGGTGATGTGAGAGATATGATGGTAATGGGGATATGAGGCTAACGGTGATGTTAGAGATATGATGGTACTGGGGATATGAGGCTAACGGTGATGTTAGAGATATGATGGTAATGTGGATATGAGGCTAACTGTGATGTTAGAGATATGATGGTAATGGGGATATGAGGCTAACGGTGATGTTAGAGATATGATGGTAATGGGGATATGAGGCTAACGGTGATGTGAGAGATATGATGGTAATGGGGATATGAGGCTAACGGTGATGTTAGAGATATGATGGTAATGGGGATATGAGGCTAATGGTGATGTTAGAGATATGATGGTAATGTGGATATGAGGCTAACTGTGATGTTAGAGATATGATGGTAATGGGGATATGAGGCTAACTGTGATGTTAGAGATATGATGGTAATGGGGATATGAGGCTAACGGTGATGTTAGAGATATGATGGTAATGTGGATATGAGGCTAACTGTGATGTTAGAGATATGATGGTAATGTGGATATGAGGCTAACGGTGATGTTAGAGATATGATGGTAATGTGGATATGAGGCTAACTGTGATGTTAGAGATATGATGGTAATGGGGATATGAGGCTAACTGTGATGTTAGAGATATGATGGTAATGTGGATAAGAGACTGACAAGGTTAGAGAACTGATGCTCGTGGTGGCGTGTGTGTTGGGGATGTGATTCTAGCATGGGTGTGACACTAACATTGAGGCTCATGGTAATGCTAGAGAAAGGTGTGAGTCTAACAGGAAGGCTAACGGTGTTAGTGATGTGGTGTATCACTGCACACACACTGACAGCTGAGTCTCTGAGACAAAGGGACAGGGCAGGGCTGGGAGCCTCAGACAGATGGTGAGATTTAATCATCATTCAGGCACAGACATTTGCATAGCAAGCAGGTCTCAGGGCAGGGACACTTTCCGTGGAGCACATGCTGACACACACACACAGATACACACACACACACGCTCATACAGAACTTAGACACACACACACACCTGCACACATGCACTTACACTCACTCACCCACACATACAAGAGAATGAAAAGGGTCAGTAATTGTGAGAAATGGGCAGGGAGCCATGCACACAAACAGCACACATGCAGTACACTACTGAACATGTTAATGGATGTTGCAATATAGTGGCCCAGCTAATGTACAATGTCCACTTAGTTAACCACAGCCTGTAATTGACATGGGAACGGTGGCACTTGGTTATGGAAACGTTGTGAGAAGGTTGAGTACTTGGCTGGGGATGGTCTGCACCCTTCCCATCGGCCCCCCTTGCCCCCCATTTCCCCGGCCTGAGGGCCCAGCAGGGGGTGACGCTGTACCCCATTAATTCCATTATACAGGAGATCAGTCTGAGCGCGCTCACTCACTGCTTATGGGAAAGGAAGTCCACTGTCCCATTCATCTACCAGACAGCTGCACTTTGTGCAAAGCAGATCACTGCCAGTCTCTCCTGCCTAACTCTCAGCTAAATCTCCCTCTGCCCTGTTCTGAATGTCTAAGGGCCTGGGTGTGGGGTGGAGGGCGGGGTGTAGGGTGGAGGGCGGGGTGCGGGGCAGGGTGTGTCTCCATCACATGTCATATGAAATAATGAGGGGGGGCAGGAGTCTCCTCTGGCAAAATGTGTCTGACAAACATATGGGTATGATGAATGTCTGCTGCTGGCAGAATCTTTCCTCAAACACTCAAGCTCAGAGACGTTAGCGTTAGCACATGTACGTCTCAAGCTCAGAGACGTTAGCGTTAGCACATGTACGTCTCAAGCTCAGAGACGTTAGCGTTCAGCTCAGTTAGCGTTACATGCTCAGAGACGTTAGCTCAAGCTCAATCTCAGAGACGTTAGCGTAGCGTTACGTCTCAAGCTCAGAGACGTTAGCGTTAGCACATGTACGTCTCAAGCTCAGAGACGTTAGCGTTAGCACAGAGACGTTAGCGTTAGCACATGTACGTCTCAAGCTCAGAGACGTTAGTGTTAGCACATGTACGTTTGCCATACATGGCGTTAGTTTGTACAAGTTTGTACTTTCCACTCTCCAGGCAGTTAATGATGCAGTCATGGAGTCGCTAACGATCATGTGCATCTGTTTCAACCCGGCCTTTCTATGCCCATAAATCAAACTGCGTTTGAAGGTTGAGAAAGGGCACTATGAAGCTTCAAAGCTGGTTGGAAATGATTTAAATAGAGTTCTCTCTGACTGTAGGCTCAGGGTTGGTTTCATTTAGCTTTGTGTCTATGTTACTTTTGTAACATGTGGGTCTAACATATTCCTGCATTTATTTAATATAACAGATTTGATAACTGGTGTAATGGGTTATATATTCACTGTACATGTGTAATATTCTCTAATTTCCAATAGACTACAGCTAGAGCATGCACACGAAATATCCCTCCAATAACCATGTGATGATAAATGAGCACTGTGATCAGGCCTGCAGTTTAGCTTCCCTTTAAAAAGACAGCATCTGCCACAGCAGTGTCCCCATCACTGTAAGGCAAGGCTGTAGCATATCAGAGCACCACCACAGCCCAGCTTAGCTTCAGTGCTAACCAAGCCCAGCCCAGCTAAGCTTCAGTGCTAACAGTTCCCAGCCCAGCTCAGCTTCAGTG
Organism: Albula goreensis; assembly: GCA_022829145.1. NCBI lineage: Eukaryota > Metazoa > Chordata > Actinopteri > Albuliformes > Albulidae > Albula > Albula goreensis. Next base: position 806,068 of record CM040754.1, read on the forward strand.
CTAATAGTGCCCAGCCCAGCTAAGCTTCAGTGCTAACAGTGCCCAGCCCAACTAAGCTTCAGTGCTAATAGTTCCCAGCCCAGCTCAGCTTCAGTGCCCAGCCCAGCTAAGCTTCAGTGCTAACAGTTCCCAGCCCAGCTTAGCTTCAGTGCTAACAGTTCCCAGCCCAGCTCAGCTTCAGTGCTAACCAAGCCCAGCCCAGCTCAGCTTCAGTGCTAACAGTTCCCAGCCCAGCTCAGCTTCAGTGCTAATAGTGCCCAGCCCAGCTCAGCTTCAGTGCTAACAGTGCCCATCCCAGCTCAGCTTCAGTGCTAACAGTGCCCAGCCCAGCTTAGCTTCAGTGCTAACAGTGCCCAGCCCAGCTCAGCTTCAGTGCTAACAGTTCCCAGCCCAGCTCAGCTTCAGTGCTAATAGTGCCCAGCCCAGCTAAGCTTCAGTGCTAACAGTGCCCAGCCCAGCTCAGCTTCAGTGCTAATAGTGCCCAGCCCAGCTAAGCTTCAGTGCTAACAGTGCCCAGCCCAGCTAAGCTTCAGTGCTAACAGTGCCCAGCCCAGCTAAGCTTCAGTGCTAACAGTTCCCAGCCCAGCTTAGCTTCAGTGCTAACAGTTCCCAGCCCAGCTCAGCTTCAGTGCTAACCAAGCCCAGCCCAGCTAAGCTTCAGTGCTAACAGTGCCCAGCCCAGCTAAGCTTCAGTGCTAACAGTGCCCAGCCCAGCTCAGCTTCAGTGCTAACCAAGCCCAGCCCAGCTCAGCTTCAGTGCTAACAGTTCCCAGCCCAGCTCAGCTTCAGTGCTAATAGTGCCCAGCCCAGCTAAGCTTCAGTGCTAACAGTGCCCAGCCCAACTAAGCTTCAGTGCTAACCAAGCCCAGCCCAGCTAAGCTTCAGTGCTAACAGTTCCCAGCCCAGCTTAGCTTCAGTGCTAACAGTTCCCAGCCCAGCTCAGCTTCAGTGCTAACCAAGCCCAGCCCAGCTCAGCTTCAGTGCTAACAGTTCCCAGCCCAGCTCAGCTTCAGTGCTAATAGTGCCCAGCCCAGCTCAGCTTCAGTGCTAACAGTGCCCATCCCAGCTCAGCTTCAGTGCTAACAGTGCCCAGCCCAGCTTAGCTTCAGTGCTAACCAAGCCCAGCCCAGCTCAGCTTCAGTGCTAACAGTGCCCAGCCCAGCTTAGCTTCAGTGCTAACAGTGCCCAGCCCAGCTCAGCTTCAGTGCTAATAGTGCCCAGCCCAGCTTAGCTTTGGTGCTAACAGTGCCCAGCCCAGCTCAGCTTCAGTGCTAACAGTGCCCAGCCCAGCTCAGCTTCAGTGCTAATAGTGCCCAGCCCAGCTCAGCTTCAGTGCTAATAGTGCCCAGCCCAGCTCAGCTTCAGTGCTAATAGTGCCCAGCCCAGCTTAGCTTCGGTGCTAACAGTGCCCAGCCCAGCTTAGCTTCAGTGCTAACAGTGCCCAGCCCTGCTTTGCTGTAAATATCATTTAGGTGATGTAGCTTCTGTTACATGTCACACTCTGATCTGTTTTTTTTCTTTCCTTGTCTGATATGAGCAGGTCTTTGGTCCTGAGACACCAGGAGCAGCTCCTCATTTGCACTCAGAAGTTCTTTCTCTTTCCCGTGCCACGTCCAGCCTCCTGTCGCGATATCCATCAAAACCACAGGGCCAAAAGAAGGCTAACCGCTAACACTCAGACAAGAGCACAGGACTCACTGCTAACACTCAGAGCTCCCTGTGGTCTGTAACACCCCACCCTGCCCTCTCACCATGCTCCAGAGAATCAGCAGCCTGCTGTTCGGAGAGCCAGAGGACCTGCCCAAGGGTCCTAAACCCAGTGTGCAGGAGGCCGACGAGGAGGGCTGGATGCTCGTCTGTATGCCAGGTGAGAGGGCGTGGCTGTGTGTGTGTGTGTGTGTGTGTGTGCTTGCGTGTGTATGTGCTTATATACTGTTTGTATGTGTGCAAGTGCATGTTTGTGTGAGGCATTGTGACTTTGGCATTTATATGTGTGTGTGTAAATATGTATTAAAGTTCTCCTTTTCTCCACCATCAGTTTAAATTCAGATGCCCTCTTTAGCGGCCGGCTGTTAGCTAGCACACAGGACTTCTACATAGTTTAGCAGCACTGCTATTTTTGGTCAGCTGCAGGTCTGCAGAAATTCACTGAAATAAGTGGCTAAAATCACACTCAAATAGGTCCACCACTGGCTGCTCCCAAAACTCTTCTGATTGGATGATATTGTCTGTCATGCTTTTCCCCTCCACCAGAGGGCACCACCATCACAGAGGCCAGTTCCCTGGATGATGTCCTCATCGATCTCCCTAGCCTGGCTGTATATGGTTCCCATGGTGACCAGGGCAACACCGAGGAGGGCATGGCCAGTTTAGTCAGCCTGACCAGCAGTGTGAGGTGAGTCCTGCAACTAAACTACACCTGCTCTATGAACCCTCTATGAGCCTTCTATGAGTCCTCTATGAGCCCTCTATGAACCCTCTATAAGCTTACTGTAAACTCTCTATGAGCTCTTTATGAACCTGCTACCTGCTACCTGCTCCCAGCCTAATTCATGATGCCCCCCTACCTCTTCTGTCCCGCTGCAGGGCGGTGAAGCCGGCCCCCCCTGTGGCACGCAGCGGGGTCCCAGGGAAAGTAGTTCGTGTTTCAGCCCCTAAAGCAGGGGCTCTGACCAAAGTGACCCAGGTGGGGCGGGTCCAGCGAGCCCAAACCCGGGCAGAGTGGTGCCCCCTGGGACGCAAACGGGCCCAGCGCCAGAACGCTGTGCGTGAGCGCACCCCCCGCCGAGCAAGCCACGCCCACAGGAACTACCTGCACCAGCCTGGCCTGCGAACCTGCAACCACTGAGCCAACCAAGAGGGGGAGCTGTTTACATACAACTAGGGCATTATAAACACCAAACCCTCCCAACTCTCATCCATTATAATCCCTGAACCCTAAACTCCAAACGCTTTCCCTTAAGGGCCAAACCTTAAACACTAACCCAAGCCCTATCTCCCAAACCTTAACCTTTAACCCCTAACCCATGACTTAGGGTCAAACTCTAACCCCTAATCCACCCATAAACCCTATTCCCAACCCCTCACCCCCACCCACACCCTGAGAGAGACTGACCTTTCCAAAAAGCCTGCTCTCACACAGACAATGGCTTCTGATGGGACCGGCCCCCCCCCCCATTTTAACTCTGCTCTGTCCTCACAGACTGACCCCCCCATTTTAACTCTGCTCTGTCCTCACAGACTGACCCCCCCATTTTAACTCTGCTCTGTCCTCAGACTGACCCCCCCATTTTAACTCTGCTCTGTCCTCACAGACTGACCCCCCCATTTTAACTCTGCTGTGCCCTCACAGACGGACCCCCCCATTTTAACTCTGCTCTGTCCTCACAGACAGACCCCCCCATTTTAACTCTGTTCTGTCCTCACAGACTGACCCCCCCATTTTAACTCTGCTCTGTCCTCACAGACTGACCCCCCCATTTTAACTCTGCTCTGTCCTCAGACTGACCCCCCCATTTTAACTCTGCTCTGTCCTCAGACTGACCCCCCCATTTTAACTCTGCTCTGTCCCCCTGACCCCCATTTTAACTCTGCTCTGTCCTCAGACTGACCCCCCCATTTTAACTCTGCTCTGTCCTCACAGACTGACTGACCCCCATTTTAACTCTGCTCTGTCCTCAGACTGACCCCCCCATTTTAACTCTGCTCTGTCCTCAGACTGATTTTAACTCTGCTCTGTCCTCATTTAACTCTGCTCTGTCCTCACAGACTGACCCCCCCATTTTAACTCTGCTCTGTCCTCACAGACTGACCCCCATTTTAACTCTGCTCTGCCCTCACAGACTGACCCCCCCATTTTAACTCTGCTCTGTCCTCACTGACTGACCCCCATTTTAACTCTGCTCTGTCCTCCCATTTTTTTAACTCTGCTCTGCCCTCACAGACTGACCCCCATTTTAACTCTGCTCTGTCCTCAGACTGATTTTAACTCTGCTCCCTCATTTTAACTCTGCTCTGCCCTCACAGACTGACCCCCCCATTTTAACTCTGCTCTGCCCTCAGACTGACCCCCCCATTTTAACTGCTCTGCCCTCACAGACTGACCCCCCCATTTTAACTGCTCTGCCCTCACAGACTGACCCCCCCATTTTAACTCTGCTCTGTCCTCAGACTGACCCCCCCATTTTAACTCTGCTCTGCCCTCACAGACTGACCCCCCCATTTTAACTCTGCTCTGCCCTCACAGACTGACCCCCCCATTTTAACTGCTCTGCCCTCACAGACTGACCCCCCCATTTTAACTCTGCTCTGTCCTCACAGACTGACCCCCCCATTTTAACTCTGCTCTGTCCTCAGACTGACCCCCCCATTTTAACTCTGCTCTGCCCTCACAGACTGACCCCCCCATTTTAACTCTGCTCTGCCCTCACAGACTGACCCCCCCATTTTAACTCTGCTCTGCCCTCACAGACTGACCCCCCCATTTTAACTCTGCTCTGCCCTCACAGACTGACCCCCCCATTTTAACTCTGCTCTGCCCTCAGACTGACCCCCCCATTTTAACTGCTCTGCCCTCACAGACTCCCCCATTTTAACTCCCCATTTTAACTCTGCTCTGTCCTCAGACTGACCCCCCCATTTTAACTCTGCTCTGTCCTCAGACTGACCCCCCCATTTTAACTCTGCTCTGCCCTCACAGACTGACCCCCCCATTTTAACTCTGCTCTGTCCTCACAGACTGACCCCCCCATTTTAACTCTGCTCTGTCCTCACAGACTGACCCCCCCATTTTAACTGCTCTGCCCTCACAGACTGACCCCCCCATTTCAACTGCTCTGCCCTCACAGACTGACCCCCCCATTTTAACTGCTCTGTCCTCAGACTGACCCCCCCATTTTAACTCTGCTCTGTCCTCACAGACTCTGCTCTGCCCTCACAGACTGACCCCCCCATTTGAACTGCTCTGTCCTCACAGACTGACCCCCCCATTTTAACTCTGCTCTGTCCTCACAGAGCCTGGTTCACTGCTGTCAGGCGGGCATTGTTATTATTGTTCAGACTCAATAGCGGTGCAGCATCGGGTTCCATCAGAGGCCATTATCTGTAAGAGCAGCATTGAACTCCTTTCAGTCACACATCTGCTCCAAGTGTGTGTGTATGAGTGTGTATGAGTGTGTTTGAGTGTGTTTGAGTGTGTTTGAGTGTGTATGTGTGTGTATGAGTGTGTATGTGTGTGTATGACTGTGTATGAGTGTGTTTGAGTGTGTATGAGTGTGTTTGAGTGTGTATGAGTGTGTTTGAGTGTGTATGAGTGTGTTTGAGTGTGTATGTGTGTGTATGTGTGTGTATGAGTGTGTATGAGTGTGTTTGAGTGTGTATGAGTGCGCATGAGTGCGTATGAGTGTGTTTGAGTGTGTATGAGTGTGTATGAGTGTGTATGTGTGTGTATGAGTGTGTATGTGTGTGTATGTGTGTGTATGAGTGTGTTTGAGTGTGTATGAGTGCGCATGAGTGCATATGAGTGTGTTTGAGTGCGCATGGGCTGAAGGGAGAAACGTTCTCATGTACAGCTGTGCTGTTGGCCAGGGTCTCAGACTCTGCAGGTGTGAGCAGGAGAGAGAGAAAGAGGCTGAGTGTGTACACAGAATTCTTATCTCAGATCACATCAGAGCCATCCAGAATGACTTACCCATATATACACACACACACACACACACACACCACACTGCTGCCTGTTATGATGGAGGCCGTGGAGGCAGCAGCGCAGCAACGGCTGGAAACAGGGAAGCTCGTGTGTCACGGGCCTCGGGCAGCCTTCTTATCACACAGTGCTATAAACAGCACAAACAGAGCAGCAATAAATGAAGGCAATAAAACGCATTCATCTCATATCACACTACACTCATGGCAGAGCAGCACTTCACCGCATGGGATGGAGCAGAGCCCATCGCAGAGAGGGCTGCCCGCATTATTACTCTCTGCCAACATGCACCGTCCGTAAAAGCGCTGTGCGTCGCTACAGTAATGCTGGCTCAGTTAATTGACGGACGTGGCAGGTCAGAGCAGTAATTATGTCTGTCCGCGATGCGCAGTAAGTGTGTGCTAGGCCTGTTCACTCGGATCCTCAGTGCTGATTATGGCAGCTCGTTTCTGGCTGCAGTCGTTTTGCGCAGAGGCTAAGCAGAGCTCACTGCTTTTGAGATGAAAATCTCACTTCCTCCCCCGCCATTAAAAGAACAACAGGCTAGCCAGCCCACTGCATTACCATGGAAACCACACATTGTTAGTTAAAATGTACATCATGGAATGGTCTCTCTAGGGTCAGCACTGAGGGGATCTGGCCACCTGTAGCCTGACCTGGCCCTTACAGGTTCAGAATCCCAGGTGTGTTACAGCAGGTGCGTTACCCCTCCCCCGCCACCACAGATGTCCCCTCACACTATTGGCTGATCGGGGTCATGGTCAGCCAATCGGCTTCCAGAGGCTTTTCTGTGGATGGGAACCAGCTCCCCTCCCCCATCATATCTCCATCTATCAATATCAACACAGCATATTTAATAAAATAAGCGAAAAAGAGTAACTATGGTGCTTAAGTATATGGATAAATACAATATATAAAGTATGGTATATGGATGTAAATCTGCATACTGTTTTACATTTTTTGTGAGTCAAAGGTTTTAGCAGTGTGCATTTTTCTGTGTGTGTGTGTGTGTGTATGTGTGCGTGTGGACAAACAAATGAAGACGGACGTAGAGGCAACTATCTGAGCATTTTGTGTCGTCCTCTGGAGATGAATCTTTTAACTTCATTTTCCCTCAATGTTCAGTCCTTTTTCCCCTCAGACTGAGAATTCACAAGCCAGCATTTTCCCCACTTGTTAATTCCATTCATACAGTCAATGATTATGTGCTAGTTTAAAGCTCAGGTGTATGTGCTCTGTAGTGATACACATATTTGGTTATTTTATAGGTATTGTACCTAGGTGTGTCAGGATCCAGTGCGGTTTCCCATGGTACCTTAGAAATAGTTACCCGGCAACACTAGTCTAACACCTTCCCTCCCAGCCTCCTTCAGCCAGCTTTGTCTGTGCCAATCCACCTCAAAACAATGGCCCGCGAATCAAACTTTTTTTCCATTGCGAGGAGTTATGAGCTAGCTGAGAGGAATTGTCTCGTCTTTTAACTCGGACCGAAGATTTGGCATGTTGAGTATCACAGTGTGCAGCAGCTCACGCTGCACAGAATCTGCTCTAAAAGCATTTTAAATGCGTGTGGGTGCCTCAGGGCTGGTCTGGTCTGATCTGTACTGGCCTTTACTTGAGCTGTCTAAAGTTATGGAAACTATTCACAGAATGTGGCATGTGGCGCCCTCTATGGGTGAAGATGATTACAACCAGTGATATGAAGGTCAGGATAGTGCATGTTGTGTGGGAGGAGATCATTTTTAAAGACCATTATGGGGAAAATGCGTTTGCCTTTTACAAGTGGTTTACTCAGAGTAATGTTTGCGTGGTTTTAAGTGGAGCTGCTCACTCTGAGGATGTATTGTTGATTTGTGGCTTGAAAACATGGCAGCTTAAATAGATGCAGTAAATATAATCTGAAATATGGCTTTCAAAGGTGCTGTATTCCCTCTTTTAATACTCTCCTTTACCCCCACCCCAACCCCCACCCAAAAAAAGACTGAAAATGAAAAAATGATTCTCAAGGGCATCCTGCCACAGTTTGTCTGATATGTGTTTTTGTACCTGCCTTGTGAGGTCATGTGACTTGCTGTGTAGCTTGTTCTTTTGTTGACCCAAAGGCAGCCCTTGAAATGCAGAAAGTTTCACCTGTTCTGTAATGCAGGTACCAGACAAAAACTATCAATAAACACTCAGGATGAACCATCTCTGTGTATCCTTCATTCCTCTTCCTAACCCTTACACTACACTGTAACCTCTGAGCTACAAGCCCAGCTCCCTAACCATTACACTACACTGTAACCTCTGAGCTACAAGCCCAGCTCCCTAACCATTATACTACACTGTAACCTCTGAGCTACAAGCCCAGCTCCCTAACCATTACACTACACTGTAACCTCTGAGCTACAAGCCCAGCTCCCCTAACCATTATACTACACTGTAACCTCTGAGCTACAAGTCCAGCTCCCTAACCAGCTCCCTAACCATTACACTACACTGTAACCTCTGAGCTACAAGCCCAGCTCCCTAACCATTACACTACACTGTAACCTCTGAGCTACAAGCCCAGCTCCCTAACCATTACACTACACTGTAACCTCTGAGCTACAAGCCCAGCTCCCTAACCATTACACTACACTGTAACCTCTGAGCTACAAGCCCAGCTCCCTAACCATTACACTACACTGTAACCTCTGAGCTACAAGCCCAGCTCCCTAACCATTATACTACACTGTAACCTCTGAGCTACAAGCCCAGCTCCCTAACCATTACACTACACTGTAACCTCTGAGCTACAAGCCCAGCTCCCTAACCATTACACTACACTGTAACCTCTGAGCTACAAGCCCAGCTCCCCTAACCATTACACTACACTGTAACCTCTGAGCTACAAACCCAGCTCCCTAACCATTACACTACACTGTAACCCTAACCATTACTGAGCTACAAGCCCAGCTCCCTAACCATTACACTACACTGTAACCTCTGAGCTACAAGCCCAGCTCCCTAACCATTATACTACACTGTAACCTCTGAGCTACAAGCCCAGCTCCCTAACCATTATACTACACTGTAACCTCTGAGCTACAAGCCCAGCTCCCTAACCATTACACTACACTGTAACCTCTGAGCTACAAGCCCAGCTCCCTAACCATTACACTAAACTGTAACCTCTGAGCTACAAGCCCAGCTCCCTAACCATTATACTACACTGTAACCTCTGAGCTACAAGCCCAGCTCCCTAACCATTACACTACACTGTAACCTCTGAGCTACAAGCCCAGCTCCCTAACCATTATACTACACTGTAACCTCTGAGCTACAAGCCCAGCTCCCTAACCATTACACTACACTGTAACCTCTGAGCTACAAGCCCAGCTCCCTAACCATTACACTACACTGTAACCTCTGAGCTACAAGCCCAGCTCCCTAACCATTACACTACACTGTAACCTCTGAGCTACAAGCCCAGCTCCCTAACCATTACACTACACTGTAACCTCTGAGCTACAAGCCCAGCTCCCTAACCATTACACTACACTGTAACCTCTGAGCTACAAGCCCAGCTCCCTAACCATTATACTACACTGTAACCTCTGAGCTACAAGCCCAGCTCCCTAACCATTATACTACACTGTAACCTCTGAGCTACAAGCCCAGCTCCCTAACCATTATACTACACTGTAACCTCTGAGCTACAAGCCCAGCTCCTAACCATTATACTACACTGTAACCTCTGAGCTACAAGCCCAGCTCCCTAACCATTATACTACACTGTAACCTCTGAGCTACAAGCCCAGCTCCCCATAACCATTACACTACACTGTAACCTCTGAGCTACAAGCCCAGCTCCCTAACCATTATACAACACTGTAACCTCTGATCTACAAGCCCAGCTCCCTAACCATTACACTACACTGTAACCTCTGAGCTACAAGCCCAGCTCCCTAACCATTACACTACACTGTAACCTCTGAGCTACAAGCCCAGCTCCCTAACCATTACACTACACTGTAACCTCTGAGCTACAAGCCCAGCTCCCTAACCATTATACTACACTGTAACCTCTGAGCTACAAGCCCAGCTCCCTAACCATTACACTACACTGTAACCTCTGAGCTACAAGCCCAGCTCCTAACCATTATACTACACTGTAACCTCTGAGCTACAAGCCCAGCTCCCTAACCATTACACTACACTGTAACCTCTGAGCTACAAACCCAGCTCCCTAACCATTACACTACACTGTAACCTCTGAGCTACAAGCCCAGCTCCCTAACCATTACACTACACTGTAACCTCTGAGCTACAAGCCCAGCTCCCTAACCATTATACTACACTGTAACCTCTGAGCTACAAGCCCAGCTCCCTAACCATTATACTACACTGTAACCTCTGAGCTACAAGCCCAGCTCCCTAACCATTACACTACACTGTAACCTCTGAGCTACAAGCCCAGCTCCTAACCATTATACTACACTGTAACCTCTGAGCTACAAGCCCAGCTCCCTAACCATTATACTACACTGTAACCTCTGAGCTACAAGCCCAGCACCCTAACCATTATAGTACACCATACCCTCTGAGGTAAGTGACCTAATGCAAACCTGTTCCACAGTTATACTCTTTAGCATGTTACCTGCATGTCCCACATGAGTGACTGGTGGCAGTGCTCCACCATTTTACACAGAGGAAGACTGACGTTGTGCTTACGAAGAGCACAGAGGGTGCGGAGCATGACTGTCAGGCTGTCCAAGCTTAGGGCCGAGCGTCGCAAAATCAACCCGATCGATCCTGAAGTGTTCCTCCACATTTTAGGTTGAATTTTTCTCCCTTTTCTCGCTTATATACTGTTCCTTGTGCCTATACTTTACCACCATTGATTAATCAGTGATAGGCTTTAATAAAACCCAGCATGCACTTTGAGTCCGCAGTTTTTTAAACCGCTGATCAATTGGACCGAAGTTTACCACAATACACTGTCAGTTTTATAAACAGCGCCCTCTGGTGACACAAACGCGAAGGGCATATGCAAACACTTCATACCTAACCATGGTGTCGTTCCTTCAGGAGAAAAGTACGTATACCAAAGGAACCCACATGTGCTAAGCGGTTCAAACAGAACTTTTAAATAAAATGTCAATATTTATATTATTATTTCTGATTAAGTAGTCCATGTTCTTTCACGCTGAAGCTACTGACGTGGAACATCATGGGCATTAAATGTTTATATCACTCACATACATCAGTGACGCTGGAGCCGAAGTGTCTTCCTGATAGCCAACATATCTAAAGTAAGATATTCTGACCGGTTTTTATTCAGAGCTAACATTTTGTAGGATAGTGTACATTCTCTTTACCTTGCCGACATCAGTAATTCGACGCACTTCTTAAAGCTGCATCAACTTTAAAAGGAAATGTTTAATTTATTTTTATTATAACAGTGCCTGTGCACTGCTGTGTCGAAAACGTGGAATTACAAACGGATCTGATGAAGAAGTATGACCTAAACTATGTAAGGACTGCATAGCAGGCGCAGAACATGTACGTTCATAATGAACAGCTGACAGTCTAGCTCTTGGGAGTGCCTCCTTAACAGGGGACAGATCTGAATGTCTTGTCTGTAAAGTATGTCCTTGTGTTTAAAATGAAAATGGAATGTGGTTACCTGATCTCTGATGAATTTCGTCATTTTTTGCGTTTGGAACATCCCAAGCATATCTACTGAACACACGAGCTATCTGGCGCGTCGTGCGCGCACCCCTGAGCGTCGCCGGAGAACGCGATCACCTGACGCCAGTTTCACTGTGTCACTGACGGGTCAAACTAATTACTTTGGTCCTACTTCCTGAAACACGGGAGCGCTTTGGTAAAGTTGACCACACAAGCAGAATAACAGAAGAGTATCAGTAGCTGTCTGGTAAAACAACGAAACTAAACACTGACGGTAAGAGCATTTATTTATATTGAAAGGATATTAAATCGTCTAAATATCCTGATTGGAAGCACGTACATTTGATGAAAAGCAGAAATCTGCCAGTCGAGCGTTAGCCTACTTTGATTTTGGACAAGACGCTGGGGAAATGCTCATATCCATAAAATTGGGAACATAACGTGTCAAACAAATCCCTAAATCAAAGTTATTTGAGTGGATTTTACGACGGCTGACATCAACTAATAATAAAATGCGGAAATTGTAGGGATCCTAAATTAAGATCTGAATGAGTTACTCGCTCGCAATTGGGCATTTATTTGCTACTTTGTACTAAACCATATTGTGCGTAAAACGGTTAGCTTCCAATTTGGGTTATTTGGATAGATTTAAAAAATAAGTGAAAAAAGAAAGAATTAAACGAGGTTATTGTCGTTTACCAACTAACAGATTTCTTGACGTTGCATCCCATCCTTATTGCAAGACATGTATGTTGGTTTTCCTCTTCAGTAAGTGTCATGCGATTGAGTACCTCTACCAGATGAAGAAACGAGATAGAGGAAGACTGACGTCCAGAAACTGACGGCACCGGTTTTTGAGGAGCTTTAAGTGTAGCTGAAGTGCTTTGCATGTCACATGCCCGCTGTTTTCGCAGAGCATACAGGATAACAGGTGACCTCACTGCTCTCCGCAATAACGCTGCGGATCTTCCCCTGTTGACAGAATGCCTGCTGTCACACAGCCGGCTCGGAGCTTTTCGGCGAAGGCAGACTCCCGAACGGGCCGTCGGCAGGTGCAGATGGAGCGCAAAGAGGAGCGCAAAGAGGAGCGGAAAGAAAGATTCTTTATCGTCACTCGCGGCAAGGCCAGGAGCGGCCACAGGGGGGCGACGAAGGGCTGCATCGGTCGCGTGGAGACGGAGACCCCGCGCGGGGAGCTGGTGTGCCAGCTGTTCGGCAGCACGGGCGCCTGTAAGGGGGGCGGCGTGGTGCGGCGCGAGGATGCGTACCCTCTGTCGCGCCACCAGGCGCAGCTGCTGCTGTTCGTGTCGCCCGCGCAGAAGCGGCTGGAGTTGCTGTGTAACCCGCAGCTCTTCAGCGCCGTGTGCGACCTGGCCCAGGACGACCTGGTGGTGGTGAGACACAAGAAGGGCCTGCAGCCCGGCCTGGTGAAGAACCTGATGCAGATCGGGAGGCGGGAAAACCCCGGAGACATGCTGATGCTGGGCTTCGAGGTGGAGTTTGTGGTAAGAACAAAAAGATCACATTTATTTTAATAATTTAACAATATGGTCAAAATAATAACAGGTGCAAGTTAAAGGACAGAGTAAACAAAGGGCGCAGAATAACGGCCTGTCCGTTTTGGATATTCATGTCAACGCCTGTTCTTACTTATTTTCACCAACCCAGTAATTTATTTTACTGAATGAATTTTACCTGAGGTGAACAGGTGCTGGGGAGAGAGATCTCATGAAGCTTTCACTGGGCGGAGCTCCAGCCACTTTCACTCACTCAACTACAATTAGCTGTGGCCCTGCTAATTTGCTGCCCAATCAAAACTCTCCGAACACAATGACATGATTACGCTGCTCAGTACGCCGAGCACTCGCTGTCAGTCCAGAGATTCTCACACACTCACTCTCTTTCCCCTGGTCCTGGAGAACCCCCTGTCTGTCTGTCATTGCAACAGTCTCATGATTTATTAAGGTAACTGAAAACATGTGTACATTCCATACAGAGTTTAATATGAAACAGGTTTATATTAACTCACCTGGAATCACTGCCAGTTGCTTTGTTGGTGTTGTTTCATTGGCAGTGTCCATACTTTGAGCATTCGGGGCTCTCAGCTGAAGGGCTTTTTGTGTGTCAGTAAACAAGCAACACTTACAAAAGGAATCATTTTACATGATGCATAGCAAAGAAGTAAGCTTCAGTTATCTAGAAAAGAAGCTGATTACAAACACATTAAAAGCTTCAATGAATATAGAATATATTCTGCATGGATGTCTTTGAAATATTCATGTTTGTTTCTGACTCAATGTGGCTTTAAGTGGATGATATGTTTATTAACAGAAATGAAAAGTTAATTAAATCAATTTGATAATAAAAAAGAAATAATAATAATAACAACAATAATAATAATGATAATAGTGTAGCTGTACTTGCAAAGGCTGAGACTGAAATGTTTGTACACATTTGTAGGAATACAGTCATCAGTCATCTATGTGCATCTATGTCGTTCTCTCATATCAGCTGATACGGGTGTATCTGTGATAGGGTCATTCTCTCATATCAGCTGATACGGGTGTATCTGTAATAGGGTCATTCTCTCATATCAGCTGATACGGGTGTATCTGTAATAGGGTCGTTCTCTCATATCAGCTGATACGGGTGTATCTGTAATAGGGTCATTCTCTCATATCAGCTGATACGGGTGTATCTGTAATAGGGTCATTCTCTCATATCAGCTGATACGGGTGTATCTGTAATAGGTCGTTCTCTCATATCAGCTGATACGGGTGTATCTGTAATAGGTCATTCTCTCATATCAGCTGATACGGGTGTATCTGTAATAGGGTCATTCTCTCATATCAGCTGATACGGGTGTATCTGTAATAGGGTCGTTCTCTCATATCAGCTGATACGGGTGTATCTGTAATAGGGTCATTCTCTCATATCAGCTGATATCAGGGGTGTATCTGTAATAGGGTCATTCTCTCATATCAGCTGATACGGGTGTATCTGTAATAGGGTCATTCTCTCATATCAGCTGATACGGGTGTATCTGTAATAGGGTCATTCTCTCATATCAGCTGATACGGGTGTATCTGTAATAGGGTCATTCTCTCATATCAGCTGATACGGGTGTATCTGTAATAGGGTCATTCTCTCATATCAGCTGATACGGGTGTATCTGTAATAGGGTCATTCTCTCTCATATCAGCTGATACGGGTGTATCTGTAATAGGGTCGTTCTCTCATATCAGCTGATACGGGTGTATCTGTAATAGGGTCATTCTCTCATATCAGCTGATACGGGTGTATCTGTAATAGGGTCATTCTCTCATATCAGCTGATACGGGTGTATCTGTAATAGGGTCATTCTCTCATATCAGCTGATACGGGTGTATCTGTAATAGGGTCATTCTCTCATGTGTTTGACCCCAAATGCTGGCAGGACATGGATCAGAGGCAGTCCTCTAAAAGACAGGCCCCACTCCCTCTGGTCAGCGCTGGGGACATCGTCCAGGTGGTCCCCAATTACCCCTCCAACCCCCAGAACAGTCCCTCTGACAGAGACCAGGCCCGAGCCAGGCACCCTGACAGTGAGTCTCCACCCTGCTGCCATCTGCTGAACTCAAACCCAGACATTTCTGCCCTGTATAGAGCTGTGTGTGTGTGTGTGTGTGTGTGTGTGTGTGCATGTATGTGTGTGTGTGACTGTGTATGTGTGTGTGTGTGTGCATGTGTGTTACTGTGTGTGACTGTGTGTGTGCGTTTATGCATGTGTGTGTGTGTGTGCGTACATGTGCATGAGGAACATATATTCATATGAATATGTAAATGTATTTGCAGATGGGGTATGTATTAGTGCATATTTGTGAGTATATAGGGGTGTGTGTATGTGTGAGTATATAGGGGTGTGTGTATGTGTGAGTATATAGGGGTGTGTGTATGTGTGTGTATATTGGGGTGTGTGTATGTGTGTATATATTTGTATGTGTGTGTATAGGGTTGTTTGCATGTATGAATGTATTTGTATGTGTATGCATATATAGTGGTGTGTGTATGTTTGTATGTGTTTGTTTGTGCGCATATATAGGGGTGTGTTTATATGTGTATGTATTTGCATATGTGTGTATATAAGGGCATGTGTATGTATTTGTATGTATATAGGGGTGTGTGTATATATTTGTATGTATGTATAGGAGTGTGTGTATGCATTTGTATGTGTGTATTGGAGTGTGTGTGTATATTTGTATATGTGTGTAGGGAAAATGTTGTCTCATGCTCAGAACTGGAAAAACAGGATCTGTGAGTGCAGCATGCATGTGACTGTCAGTGGCTGAGCACCTGAGGAGCACGCGGTTTACCTGTGCTACCTGAGGAGCACGCGGTTTACCTGTGTTACCTGAGGAGCACGCGGTTTACCTGTGCTACCTGAGGAGCACGCGGTTTACCTGTGTTACCTGAGGAGCACGCGGTTTACCTGTGCTACCTGAGGAGCACGCGGTTTACCTGTGCTACCTGAGGTCAGCAAAGTAACATCGCTCCCTGTGTCATGCCCACAGCTGTCAGTAAGAGGGCAATCTCACGGATCCACTCTCTCCCAAACCTGGCGTCCCGTGGCGGGCCGCCGAGGGGCCGGCCCACCCCGCTGCAGCGCCCCCTGGAGGTGGGGTCCATGGTGGAAGTGGAGGTGGAGGCAGAAGGCGGGGTCACGGTCTACGGGGTGATGAGGTGGATCGGTGTCCCTGAGGAGCACACGGGCGACTGGGCAGGGGTGGAGCTGGTGAGCTCTCAGATCCTTACCCATTTCATCTTTCTTTGATCCCCCCTTTCTCTCCTTCTTCCTCTTTCCCAATCTCTCTATTTCTCCTCTGTTCTAGCATACTTTATCGGTATGACCACAGAATGGTATGGTGCCATTTTTTAAAGTTGAACTCAGTGGTATTGAAGGTAAGACTATTTTAATGTTATCCTCAGGTGTTTTACCTTCCTGCAGGACTGTTAAAATTATCCTCAGGTGTGTTACCTTCCTGCAGGACTGTTAAAATTATCCTCAGGTGTGTTACCTTCCTGCAGGACTATGAGGTGACTGGGTGTACGGATGGGACTATGGGCGGGCAGCGCTATTTCTCCTGTAAGGGGAACAGGGCACTGTTCGTGCCCCTGGACGCTTGTCGGCCGGACGGACGGTTCCAGTGCACCCCGTCTGAGGAGGCTTCCCCCCAGAACAGTGAGCTTCCCCCAGGTGAGAACAGGACTGGAAATGTTACAGAGTTTGCAGAAAAACTGAAAATCTGGAAAACGAAAATCTGTCTGGAAATCGAATTAAGCTGAATTGCCATTTCAAAATCAAGTTTGTTAAAATCAGTGAAGGATAAGCCTTTAGAATGTATTCAAACGTATTCAGATAGCTGGGTGTCAGTCAGCGTTTTTGATTGGTGTGTTCTTTCGCTCAGACCTGCCTGTGGAAGAGGAGATGGAGGACGCTCCGCCCATCACTGAGTCTGAGGCCCTGTCTTTGCTGAGGGGCCGAATGAGGGGCATCCAGGGCCATTACAACTCCTGCTACCTGGACGCTACGCTCTTCAGGTGAGCTTTCCTCTGTCTCCCTGCTACCTGGACGCTACGCTCTTCAGGTGAGCTTGCCTCTGTCTCCCTGCTACCTGGACACTACGCTCTTCAGGTGAGCTTTCCTCTGTCTCTCTGTCTCCCTGCTACCTGGATGCTACGCTCTTCAGGTGAGCTTTCCTCTGTCTCCCTGCTACCTGGATGCTACGCTCTTCAGGTGAGCTTTCCTCTGTCTCCCTGCTACCTGGACGCTACGCTCTTCAGGTGAGCTTTCCTCTGTCTCCCTGCTACCTGGACGCTACGCTCTTCAGGTGAGCTTTCCTCTGTCTCCCTGCTACCTGGACGCTACGCTCTTCAGGTGAGCTTTCCTCTGTCTCCCTGCTACCTGGACGCTACGCTCTTCAGGTGAGCTTTCCTCTGTCTCCCTGCTACCTGGATGCTACGCTCTTCAGGTGAGCTTTCCTCTGTCTCCATGCTACCTGGATGCTACGCTCTTCAGGTGAGCTTTCCTCTGTCTCCCTGCTACCTGGACGCTACACTCTTCAGGTGAGCTTTCCTCTGTCTCCATGCTACCTGGATGCTACGCTCTTCAGGTGAGCTTTCCTCTGTCTCCATGCTACCTGGATGCTACGCTCTTCAGGTGAGCTTTCCTCTGTCTCCCTGCTACCTGGACGCTACGCTCTTCAGGTGAGCTTTCCTCTGTCTCCCTGCTACCTGGACGCTATGCTCTTCAGGTGAAATTTCCTCTGTCTCCCTGCTACCTGGACGCTACGCTCTTCAGGTGAGTTCTGTGCACCTTGAGCTGAATTGTTCCTGCAGATATCAGGTGCGCAGCATGAGACGGGGTGAGGGTAGGAGTGATGTTTCCTTGCAGTGTTTATGGACTATCATTTATTGCATAAACATTTTACACTGTGCTGATACTGCCAGTTCATTCATCAGTCTATATAGTCTATATATAGTCTATCGTCCACTATAACCCTGGGATGGGTTTGCAGAAAGGGCACAATGCTCTTAACTTATAAAACAAGGTAGTATAACATTGATGAACCCCCTGATCAACATTTAATGCAAGGTGAATGCTTTCACTGTTAACCCATCTCACTGGCAGGAGAAGTGAATATATAACTTCAGTGTGTGTAAAGAAGTGAATATATAACTTCAGTGTGTAAGTGAATATATAACTTCAGTGTGTAAGAAGTGTAGCGAAGACAGTAGCTGATTGTAGAGGAATTGATGCAATGGACTGTAGTGTTGCTTATATATTCTCTCATATTCTCATGTGGGTGTTTATCTCATCGTGGCTGTGTGAGTTGTGACAGCACCCCTCTCTCTGCAGTCTGTTCAGCTCCTCCAGGACTTTGGACAGCCTGTGCCTCAGTGATGGGAACCCCAAGGGAGAGCTGTGTCACATCCTGAGGAAACGCATCATCAACCACCTGCGCAGGTAAACACACCTGTACTGCACCTGTGCAGCCTGCAGAGGTAAACACACCTGTACTGCACCTGTGCAGCCTGCACAGGTAAACATACCTGTCCTGAACCAGTGCAGCCTGAACAGGTAAACACACCTGTACTGCATCTGTGCAGCCTGCACAGGTAAGCAAACCTGTACTGCAACTGTGATGCTGGCACAGGTAAACATGCGTGTGTCATGTGTCAGGTAGCCACACAGGTGATTGAGTTGCTGTCCCAGCTTTACTGCTCCAGCTCCTGCAGGTGCATAGCGCTCAGCCCTCCAGAGCAGAGAAATCTCACACTGGGGTGTGAACGTGTATCACGTCAGGATGACTGTCGGCTTATTGTGCGGATATTCGGACGTGTGGGTGGAGTCTCTTAGCATGACATTAAGGTTAAGGAGCAAACACAGACTCGGGTGTGTGTTTGGCCTGCAGCTGTTCGCCTGGAGGTTTGAGGTTTGTGGATAAACACAGTCCTGATAAGAGCAGTGAGCAGGGCTTATGGCTAACTGTGTGAGTGAGTGTGTGTGTCTGTCTGTGTGTACGTGTGCGCACTGTGTATGTGTATATGTGTATGTGTGTATGTAGTGTGTGTGAATGCATGCTGTATGTGTATATGGTGCATGTGTATGTATATATACACACTGTGTGTAAATGTTGTCTCTGTATTTGTGTGGTTCTATACAGTGTGTGTATGTGTGTTGTCTCTGTATTTGTGTGCACATATATATAGTGTGTGTGTGTATATGCAGTGCGTGTGTGTGTATATGCAGTGCGTGTTGTCTCTGTATTCGTGTGCAGTCACTGCTCTGTCCCTGTAGGCGGGGCTTCGTTCCAGCGGAGGGTGTGATGAGTTTCCGTAAGCAGCTGGGGTGTGACTCCTTCATGTCAGAGGAGAAAGGTACACTCCACTCTGGCCTGTTCCAGCCTGCTTCTGTCTTTGTGTCTTTTCTTCATTTTTTTGTTTCTGCATATCTGTTTTGAGTTTGAGGAGGCAGTCTTTCTCAGTCATGGTTATGTGGTGTCCCCATCAATAAGTACAGCTCATGGTATTTCAGCAGGATGTTGTAAGACTTCTCATTTCATTTTCATGTGAAAATACACCTCTTGTTGTTCCTAGAACCGTAACTGGATGCATGCATCAGCTGAACGTGCTGTGTTGTGAACTGATTTGTTGATTTTGATGGGCTCTTCCCCAGATCCAGAGGAGTTCATTACTCTCCTCCTCCAGCGGGTGCTGTGTGTGGAGCCACTTCTGAAGATTAGGTCTGATGGATCTGTCTGTCACAGCTCCTCACTGCTCCTCACATCTCCTCACTGCTCCCTCACTGCTCCTTACAGCTCCTCACTGCTCCTCACATCTCCTCACTGCTCCTCACAGCTCCTCACTGCTCCCTCACTGCTCCTCACAGCTCCTCACTGCTCCTCACATATCCTCACTGCTCCCTCACTGCTCCTTACAGCTCCTCACTGCTCCCTCACTGCTCCTCACAGCTCCTCACTGCTCCCTCACTGCTCCTCACTGCTGCCTCACTGCTCCTCACTGCTCCTCACATCTCCTCACTGCTTCTCATATCTCCTCACTGCTCCTCACTGCTCCTCATATCTCCTCACTGCTGCCTCTCTGCTCCTCATATCTCCTCACATCTCCTCACTGCTCCTCACTGCTCCTCATATCTCCTCACTGCTCCTCATAGCTCCTCACAGCTCCTCACTGCTCATTAGCATTCCTCCTTATTTTACCTCCTCACCCCTCTTTCTCTCATAACTTTAGATGTCTCTTTATCTTCTTTTGCTCTGTCCTGCTCCTTACTGCTCCTAATATAGGCCTCCTCCCTGCATTCTATGTGGGTAAATGGGTATTTGTTTTTTAACAAACGTAGAATGCAAAAAAATAGATCCAGCTCACATGATAGGTTATGATGTCATTTATTCTAAACCACCCCCCTTTCACCCAGTATCAGTGCCGACATCGAGCAGCTGAGTTCTGCATGCCTCTGGGTGTGCGTTCGATTTGCGGCGGAATGCAGATAACCAGACGCTACATTTACAAAAATCAGTTTTACTCACCTACATGAGTAACTCTCAGAAACACAGGGTCGGTTAGAGTGTTGCCATTTCTAATGTGGACTTTATTTCATTTCATTTTCATCCAGAATTTATCACCGCCCTCTCTGATTTTATAATACTACTCTATAATTCTAATGATTATACTGCACTGTTATTATAAACATTAAACAGCGCTACCTGTCCAGCCGCTGCTTGATAGTGAGGACATTCTGGTGTAAGATCTGAGATTGAAAATGAATTCATGTAAATAACTGGGCTGCAGGAACAGGCCATTGAGGAGGAGTTTCTGTGTTCTTCTGAGAAGGTGTCTTTTTTTTGTGGGCCACAGGTCTGGGAATGAGACCACGCAGGACACATACACCTTCCAGATCATTCTGGACAGAGACCAGGTCGGCCCCTTACCCACCGTGCAGCAGCTGCTAGACACTTCCTTCATGTCATGTGACCTAAAATTTGAAGAGGTGGGTTCACACACAACGCCACACAGGAAATAGTTCATCCACACAAAGTTGTATTTTTCAGTAAAACCAAGGATTAAAGATGATAAAGCTATTCACTTAGGCATGAAAGTAATTTCCACAATGAAATTGTGTCGATGATTTTGCAGACCAGCTCTGTCAGAGAGGACAGTGTAAATGTGGAAACCTGGTGCCTGGCTGTAGGGTTTGGGAGGGGGCTCAGTCCTGGCTGTAGGATTTGGGGGCTCAGTGCTGGCTGTAGGGTTTGGGAGGGGCTTAGTGCTGGCCTGGCTGTAGGGTTTGGGGGGGGGCTCAGTGCTGGCTGTAGGGTTTGGGGGCTCAGTCCTGGCTGTAGGGTTTGGGGGTCAGTCCTGGCTGTAGGGTTTGGGGGGGCTCAGTGCTGGCTGTAGGGTTTGGGGGGGGCTCAGTGCTGGCTGTAGGGTTTGGGGGGGGCTTAGTGCTGGCTGTAGGGTTTGGGGGGGGCTTAGTGCTGGCCTAGCTGTAGGGTTTGGGGGCTCAGTGCTGGCTGTAGGGTTTGGGGGCTCAGTCCTGGCTGTAGGGTTTGGGGGGGCTCAGTGCTGGCTGTAGGGTTTGGGGGGGGCTCAGTGCTGGCTGTAGGGTTTGGGGGGGGCTTAGTGCTGGCCTAGCTGTAGGGTTTGGGGGGGGCTCAGTGCTGGCCTGGCTGTAGGGTTTGGGGGCTCAGTGCTGGCTGTAGGGTTTGGGGGGGCTCAGTCCTGGCTGTAGGGTTTGGGGGCTCAGTGCTGGCCTGGCTGTAGGGTTTGGGGGCTCAGTCCTGGCTGTAGGGTTTGGGGGCTCAGTGCTGGCTGTAGGGTTTGGGGGGCTCAGTCCTGGCTGTAGGGTTTGGGGGGGGCTCAGTCCTGGCTGTAGGGTTTGGGGGCTCAGTGCTGGCTGTAGGGTTTGGGGGCTCAGTGCTGGCCTGGCTGTAGGGTTTGGGGGGGGCTCAGTGCTGGCTGTAGGGTTTGGGGGCTCAGTGCTGGCCTGGCTGTAGGGTTTGGGGGCTCAGTCCTGGCTGTAGGGTTTGGGGGGGGCTCAGTCCTGGCTGTAGGGTTTGGGGGGGGGGCTCAGTCCTGGCTGTAGGGTTTGGGGGGGGCTCAGTCCTGGCTGTAGGGTTTGGGGGGGGCTCAGTCCTGGCTGTAGGGTTTGGGGGCTCAGTCCTGGCTGTAGGGTTTGGGGGCTCAGTCCTGGCTGTAGGGTTTGGGGGGGGCTCAGTGCTGGCTGTAGGGTTTGGGGGGCTCAGTCCTGGCTGTGTAGGGTTTGGGGGCTCAGTGCTGGCTGTAGGGTTTGGGGGCTCAGTGGCTGTAGGGTTTGGGGGCTCAGTGCTGGCTGGCTAGGGTTTGGGGGCTCAGTGCTGGCCTGGCTGTAGGGTTTGGGGGCTCAGTGCTGGCCTGGCTGTAGGGTTTGGGGGCTCAGTGCTGGCTGTAGGGTTTGGGGGCTCAGTCCTGGCTGTAGGGTTTGGGGGGCTCAGTGCTGGCCTGGCTGTAGGGTTTGGGGGGGCTCAGTGCCCTGGCTGTAGGGTTTGGGGGCTCAGTGGCTGGCTCAGTGGCTGTAGGGTTTGGGGGCTCAGTCCTGGCTGTAGGGTTTGGGGGGGCTCAGTGCTGGCCTGGCTGTAGGGTTTGGGGGGGGCTCAGTCCTGGCTGTAGGATTTGGGGGGGGCTCAGTCCTGGCTGTAGGGTTTGGGGGCTCAGTGCTGGCTGTAGGGTTTGGGGGGGGCTCAGTGCTGGCCTGGCTGTAGGGTTTGGGGGCTCAGTCCTGGCTGTAGGGTTTGGGGGGGGCTCAGTCCTGGCTGTAGGGTTTGGGGGCTCAGTCCTGGCCTGGCTGTAGGGTTTGGGGGGCTCAGTGCTGGCCTGGCTGTAGGGTTTGGGGGGCTCAGTCCTGGCTGTAGGGTTTGGGGGGGGCTCAGTCCTGGCTGTAGGGTTTGGGGGCTCAGTCCTGGCCTGGCTGTAGGGTTTGGGGGGGGGGGCTCAGTGCTGGCCTGGCTGTAGGGTTTGGGGGCTCAGTCCTGGCTGTAGGGTTTGGGGGCTCAGTCCTGGCTGTAGGGTTTGGGGGCTCAGTCCTGGCTGTAGGGTTTGGGGGGGGCTCAGTGCTGGCTGTAGGGTTTGGGGGGGCTCAGTCCTGGCTGTAGGGTTTGGGGGGGGCTCAGTCCTGGCTGTAGGGTTTGGGGGGGGCTCAGTGCTGGCTGTAGGGTTTGGGGGGGGCTCAGTCCTGGCTGTAGGGTTTGGGGGCTCAGTCCTGGCCTGGCTGTAGGGTTTGGGGGCTCAGTGCTGGCCTGGCTGTAGGGTTTGGGGGGGGCTCAGTCCTGGCTGTAGGGTTTGGGGGGGGCTCAGTCCTGGCCTGGCTGTAGGGTTTGGGGGGCTCAGTCCTGGCTGTAGGGTTTGGGGGCTCAGTCCTGGCTGTAGGGTTTGGGGGCTCAGTCCTGGCTGTAGGGTTTGGGGGCTCAGTCCTGGCTGTAGGGTTTGGGGGGGCTCAGTGCTGGCTGTAGGGTTTGGGGGCTCAGTCCTGGCTGTAGGGTTTGGGGGCTCAGTGCTGGCCTGGCTGTAGGGTTTGGGGGGCTCAGTCCTGGCTGTAGGGTTTGGGGGCTCAGTCCTGGCTGTAGGGTTTGGGGGGGCTCAGTGCTGGCCTGGCTGTAGGGTTTGGGGGCTCAGTCCTGGCTGTAGGGTTTGGGGGCTCAGTCCTGGCTGTAGGGTTTGGGGGGCTCAGTGCTGGCTGTAGGGTTTGGGGGCTCAGTCCTGGCTGTAGGGTTTGGGGGCTCAGTGCTGGCCTAGCTGTAGGGTTTGGGGGGGCTCAGTGCTGGCTGTAGGGTTTGGGGGCTCAGTCCTGGCCTGTCTAATGGGTTTATGATGCTGTCCCAGGTCCCGTCCTGTCTAATGGTCCAGATGCCCCGATTTGGGAAGGGGTATAAGATGTTCCCCCGCATCCTTCCCACCACAGACCTGGACATTACAGACCTCCTGCACAATGGTAAGTATCGCTGGACACTAATCCCAGCATGGCTAACGCTAAGCCCTGCTGGCTGGAGTCTGAGTGTTAATGCCACGGCCTTCCCTTGGCTGCCATATATAAGTGCTAATGCTAAGTCCTGGTCTCAGTTGGTTTAATGCTAATGCTACAGTTCCTTGGTTGTCATATTAAATTGTAATAACTCCAGTCTGTGCTCATTAGCTTCATCGCTAACACTAATATCTGCTGTCAACAGTTGTTTAAACTTTAAAGCTTGCACCTGCCCTTGTTCTTCATCATACCTCGGGTGGGGCGCAGGCTGCATAGGCGCGTTAGATGTTACACAGATACAGTAGGTGGATACACACCCATCTCTCTCTTTCTCTCTCTCACTCTCTCTTTCACACAGCCCCTCGAGAGTGTTTTCTGTGTGGGAGGAGGGCAGAAGTAGAGTGTGCAGGGTGCTTACGAGACCGAAAGCTACAGCCAGGGAGAATCAAACAGTACTGCGCCACCTGCAGCATGCAGGTAAAACTGCAGCAGAATCAAACTGTACTGGGAGAATAATTCACATTTCAGAATAACTGAGAAAGTAAAATAATGGAGGTAGAGATCATTAATTAAGCGGTTAGAATCTTAACCCCCCCCATCCGTCCGTCCCCCAGGTGCACTCCCACCCCCAGCGGCGGGACCACACCACCAGGAAACTGTCAGTGCCAGGCTCCGCCCCCACCAATGGCCCCGCCCCTCGGCATGTCCTGCAGCTGTTCGCTGTCCTCTGCATCCAAACCAGCCACTACGTGTCCTTCCTGAAGTTTGGGCCCTCCCCCCGCTCCTGGCTATTCTTTGACAGCATGGCCGACCGCTGTGGTGAGACTGCAGTTCATTAATATGTTTGCATGAATCTGCCACACCCACTCAATCGGCAAACTTTTTTCAGCAGTAAGTAGGCACATAGGTTTGTGTTTTTATGTTTTTGCTGTTGCGTCTTGGATGCGGTGGGGGAGCTGCTGTCTCTCAGAGGCGTTATGCTAATGAGGCACTGCAGAGCATTATGGGAAAAAGGACTGAAGAATGTGGCACTCCCAGAGGGAGTGTTTATTGCAGTTTGTATCCGTGGAAACAGTTCTTCTTGTTTATGTGTGTGTTTTACACGCAGTCAGCTGTACATTCCCTCTCTCCTCTCACAGGAGATGACCAGAATGGGTTCAGTGTTCCGGAGGTGCGAGCATGCCCGGAGGTTGGTGACTTCCTGTCATGCTCGGAGGAGGAGCTCTCCGCTGCTGACCTGGGCAGCACAGGGGATCTGGTCAAGAGGCTCCTGCAAGACTCCTATATGTGCCTGTACCAGCGACCAGGCCCAGAGGCACAGATAAACACACCTGATCACCAACCTGCACAGATAAACACACCTGATCACCAAACCACACAGATAAACACACCTGGTCACCAAACCGCACCGATAAACACACCTGGTCACCAAACCGCACAGATAAACAAACCTGGTCAC
Organism: Albula goreensis; assembly: GCA_022829145.1. Lineage (NCBI taxonomy): Eukaryota > Metazoa > Chordata > Actinopteri > Albuliformes > Albulidae > Albula > Albula goreensis. Next base: position 831,436 of record CM040754.1, read on the forward strand.
CAAACCGCACCGATAAACACACCTGATCACCAAACCACACAGATAAACACAACTAATCACCAAACCACACAAATCACTGTGCCAAATGGCCAAGGTGCACCAGTCATGGCAGTTACTCACCAAACTGCACCTGCACAGATCGCTTCCTCAGTTCCTCTGACAGTATAAGCACAAGTCGCCATTCCTCTGAGTATCGTGTTTCAGCAAGAGCTGCTATTGTGTTCCAGGCCTGTCAGCTCCTCAGGGGCTCAGGGGTTTGGTGCTCAGGAAGGTTACTGTAAAACACTGAAACAGAATGGAATAAAGGTTAGATGCGCTTAACCTCATGGGTGAAGGAGAAATTAGCGCTGAAGATTGACTCAACAATACAGCTGAAGCTCTTGAGGACTGTTGAAGCAGAATGTTATTTATTTCTCATGCCTAACACACTTATTATTCACTTAATGAGGTCGCTTAATTAAAGTATTGGAAAAAGACTTGTAAAAAAAGACTTGCAAATTTGAAAAATACTTGAAACTGTCACTCAAAGCATAGGACAAACTGGCACAGAACTGTCCACCTCCACAAAACCACACTCAGGATGCATTGTTCCCATAGCAACTCACCTTTGCCAGGGTGTGGCGTAACCACGACAACACTGTCTTGCCCAGGCATGGTGTTTTCTGACCATGCTACTGTAACCTTGTGCCATGGCCTCTGCACGGCTTCGCCGTCTGGCTGGTGTTTACGGAACAGTGTGTTTTGGCAGATAGCGATTGAAACACTCCCCAAGGTCAGCCACAGCTCTGCTGCCTCAAGGGGGCGCCAGTGCAGCTTTCTGTCTGTCTGATATTTCATTTAGCAGAACATGAACATTAATGTAGAGAGGAAAAGCTGTGGAATAACTTTTCTCTTCATTGAAGTTTCTTTTGTATGAATGTGTCTTGCTTTAGTTAAAACACGAGAAGGTGAAAGAAGACGAATGAAGGACAGCTCTGCATCTGCAATAATGTGATTTCTTTTTTTCTTTTGTTTCTACCAGTGAAGACATGTAACTACACTACTATGTACAGCTAGAATGAAATGAAGGTGTTTATACAAGTAAAAGGGAAATTTGCTGCTCTTCACAAAGCGACATTTGCTTGTCTCTTTTGTCATATTTTGTGTGTGCCTGTTTTTGATTTAGCTTGGCTCTGAGTGTATTTGTGAGTTAGTTTAGCTGCCTGTATGTCGGTGATTTTTACTGATGAAAATAAAAAAGATGAAGCGGCGTATGTGCGGCTGCACTAGCGCTCTGTACCTGACTGGCTCTGTACCTGACTGGCTTTGTACCTGACTGGCTGGTCATCACCTCTGCGCTCTGTACCTGACTGGCTCTGTACCTGACTGGCTGGTCATCACCTCTGCGCTCTGTACCTGACTGGCTCGTCATCACCTCTGTGCTCTGTACCTGACTGGCTGGTCATCACCTCTGCGCTCTGTACCTGACTGACTGGTCATCACCTCTGCGCTCTGTACCTGACTGGCTCTGTACCTGACTGGCTGGTCATCACCTCTGCGCTCTGTACCTGACTGGCTGGTCATCACCTCGGCGCTCTGTACCTGACTGGCTCTGTACCTGACTGGCTGGTCATCACCTCGGCGCTCTGTACCTGACTGGCTCTGTACCTGACTGGCTGGTCATCACCTCTGCGTTCTGTACCTGACTGGCTCTGTACCTGACTGGCTCGTCATCACCTCTGCGCTCTGTACCTGACTGGCTCGTCATCACCTCTGCGTCTGTACCTGACTGGCTCTGTACCTGACTGGCTCGTCATCACCTCTGCGCTCTGTACCTGACTGGCTCGTCATCACCTCTGCGTTCTGTACCTGACTGGCTCTGTACCTGACTGGCTCGTCATCACCTCTGCTCTCAGCTGCCTGTCTTGTGCTGAGGGTGTGGCTTACAGTTCCTCAATATGGATGGATTTCAAAACTACACAGCACTTCCTCTTTAGCAAGAACAATCAGAAAGGAGCTTTTTGGCTGGATTTTGCTGCTCTGATTAGCGCTGCAGCTGAGCAGAGCTGGGCTTGGTTAGCACTGAATATAAGCAGAGCTGGGCAGGGTTAGTGCTGAAGCTGAGCAGAGCTGGGCTCGGTTAGCACTGAAGCTGAGCAGAGCTGGGCTTGGTTAGCACTGAATATAAGCAGAGCTGGCTCGGTTGGCACTGAAGCTGAGCAGAGCTGGGCTTGGTTAGTGCTGAAGCCGAGCAGAGCTGGGTTTGATTAGTACTGAAACTAAGCAGAGCTGGGCTTGGTTAGCACTGAAGCTAAGCAGAGCTGGGCTTGGTTAGTGCTGAAGCAGAGCAGGGCATGGTTAGTACTGAAGCTAAGCAGGGCTAGGCTTGGTAAGTACTGAAGCTAAGCAGGGCTGGGTTTGGTTTGCGCTGAAGCTGAGCAGAGCTGGGCTGGGATAGCGCTGAAGCTGAGCAGAGCTGGGCAGGGTTAGTGCTGAAGCTGAGCAGAGCTGGGCTTGGTTAGTACTGAAGCTAAGCAGGGCTGGGCTTGGTAAGTACTGAAGCTAAGCAGGGATGGGTTTGGTTTGCGCTGAAGCTGAGCAGAGCTGGGCTGGGTTAGCGCTGAAGCTGAGCAGAGCAGGGCAGGGTTAGTGCTGAAGCTGAGCAGAGCTGGGCTTGGTTAGTACTGAAGCTGAGCAGAGCTGGGCAGGGTTAGTGCTGAAGCTGAGCAGAGCTGGGCTGGGTTAGCGCTGAAGCTGAGCAGAGCAGGGCAGGGTTAGTGCTGAAGCTGAGCAGAGCTGGGCAGGGTTAGCACTGATGTTAAGCTAGCAGGGATGGGGGAATGCTGAATTCATTTTCCAGTGTTTAGGAGATGTGGTCCCCACTGTGGGCAGCTGAAAGGTGTGGGAGGGTTAGGGTTAGGGTTAGGGTTAGGTGTGGGAGGTGACTGCAGGGCCATGATGACTGACAGCTGTCACTTCAGGGTGGGACTGTTTTGCATTCTGGGTTGAGCCTCCTCCCTACTCAGGTGGCAGCTTCACACAACCAACCTCCCAAAACAACAACGACCGACCAGCCGGCCAGGAAACTCAACACGTTACGCTTGATAGGAAAATACCAGAGCAGATAAATCCCTTCGGCATGCATGCCTGGGTCCATGAGAGGAGGGAGAGGAGCCGCTGCACGAGTGACCCACACCCATCTCTCACCGTCTAACTCATTCATCAATGTCATGCTCCAATGAATTCACGGCTGATGTCATCAACATGCGCCAAAATTCCAGGTGAATTACAGTCCAACACACTGCGACCCTAAAGGAGACGCAATAGCAGGATGTTTGAACACAAATATTCTGTATAAAAGCAAGAAAATATAAATATTGGGTCCCTAATGGTGATGTCACCTTAGATGGGCACATGGGTGACCTCTGTTCTCTTCTCAGCCTGAGTGAGGTCACTGTGAGGTCACTGTGGGTGAATCTGAAACTGGGGGCTTCACGCTTCACTAGCACCAAGCACCTCACTTTACCCAGCTGAGTGGCTGTCTCTGGAGCTCACTTTTGGTCATGTTTCACTGGGGCAAGAGCTCAAAACCTCAAAAACAAAACAAAAAAAAAAACACACACACAAACACAAACAGATATACATACATACACATATGCACATATGCATGCTCAAACACACACACACACACACACACACAACACATACACACCCATACGCACACTCCTCTCTGTTCCTCTAAAATTCCAAATTCCTTCCATACTGGCTGAGTTACAATAAGATCAACAATGACAGTGTTATTGTTCCTGTTAGACGGGTTTTTTCTTGAGCTCGTCACACGCTGTGATCACAGAGGGATTGAGGCTGATAAACTCACCCCCACTGACGCACTGGAGAAGGGAAGTTGGTTTGAAGTTGGGCGTTGTATCACGAAGTCACAAGGATGTATCTGTCTGCTGACAAACTAACCTGGCTCTGCCCCTCAGACTCAGCCCCCTTGTGGCTGTACATGTGTACTGCATGTCTCTGCAATAAATCTAACTTTGCGTTTCATGGGTAGTTCTTAAAAGTCGATTTCAGTCATTTTTTTGTTTGGATTTGGATATTTTGCTGAAGTAATTGAGGTGAATTAGCATGGTTAGGGGTACAGCAGTAATGTTTTGCCTGGAAACAGAACCTTCAAACTCCAAGCTACAAGCCCAGCTCCCTAACCATTATACTACACTGTAACCTCTGAGCTACAAGCCCAGCTCCCTAACCATTACACTACACTGTAACCTCTGAGCTACAAGCCCAGCTCCCTAACCATTATACTACACTGTAACCTCTGAGCTACAAGCCCAGCTCCCTAACCATTACACTACACTGTAACCTCTGAGCTACAAGCCCAGCTCCTAACCATTATACTACACTGTAACCTCTGAGCTACAAGCCCAGCCCCCCAACCATTACACTACACTGTAACCTCTGAGCTACAAACCCAGCTCCCAAACCATTATACTACACTGTAACCTCTGAGCTACAAGCCCAGCTCCCTAACCACTACACTACACTGTAACCTCTGAGCTACAAGCCCAGCCCCCTAACCATTACACTACACTGTAACCTCTGAGCTACAAGCCCAGCTCCCTAACCATTACACTACACTGTAACCTCTGAGCTACAAGCCCAGCTCCCTAACCATTACACTACACCGTAACCTCTGAGCTACAAGCCCAGCTCCCAAACCATTACACTACACTGTAACCTCTGAGCTACAAGCCCTACAAGGTTAGCATCAGGCATGGGGGCTTTGGGTAATGAGTTAGCCTCCTGTGTTAGCATCAGGCATAGGGGCTTTGGCTAATGAGTTAGCCTCCTGTGTTAGCATCAGGCATGGGGGCTTTGGGTAATGAGTTAGCCTCCCTGTGTTAGCATCAGGCATGGGGGCTTTGGCTAATGAGTTAGCCTCCCTGTGTTAGCATCAGGCATGGCGGCTTTGGGTAATGAGTTAGCCTCCCTGTGTTAGCATCAGGCATGGGGGCTTTGGGTAATGAGTTAGCCTCCCTGTGTTAGCATCAGGCATGGGGGCTTTGGCTAATGAGTTAGCCTCCCTGTGTTAGCATCAGGCATGGGGGCTTTGGCTAATGAGTTAGCCTCCTGTGTTAGCATCAGGCATGGCGGCTTTGGGTAATGAGTTAGCCTCCCTGTGCTAGCATCAGGCATGGGGGCTTTGGCTAATGAGTTAGCCTCCCTGTGTTAGCATCAGGCATGGTGGCTTTGGGTAATTAGTTAGCCTCCCTGTGTTAGCATCAGGCATAGGGGCTTTGGGTAATGAGTTAGCCTCCCTGTGTTAGCATCAGGCATGGGGGCTTTGGCTAATGAGTTAGCCTCCCTGTGTTAGCATCAGGCATGGCGGCTTTGGGTAATGAGTTAGCCTCCTGTGCTAGCATCAGGCATGGGGGCTTTGGCTAATGAGTTAGCCTCCTGTGTTAGCATCAGGCATGGTGGCTTTGGGTAATTAGTTAGCCTCCTGTGTTAGCATCAGGCATAGGGGCTTTGGGTAATGAGTTAGCCTCCCTGTGTTAGCATCAGGCATGGGGGCTTTGGCTAATGAGTTAGCCTCCCTGTGTTAGCATCAGGCATGGGGGCTTTGGGTAATGAGTTAGCCTCCCTGTGTTAGCATCAGGCATGGCGGCTTTGGGTAATGAGTTAGCCTCCCTGCCACAGAAGCTGTGCTGCTGTCTGTATGCGCATTGTCTTGAGAGGCTCAGGATGATCAAATGTTTCTGCTGAGGTCCTGAGCAGCATAGTTTAGCACAGTGGTCATTCCAGGTCCAGAATGTGCTGTGTTTTGTTTTCACCTGAAACTCCACAACATGTTCAGACCCAAGAAACCAGGCGAGGTGAGTTAACTGGGTGCACAACTGTTTTAGAAGGTCCTTATTACCGGGTACCAAAAAATACCAAAAGAACCAACAAATACCAAAATACACTGCCACTCGCCAGGCCCAGGAGAGAGGTCCTCTGGTTTGGGGTTTGTGCCAGGAGTATATCCAGCCTTCTGCAATCTTCCTTTTATGGGGATTACCTCTGGTGACATCAGGGTGTAAATTTGTGTAAGAAATTTTGTGTGGCTTTTGTAACCTCACCTTTGAAACCACAACTTTGAATGGACCAAAGAAAGAAAGAAAATTCAAAATGGACAATTGATCCAGTGTAGCTATCGTTGACTCTTTGATAAACAAATGTTACCTGACGTAGCAGGATATAGCCAGGGAGGTGTCAGCAGAGGTGAGAGGAGCCAGCGCTGCTCACCGTTCTCAGGGGCCGGAGCTAGTGCTGCTCACCGTTCTCAGGGGCCGGAGCCAGCGCTGCTCACCGTGCTTTTATTGCCTCTCGTGTCTTTGGAGCGTGTGGGGAGCTCTGAGGACCAAACAGTGGAAGGTAAATACACATCTTGTGTTGGGTTCAATCATCTCTCTGAACAGCCTGAGTTGGTTTACATCACCTCTCTGTTAAGTATTTTTCACAGTAGACTGTATTACTCAAGAGTGTGATTGTTGTGTGTTGTTCTGTGTGATTGATCTGAGTAATTCCTTTGTGAATGCAGATTGTAGGTCTGAAGGAGTTGTGAACAGTTATGTGGTTGTTGTCTGTCGATCTTTGCCTTGTGTTGATCTTGAACGAGTCATTTCTTGTGAAAATGTGCTTCTGCTGCAGATCCTGGACAGGGCGCTTGTGTGGATATCTGACCCTCTGGCCTGCCATCTTTGAACTAAAAACACAAATATGGGTTTTTTCTCCTCCAACTCCTCTGGTGTACCCTCAGTCAATCACAGCTTGTCCTGCCACTTCCTGAACAAGGAGTGTCCTGGCATGCTGTTTGTGACCTACGCCTGGGTGGCGGTGGAGATCTTCACCGTGCTGGTGGGCATTCCCAGCAGTCTGTATGTGCTCTGGGTCTTCGTCAGGGACCGGCACCTGGGCTGTGTCTCTAAGCTGCTGGTGTTCCACTGCACAGCGAGTGACCTGCTGTACTGCGCCTCCCTGACTCTGGAGCTGGCCAATCTCATCCCGCCGCCCAAAGACAGCCTGACCCGCATCAGCTTCTTCTTCCACGGGCTCAACCTGTTCGGCCGGCCGCTGTTCCTCTGGGGCGTGTGCGTGGACCGCTACCTGGCCGTGGTGCACCCACACCTGTACCGACGCTTCAGGACGGACAGGTGGGCGGTGCGCTGGGCGCTGGGGGGCATGTGGGTGGCAGCTCTGGCGCTGTGCGCTTGCCTGAGCGTCCTCCCGTTCCGCCGCATGCCGCAGTGCGTGGCGCTGTTCATGGTGGCGCTGCTGGTTGCTGTGGTGATGTTTAACGGCTCGCTGCTGCGGGCGCTGCAGAGGCGAGGTCCTGGGGCGGAGCGCGTGCATCCAGTCAAGCGCGCAGCCTTCCGCACGGCATCTGGAACCCTCCTGCGCTTGGTGTTTTTCTACCTGCCCATCACCTCCGTATCGCTGGTCTTCGCCATAGCGCACACCGACTACTGCTCCGACTTCGGACCCATGTCCTGCCTGCTGGTGCCTGCCAGCTTCTCCATGACCTCACTGTCCAGTGCACTGGGGCCCATCTATACCCTGCACAGCGTTAAGAAGCTGCCATGCTCAGCCACATGCCATAATCACTCCAGCCAGCAGGGGCACTCTTAGCTCTGAAACACACATTGCTCCAAGCATGCGGTGTTCTAACTGTCCTGCAGCCGACATAGAGGAGAAAACAGGCACATGTACACAGTTAGATTCTTTATTTATGTCCACATTTCATAGGCACATTGCAAAAAGGACATACATTTTTCAGATGCATGATGTAAGGGCTTGACATGTCATATGCACTAGTACAGCTATAAATATAACAATTGCATGTAAAAACAAACGTTCAGCTTCCAGTCAAAGATAGAGAAAGCAGCGTCTCCATATAGAGCAGCTCCCAAAAATAGCTTAGACTGAACAGTACCTCGCTAACTGCTCAGCCCTTTTCTTTGTCAGTCTTACCATTTGTAAACCTCTAACTACTAGTCTGTGAACATAATTTAAACTACGAAATATGAAAACTTGTAAACGGCACTTACTGTGAAATTGTCTGGACCAATGGCTGATATTTCATAATTTTTGTTAAAAAGGCACTCACACACACTCACACACACATGCACTCACACACACACACACGCACTCACACATGCACTCACACACACACACACACACACACACTCACACACGCACTCACACACACACACACACACACACACACACACACAAGCACTCACACATACAACACGCACTCACACTCACAAATGCACTCACTCATACACACTCACACATGCACTCACACATACACACGCACACACACTCACACATGCACTCACACATACACACACACATGCACTCACACACAAACACACACACACACTCACACACACACTCACACACACACACACACACACACACATGCACTCACACACACACACTCACACATGCACAAGCACACACACACATACACGCACACTCACACATACATACACAGAGACACACACTCACACATACACACACAGAGCCACAGATATATACACACACACACACACACACACTCACACAGAGGCACGACACCATCTACACAAACACACACACACTCACACACACCATCTACACAAACACACACACACACACTCACGACACCATCTACACAAACACACACACACACTCACACACCATCTACACAAACACACACACACACACACAAACTCACACATCTACACACACACACACACACACACTCATGACACCATCTACACAAACACACACTCACACACATACACACAGAGCCACACATCTACACAAACACACACTCATGACACCATCTACACAAACACACACACACTCACTACACAAACACACACACACACTCACGACACCATCTACACACACACACACACACACACACACAGTCACGACACCATCTACACAAACACACACACACACTGACACCATCTACACAAACACACACACACTCACGACACCATCTACACACACACACACTCACGACACCATCTACACAAACACACACACAGCATCCATCTACACACACACACAGTCACGACACCATCTACACAAACACACACACATCTACACAAACACACACACACACCATCTACACACACACACACACACACACACACACACACACACACACACACACACACACACACACACACACACACACACACACACACACACACACAGAGCCACAGATATACACATAGTCACTTTTAAGGAATGTCTGTCTTCATATTTTCAGAGGTCTGTATTGTTGTTTCCATTATTCTTTATTTTCTTTCATTTCATTTTAATTCTGTTTAACTGGCTTGATAATATCCTCATACATCTCAGGATATGATTATGATTCTAAATGAAAATAAATATTTATTCATTCATGTACATGTGATTTAGCATGCGTGGTTATTAATGTGGTGGAGTTATGTCATTATATTGTGGAAACACAGAGCTGCTGTTTAAAACATTATAAAATAAAACAGGTTTGCAGTTTATTTTCCTTCATGCCTCACTGCTCAGTATTTCAGAAACACATGTCCTCCTCACACTGCAAAGTACCTCTGATTTCCATTCTACCCAGGTTTCCACCCACCTGTATCTGGGGCACAGCAGGTTTGGGAAAATAATGTCATGTAATACTGTTATTGTACTCTTCTGCCAGTTCAGACTTACCTTAAATCTGACACCCTCTTTGGACACTTGACAAGCTCCTCTCTTCTCTCTTTTCTGGCTCAAAGCATGTTCATGAAGTAACAGTGCACACTGCCCTCTTGTGGTAAATAGTTGAAAGTGCGCAGAAAAGTAACTTATTTCTCACGCATGGGAGATTCAAGCTGAGTTTGACTCATTGCTGGTCTCTAAATGAGAATAAAAGTTCTAATAATGACAAAAAATAATAAGTCAAGCATTGATTGTTAAGGCTTTTGCTTTCAGTTTATGTTTTGTTTTAATATTTTGTACTGCTGTCCTTAACCTTAGGAAAAACTGTATCAAATATCAAACAGATTTGCTGCACAGAGGTTGAGTTTAAATGTTCCTACTTTAGAAAATTTTGAAAAAAAATTAAAAGTATAAAATACTACAGGAAATCAGGAAGCAAACAGAGAGGAAAACAGGGAGAAAGTGCTCTATTGTGAGCTACAAAGCTAAACTGATCCAAGATCTGCAGTTTTCCCTGAGACACTGTGTGAATGTGGACCCTGGGCTATAAATGGACCTGAGAGCCCCCAACACTGCACTGACCTCAGGTTCCCCCGGTAACCTGATAATCTCCCAATAAGATTATCATCAGCTCTTTCAGTCTGCACTGAGCATGCTCCATTACACCCTGAGCACTTTCTGACAGTCTGCACTGAGCATGCTCCATTACACCCTGAGCACTTTCTGACAGTCTGCACTGAGCATGCTCCATTACACCACTGAGCTGCACTTTCTGACAGTCTGCTGCACTTTCTGACTCTGCACTGAGCATGCTCCATTACACCCTGAGCATTTCTGCAGTCTGCACTGAGCATGCTCCATTACACCCTGAGCACTTTCTGACAGTCTGCACTGAGCATGCTCCATTACACCCTGAGCACTTTCTGACAGTCTGCACTGAGCATGCTCCATTACACCCTGAGCACTTTCTGACAGTCTGCACTGAGCATGCTCCATTACACCCTGAGCACTTTCTGACAGTCTGCACTGAGCATGCTCAATCTGCACTCCCATATTTCCTCAGCCTCTGAAAAGGAGCTTCCATGGAGCGGGTCATGTGCCCAAAGCATCATGGGAAAGCCATGTTACGTTTCCCTCAGCATGCTGAACTGTCGTCATGTTATTTCTTATTGTAATATCTGAATCTTGCTTTATGTGGGTTTCCCACTAGGGCAACATTATCTTACCTGTGAAAGACCTGCACTTGTTTAATGAAGCATCTCAGACCAGAGACACTGACCTGAGATCAGGTATCCCATGCGCATGTCCTAACCTTATCCATGAGGAGCTTAAAGGCCAAACTGATTCTAGATCAGCACTCCTGATGTAATATGATTATTATGAATAAGGGCCTTGATCTCATAAGTATAGCAGCAAGGAGGACAATTAACCATAACAGCAGCTACTGACAGTAACTCAAAAAGCAAGATAAATGTCCATAAATACAATTTCACTCTGCAAAAAATACAAGGACAGTCCTACTGGCATACCTGTTCTTGTAAATCTTGATCCACCACCATTAGAGGCAAAAACTTTTATCTACGATATAAGACACACGATTATGTTCTGCAGTCATGATATACGTGTCCCATGACCTGTGCCTACCACCGGGAGCAATGTGCAGAATCAAAGCTACAGAGAGAGAGAGATTAAAACGAGAAAAAGAGCTCATCTCTACACAAGAAAGGTTTGACCCTTCAGGGTGATACTTACAGCTAAACAAATCCGTAGTGCAGGTCAGAATGGCACTGCTGCTGTTTTGGTTACAGAGCTAAGATAATATTATCACACTTATCCCTGTCCATAATGTGTGAATGTGTGTGTGTGTGTGTGTTGGTGTGTGTGTGCGTGTGTGTGTGTGTGCGTGTGTGTGTGTGTGTGTGTGTGTGTGTGTGTGTGTGTGTGTGTGTGTGTGTGTGTGTGTGAGTGTGTGTGTGTGTACAAATCTTGCTGTGATAACCATTTTTTGGTTAATACTGTTTTTACTTATGCTATGCCAGGAAGATGTAAAAGAAAACATCAATTTCTGTTGAGCAAAGTGTCAAGTTTATGACACATCATCATAAAACCTTTCATGACTATTGAGTTTCTGGGTGTTCTTGGCCTGATTTTGTCTTGTCTTATTTGAAAGGAAAAAGCGGACAGGCTATGCAACCCCCCGACCAGCCAGGCGCGACAATGCGGTCAGTCACGCTGACCCCGGCGCACAGACGCGGCCGGTCTTTGTCGCCACATGGCTCGCAGTGGCTCCCACGCTCGAGACAGCCCTGCGAAACCGTGCACTCCGAAAGGGGAGGGGCTTAGCAGGCCAATACGTATTCCTTTCACCCATTTAAACCGACGGGAGCATGCGCACTGTATAAAAATTGGGACTTAGTCTGTTACACAACTGTTTCCCGTCTCCATTCTGGCTATCTCCCCTTGCCGGCATTTTCTCGTAGACATTTCATACTTTATTTTCAAAATAAGGAGCTAGGAAATGAGTGGGGACCATACCCACAACGATTCCCAGGTAACACTAAGAAATATGTGTTGTGCCATGGTTGATAAGCTCTCGTTTTGTCGGTTGATATTTGTAGTTTGTGTGTTTAAATTGCCAACACAACCGGTAGGGCTATGTATCCAGTGAAAATTGGTAACAAAACGGATACAATTGTTTCAAGTGCGCGATTAACGTAGCAACATTTATTTCCAGTAGTGGTAGTATTCGAACAACTTTGTAAGTAGTTTAAAGGAATTTTTACTTGAACAAATTCTGAAAAACCATTTTCTCAGCCTTGGCTAGTTGAAAGTTACAGAAGCAAGCTAGCTGGCTAGCTAGCTACATTGGTTTAGTTAAAATATATACCCATTTAACCTTTTTTCTTTTGTAGATCGAGTCTGGATCTCGGGTGAATGGTAAGTCTAGCATGGACATAACCCTGTTCGTAAAAAGTGTTACATATATTTGTTTTTTTATTCCTAATACGAGTCTCTTGTGTGGAAAGCAAGCGAGCTGCCGAGTTAGTTTTTAAGGACAGAAATGGCGTCCCAGAGACTAAGTCCCTGCTTGCTCGCTCTCAGGCGCCTATTGTTCAAATGAAGGGCTTTTAAATGGTACTTATATTGTTTCGATTTTCAATTTGGACACGGATTCAGATAGAACCGTACATTATTTTTTCAGAAACGACGTTCGATCGCCTCGTTGAGGGCGGCAAAGGACCGGAATTTGGTACCAAAAGTAGGGGTTTGGGGGTTGAGGACTTAGTCTCTGCGCCATTTTCTTTTTCTCCGCCTGGCAGCCTGAGTGCCGAGAACACAAAGTGCAGATCGCCGTGATATGGAGGCGACGCATGGAGAGCCTGGGAGATCCGATACGTTTCCCCGTAACAGGGTGTGATCAGGGACAGTGTTCGCTGTCTGACCGTAACGAGAAAAACATGGAGCAGCAAACATAAGCGTTACTGCTCTGACAGACCAACCTGAGCCATTTAATTGATACGGTGACCATTTTTAAGAGAGATCAGACACACACACATACGCAGCCACACCGTTTCATTTTAAACACATTTATATATACACATGTTTTTAACTTTTGTTTTAACTGATTAATAATTAGGTAGGGCTGTCGATTCCCTTCACATTTCGCTTTGTTTTTGGGATCTTTTATAAATCTTTAATGAAATGTAACAACACCACCCTTGGCAATTCTAATATGTATTGACTCACAAATTGTAAACTTAATGTCTGGAAATATTACACCAGTTTAGGTGAACGTCCTTCAGCATTTCTGAAGGTAGATTTGGGGAAGTGTCGCTGAGTGGCAGAGCAAATTTGCCTGTTGCCCAATTTTAACTGCATCAGTAGTCTCCTGAGGCCTACTAGCGATGTGTGAGTAACTGGCTGGCGAACTCATCCAGCCAGCACTTTCCACAACTTAACAAGTTAGTACACGCGTTCCCCCTTCAGTGGCACAGTAATTATATTTTCATTGTGTATAACTGTCAGGTGAGCCTGTCAAGCAAATGGACAATATCGTTACAAATACATTAGCATGTTAAAATGTAGGGTAATTTAAAATATTTTTTCTCAAGATTTTAAAGGTAAAATACCTGCAGCGATAAATTATTGGGCAAGTCTTAAGAAGCAATACTCAATGCTGTTAAGATTTTTATTGTAAATTGCGTCTTGTTTCAGTAGATTAATTGGTGTTGGTATTTGGAGAAGACAATGTGGGTCTCTCTTACGCAGCCATGAGCCTGAATTTCACAGGGAAAACACAGTAGCTAAATGTAAGAAGGCATAATGGTGTTGACTGTAATAAGTTACAGAGGAAAGTTGTCATAGTTGTGGGTGCTGCGATAATCCAATTTTTAAAATTGAAATTGTGTATATGTAGTGGGCAGTACAGGTGTTTGTGTGTTTGGGGGGCATGTAGTACAGCAGTATGGTGTTCTCACACACACACACACACACACACACACACACACACACACACACACACACACACACATATGCAGAAGCATATTCTCTCTCTCTCCCTCTCCCTCTCCCTCAAACACAAATTCTCTCTCTCTCACATGCAGATACATGCACTAAAACATACCCCGTACAATACATACACTCATTCATATGAATACACGCTCCACATGCATCCACACACTTACGTACACAGAGAAATGTTCTGTCTCTCTCTCCTCCTCTCACACACACACTCGCACACATTTCCATCACTCTCACACACAACCACACTCACTCACTCATTCATTCTCCCTGTCTGTCTCACTCACTCACTCATTCATTCTCCCTGTCTGTCTCACACACTCACTCATTCATTCTCCCTGTCTGTCTCACACACTCACTCATTCATTCTCCCTGTCTGTCTCACACACTCACTCATTCATTCTCCCTGTCTGTCTCACACACTCACTCATTCATTCTCCTGTCTGTCTCACACTCACTCATTCATTCTCCCTGTCTGTCTCACACACTCACTCATTCATTCTCCTGTCTGTCTCACACACTCACTCGCTCACTGGTTCGCTCGCAGACAGATGCAGTTAGGCTGTTCAGCCAGCTTTAGCTAAATGCCCATGTGTAGTAGTGGTAGTACACAGTCATGGTATTGTGTTTTGTATGTTTGTAGGTGTGATGTTCAGCTCATTCCTCTGAACTCACACACAGGCATGTGGGCTCTCCATATGTGCTCGTTTTCCTGTGGTTTTCTGCCTAGTTACTGCTTACCTCACACAAGTTTTTCTACATCTTGCCACTTAAATCAAAACTCCACTTTTGGAGCACTGATTTGCTCTGTGTCCATTACTGTACCTGGGCCACAGCACATGGTCCTGCTTTTGGACAGGTGTGTGTGTGTGGCCCTGCTTTTGGACAGGTGTGTGTGTGTGGCCCTGCTTTTGGACAGGGGTGTGTGTGTGGTCCTGCTTTTGGACAGGGGTGTGTGTGTGTGGCCTGCTTTTGGACAGGGGTGTGTGTGTGTGCCCTGCTTTTGGACAGGTGTGTGTGTGTGTGGCCCTGCTTTTGGACAGGTGTGTGTGTGTGGCCCTGCTTTTGGACAGGTGTGTGTGTGTGTGCCCTGCTTTTGGACGTGTGTGTGTGTGTGTGTGTGCCCTGCCCTGCTTTTGGACAGGGGTGTGTGTGTGTCCTGCTTTGGACAGGGGTGTGTGTGTGTGGCCCTGCTTTTGGACAGGGGTGTGTGTGTGTCCCTGCTTTTGGACAGGGGTGTGTGTGTGGCCTGCTTTTGGACAGGGGTGTGTGTGTGGGCCCTGCTTTTGGACAGGGGTGTGTGTGTGTGTCCTGCTTTTGGACAGGGGTGTGTGTGTGTGTGCTTTTTGGACAGGTGTGTGTGTGTGTGGCCCTGCTTTTGGACAGGTGTGTGTGTGTGTGGCCCTGCTTTTGGACAGGTGTGTGTGTGTGGCCCTGCTTTTGGACAGGGTGTGTGGTGGCCCTGCTTTTGGACAGGTGTGTGTGTGTGTGTGTGTGTGTGTGTGTGTGTGTGTGTGTGTGTGTGTGTGTGTGTGTGTGTGTGGCCCTGCTTTTGGACAGGGTGTGTGTGTGTGTGGCCTGCTTTTGGACAGGGGTGTGTGTGTGTGTGTGGCCCTGCTTTTGGACAGGGGTGTGTGTGTGTGTGTGCCCTGCTTTTGGACCCTGCTTTTGGACAGGGGTGTGTGTGTGTGTGGCCCTGCTTTTGGACAGGGGTGTGTGTGTGCCCTGCTTTTGGACAGGTGTGTGTGTGTGGCCCTGCTTTTGGACAGGGGTGTGTTTGTGTGGCCCTGCTTTTGGACAGGGGTGTGTGTGTGTGTGTGGCCTTGCTTTTGGACAGGTGTGTGTGTGTGTGCCCTGCTTTTGGACAGGTGTGTGTGTGTGTGTGCCCTGCTTTTGGACAGGTGTGTGTGTGTGTGTGTGGCCCTGCTTTTGGACAGGGGTGTGTGTGTGTGTGGCCCTGCTTTTGGACAGGGGTGTGTGTGTGTGGCCCTGCTTTTGGACAGGTGTGTGTGTGTGTGTGTGTGTGGCCTGCTTTTGGACAGGTGTGTGTGTGTGTGTGTGTGTGGCCCTGCTTTTGGACAGGTGTGTGTGTGTGTGTGGCCCTGCTTTTGGACAGTGTGTGTGTGTGTGTGTGGCCCTGCTTTTGGACAGGTGTGTGTGTGTGTGTGTGTGGCCTGCTTTTGGACAGGTGTGTGTGTGTGTGTGTGCCCTGCTTTTGGACAGGTGTGTGTGTGTGTGTGTGGCCTGCTTTTGGACAGGTGTGTGTGTGTGTGTGTGGCCCTGCTTTTGGACAGGTGTGTGTGTGTGTGTGTGTGTGGCCCTGCTTTTGGACAGGTGTGTGTGTGTGTGTGTGTGGCCCTGCTTTTGGACAGGTGTGTGTGTGTGTGTGTGTGTGTGTGGCCCTGCTTTTGGACAGGTGTGTGTGTGTGTGTGGCCCTGCTTTTGGACAGGTGTGTGTGTGTGTGTGGCCCTGCTTTTGGACAGGTGTGTGTGTGTGTGTGTGTGTGTGTGTGTGGCCTGCTTTTGGACAGGTGTGTGTGTGTGTGTGTGTGTGTGTGTGTGTGCTTTTGGACAGGTGTGTGTGTGTGTGTGTGTGTGTGTGTGTCCCCTGCTTTTGGACAGGTGTGTGTGTGTGTGTGTGCCCTGCTTTTGGACAGTGTGTGTGTGTGTGTGTGTGTGTGTGGCCCTGCTTTTGGACAGGTGTGTGTGTGTGTGTGTGGCCCTGCTTTTGGACAGGTGTGTGTGTGTGTGTGTGTGGCCCTGCTTTTGGACAGGTGTGTGATTACATTTCTAACAGCATGTCCCATAATGCATTGGCTTTCATGTGGTGAGGAGTTCCCCTGTCCCTTTCAGACTGGGGAAGAATCGGGGCCCCTTTTTCATTGAGGAGCCTGATGAATTCCACCCAGTGTCCTGAAAAACACATTTTGTTAGGTACTTCCGCACCCCTACAGTCGTCTGTTTTCGTCTGTGGGAGGTTTTGGTCCGTAGCAGCAGTCTGTGGGTCTCTGTGGGAAGTTTGGAGTCTGTGGTTCTGCAGTACGGCAGAGTGGCGGCTCCATGCTGTCTGTTAGGGCTCAGTACTTTCAGGGCGTAGAAATATCCAGGTTCAACACAGGATCCCAAACAGTCAGAGGTGAAGGCCTGAGGTCATGTGGTTATCAGGTATGATACAACTTGCTGTATCAGCCAATCAGAGGTGAGCGTGCATAGCAGCAGAGATGTGATTGGTTCACTGGTGCGGTGTGGTGTGATGTGTGGTCTGCCTCCCGGCCGTAATTTCTGTGTGAATGTTCAGATGTTACACGCCATGTGAAGATGCAGGCAGGTGATTGGTGGTTTCCTGTGCAGAGGAATTCTGCGGCAGCGCTTGCTGATGTGGCACAGGTACCCATGCAAACACACAGAATGAGTCCGGTTTAGGTCAGGTATATTGCAAGTGTACTCTCCCTCCCGTGTGTGTGTGCGTGCGTGCGTGCATGTGTGTGCGTGGGCGAGTGTGTGTGCGCGAGGGCGAGTGCGCGTGTGTGGGTGCGTGTGCGTGCGTGTGCGTGCGTGCGTCCGTGTGTGCGTCCGTGTGAGCGTGCGTGAGTGTGTGTGCGGGCAGGCGAGTGTGTGTGCACTCTTGCGTTGCGTGTCAGATGCTGTTGGTTGCGAGTCTGTGCGGTGTAGTTCCTGTGGGTTTAGCTCTCCCTCCCACCATCTCTGTCCAGAACAAGCTCCTCTGGGGCTTTCCTGAGTTCCCACTGAAGAACTGGTTGAAATCCAGAGAGTGACAGAAAAAAGTTGAACATCTTGCAAAATAACTTTCAGCCTTCAGGGATGGGTTGGGAGTCAGAATGAGAGGTTGTGTGTTGTGTAGAACTGATATGGCTATACATCCCACCTGGCACAGCACTGAAACTGTGTGTGTTTGTGTGTAACATGGGGGCTAAGATTTCTCCAGAATAACTCAGCATAGGTACTTCAGAGAGGGTGAGAGAGCAGAGGGGCATGGGTTTGTGAGGAGGGGAGGGTGATCCTCCAGCATAGCTGCGGCACAGATGTTTGTGTTTTAGTGCTGGGATGTCCCTGATGTTTTTGAGCTGTTCTTTGGCTGTGATTTTGACCATTCCCTCTGTCTGTCACTGGTAAAGGAGGAACGAACAACTTTCGTTTTTCATTCTTACTCAGCTTGTGTGTTCCGCTCCTTCCTGTTGCATGGTGCCACCTGCAGAGGGTGTAGCGGGCTGTGAGCTCACCTGCAGAGGGTGTAGCGGGCTGTGAGCTCACCTGCAGAGGGTGTAGCGGGCTGTGAGCTCACCTGCAGAGGGTGTAGCGGGCTGTGAGCTCACCTGCAGCTCCTGGGGCACAGTGGGACCAGGGTCCATTCTCCCTGTGCCCCAAAATGGCCTGTACCTTCAGGGGACAGCAGCAGGTGTTTTTGCATTGCAGTGCCCTCCAGTGGCTGAGTGGAGTCAGCATGGTAGGGCCATAACGTGGCACCTGTGTGCTCAGGCCTTCCCAGCAGCCCCTGCTCCCCTTGGTGAGAGGGAACGGAGAGCAGCGGGCTCGGCGCTGTTGGCAGATGCTGGTTTCATAGGGAAGCGTTCTGCGGCAGCCATGTCAGGCAGCCAGCCTGTTTGATTGGCCGGTGAGTTCTGCAGCGCTGCTCCATGGCCCGCCAACCTCAGCTTCTCCAAGCGCTAACTCGCTAACGGCTGGCATGGATGCCTCCCACAAAACTGGCACAGCCATTAATTTGAAGTTTTTATGGTGTAATAAAGAGATGGATTAGTTTTTATTTAAAGCGTATGCACTCACTTCTGTAATAGTGCTTCTTGTGTTCTGCCTGGATCGAGTAGAGTCCCCTGTACTCAAGCGTGCAGTACTGCCACTTTTCCTCTAGAGGGCATTACACTCACTGACTAAGGTGTGTGTGGTCTTGCACATATGTTTTCCTGCAATGTATTTAGTGACTCAGAAAGCACTTTTTTGCTCCCATTTTGCGGAGGGCATTGGGGGTGGGAGGTAGTGTGTGTTTGTCTCCACCCGTACCATTGGGGCAGTGGCATGGTGTTCTGACGTGGGGGGTGAGGGGGGCTGTACTCTGTGCGGTGTGCAGTGTACTCGGTCAGGGCTAGGGTTACTGCAGACCTGAAACCTAAGAAAGTGCCTGAAAGAAACTCGAACTCGGTGCACAGGGTCTCCTGCAGAAAGCTGAGGAATGTCTGTGACAAACTTTTCACCCCCCTCTCCTCCCATGATGCCAAGCGGGGTGGGGAGGTGGCAGGTGGCTGCTGTCATCAGCAAGTCGACCAAAGTTTCACGTGTTTGAAAGTGTTTGGCTTTGGATGAGGAGCCAGGGCAGCGAGGATAAACGCTGACAGTAAGAGGGACAGGACTGTGACAGTGAGGGTGATGGTGTTGGTTAGGGTTTGGTGTTGGTTAGGGTTCGGTGAGGGTGATGGTGTTGGTTAGGGTTCGGTGAGGGTGATGCTGTTGGTTAGGGTTCGGTGAGGGTGATGGTGTTTGTTTGGGTGTCGGTGAGGGTGATGGTGTTTATTAGGGTTCGGTGAGGGTGTCGGTGAGCGTGATGGCGTTGGTGAGAGTGATGGAGTTTTGGTTGTGTCCGGTCTGACAGGCATGGCTCTGCGTTTAGCAGTCTTCAGTGTGCCTCTTACTGTACTGACCAAAGACGAGCAGCACTTATCGAAGTGTGATAAAACAGCACCGCCTTTGTGCTGTGTTTGTGTAGATGGTGTCGTGAGTGTGTGTGTGTGTGTGTGTGTGTGTAGATGGTGTCATGAGTGTGTGTGTGTGTGTGTGTGTGTGTGTGTGTGTGTGTGTAGATGGTGTCGTGTGTGTGTGTGTAGATGGTGTCGTGAGTGTGAGTGTGTGTGTGTGTAGATGGTGTCGTGTGTGTGTGTGTGTGTGTGTGTGTAGTGTGAGTTTGTGTAGATGGTGTCGTGTGTGTGTGTGTGTGTGTAGATGATGCTGTGAGTGTGTGAGTTTGTGTAGATGGTGTTGTGTGTGTGTGTGTGTGTGTGTGTGTGTGTGTAGATGTTCTGTAGATGGTGTGTGTGTGTGTGTGTGTGTGTGTGTGTGTGTGTATAGATGGTGTCGTGAGTGTGTGTGTGTGGATGGTGTCGTGAGTGTGTGTGTGTGTAGATGATCATGAGTGTGTGTGTGTGTAGATGGTGTCGTGTGTGTGTGTGTGTGTGTGTGTGTGTGTGTACTCTGATGTGTGTGTGTGTTTGTGTAGATGATTCTGTGAGTGTGTGTGTGTGTGTGTGTGTTCTGAGTGTGTGTGTGTGTGTGTGTACTCTCTGATGTGTGTGTGTGTTTGTGTAGATGATTCTGTGAGTGTGTGTGTGTGTGTGTGTGTGTGTGTGTACTCTGATGTGTGTGTAAACTGCCTCTCCTTTCCTTTCAGATTCTCACAAACACAAAGACAAGCATAAGGACAAAGAACACCGACACAAAGACCACAAGAAGGACAAGGAGAGGGAGAAATCAAAGTACAGCAACAGGTGGGGCTCAGGGCACACGCTTACTTTATTATTATTATTACAGTTATGGGGCGACAGGGGGGCGGTCTCACTGAACGGAGAGGCGGTCTCACTGAACGGAGAGGGGCAACAGAGGGGCGGTCTCACTGCACGGAGAGGGGCGACAGAGGGGCGGTCTCACTGAACGGAGAGGGGCGACAGGGGGTGGTCTCACTGAACGGAGAGGCGACAGAGGCGGTCTCACTGAACGGAGAGGGGCGACAGAGGGGCGGTCTCACTGAATGGAGAGGGCGACAGAGGGTGGTCTCACTGCACGGAGAGGGGCGACAGAGGGGCGGTCTCACTGAACGGAGAGGGGTGACAGAGGGGCGGTCTCACTGAACGGAGAGGGGCGACAGAGGGGCGGTCTCACTGAACGGAGAGGGGCGACAGAGGGGTGGTCTCACTGAACGGAGAGGGGCGACAGAGGGGCGGTCTCACTGAACGGAGAGGGGCGACAGAGGGGCGGTCTCACTGAACGGTTTCGGGGCGACAGAGGGGTCTCACTGAACGGTTTCGGGGCGACAGAGGGGTGGTCTCACTGAACGGAGAGGGGCAACAGAGGGGCGGTCTCACTGAACGGTTTCGGGGTGACAGAGGGGCGGTCTCACTGAACGGTTTCGGGGCGACAGAGGGGTGGTCTCACTGCACGGAGATGGGGCGACAGAGGGGCGGTCTCACTGCACGGAGAGGGGGCGACAGAGGGCGGTCTCACTGAACGGAGAGGGGTGACAGAGGGGTGGTCTCACTGCACGGAGAGGGCGACAGAGGGGCGGTCTCACTGAACGGAGAGGGGTGACAGAGGGGTGGTCTCACTGAACGGAGAGGGGCGACAGAGGGGCGGTCTCACTGAACGGAGAGGGGCGACAGAGGGTGGTCTCACTGAACGGAGAGGGCGACAGAGGGGTGGTCTCACTGAACGGAGAGGGGCGACAGAGGGTGGTCTCACTGAACGGAGAGGGGCAACAGAGGGGCGGTCTCACTGAACGGTTTCGGGGTGACAGAGGGGCGGTCTCACTGAACGGAGAGGGGCGACAGAGGGGTGGTCTCACTGAACGGAGAGGGGCAACAGAGGGGCGGTCTCACTGAACGGTTTCGGGGTGACAGAGGGGCGGTCTCACTGAACGGTTTCGGGGTGACAGAGGGGCGGTCTCACTGAACGGAGGGGCGACAGAGGCGGTCTCACTGAACGGAGAGGGGTGACAGAGGGGCGGTCTCACTGAACGGAGAGGGGTGACAGAGGGGGCGGTCTCACTGCACGGAGAGGGCGACAGAGGGGCGGTCTCACTGAACGGAGAGGGTGACAGAGGGTGGTCTCACTGAACGGAGAGGGTGACAGAGGGGGTGGTCTCACTGCACGGAGAGGGGGACAGAGGGGCGGTCTCACTGAACGGAGAGGGCGACAGAGGGGCGGTCTCACTGAATGGAGAGGGGCAACAGAGGGGGTCTCACTGAACGGTTTCGGGGTGACAGAGGGGCGGTCTCACTGAACGGAGAGGGCGACAGAGGGGTGGTCTCACTGAACGGAGAGGCAACAGAGGGGCGGTCTCACTGCACGGAGAGGGCGACAGAGGGGCGGTCTCACTGAACGGAGAGGGGTGACAGAGGCGGTCTCACTGAACGGTTTCGGGGTGACAGAGGGCGGTCTCACTGCACGGAGAGGGGCGACAGAGGGGCGGTCTCACTGAACGGAGAGGGTGACAGAGGGGTGGTCTCACTGAACGGAGAGGGGCGACAGAGGGGCGGTCTCACTGAACGGTTTCGGGGCGACAGAGGGGTGGTCTCACTGAACGGTTTCGGGCGACAGAGGGGGGTCTCACTGAACGGTTTCGGGCGACAGAGGGGTGGTCTCACTGAACGGTTTCGGGGCGACAGAGGGGTGGTCTCACTGAACGGTTTCGGGGCGACAGAGGGGTGGTCTCACTGAACGGTTTAAAAGCGTACATACTGTTTAGAGGAGCATCATGGGAGACTGATGTGACAGCCCTGGTCATGTGACCCCACCCTGCAGTGCCCCAGCCAGCCAATCATGTGAGGGTGAAGCAAGTTTCGTACAGTGAGGGGAAAAAAAAAAAAAAAAAAAAAAAAAGACACTTTTTGCGCATGTGTCTGTCCACCTGTGCTCTGTGGGTTTAGACCCAACGCAGAGAGACCTCACCATTTATTCCTGTTTCCCCAATCAGCGAACACAAGGACTCCTCAGAGAAGAAGCACAGAGTGAAGCAGAAAGATGGGCTGGACAGACACAAGGACAAGGAGAAGAGGAAAGAGGAGAAGGTAAGTGAGAAGCATTGTATGTTTACCCTGCCCATGCTGCAGTTTCCTAAAATAATGCTGACTCTGACAGCGCGGTCGTGTGTTGTCTCAAACTCCATTTTCTCTCTGAAGAAAGGTCTAACTCTCCCCCACAGATCCGCTCCTTTGATGGCAAACCCAAGAAGGAAAATGGCTTTGCAAGGTCAGTGTTGAGTCTATGTCATGTGGTTCTGCTTCTGAGTGCACCATAGCGGTCCCCAGCCCTGGTGCTGGAGAGACACAGGGTCTGCTGGGGTCCCCAGCCCTGGTGCTGCAGAGACACAGGGTCTGCTGGGGTCCCCAGCCCTGGCGCTGGAGAGACACAGGGTCTGCTGGGGTCCCCAGCCCTGGTGCTGGAGAGACACAGGGTCTGCTGGGGTCCCCAGCCCTGGTGCTGGAGAGACACAGGGTCTGCTGGGGTCCCCGCCCTGGTGCTGGAGAGACACAGGGTCTGCTGGGGTCCCCAGCCTGGTGCTGGAGAGACACAGGGTCTGCTGGGGTCCCCAGCCCTGGTGCTGCAGAGACACAGGGTCTGCTGGGGTCCCCAGCCCTGGTGCTGCAGAGACACAGGGTCTGCTGGGGCCCCAGCCCTAGTGCTGGAGAGACACAGGGTCTGCTGGGGTCCCCAGCCCTGGTGCTGGAGAGACACAGGGTCTGCTGGGGTCCCCAGCCCTGGTGCTGGAGAGACTCAGGGTCTGCTGGGGTCCCCAGCCCTGCTGCTGCAGAGACACAGGGTCTGCTGGAGTCCCCAGCCCTGGTGCTGGAGAGACTCAGGGTCTGCCTGGGTCCCCAGCCCTGGTGCTGCAGAGACACAGGGTCTGCTGGGGTCCCCAGCCCTGGTGCTGCAGAGACACAGGGTCTGCTGGGGTCCCCAGCCCTGGTGCTGCAGAGACACAGGGTCTGCTGGGGTCCCCAGCCCTGGTGCTGGAGAGACACAGGGTCTGCTGGGGTCCCCAGCCCTAGTGCTGGAGAGACACAGGGTCTGCTGGGGTCCCCAGCCCTGCTGCTGCAGAGACACAGGGTCTGCTGGGGTCCCCAGCCCTGCTGCTGCAGAGACACAGGGTCTGCTGGAGTCCCCAGCCCTGGTGCTGGAGAGACACAGGGTCTGCTGGGGTCCCCAGCCCTGGTGCTGGAGAGACACAGGGTCTGCTGGGGTCCCCAGCCCTGGTGCTGCAGAGACACAGGGTCTACTTTTTGCTGTGGTTTCAGAGCTGACTTCCCCTGGGATAGGGTATGGGTTGCTGAGCCAGCCACACACCTTGCAGGTCTCCAGTGCCAGGGTTTCCTCATCTGGTTGTTATGGTTACAGTGATGTGAAACCGTGTGCCTTAGAGGTGTGGAGGCAGCTCCTCCAGGCCCAGTGCTCTGTCTGCCCCACTGTGAGGTCACACACCAAACGCACGGCTAACCCCTCCCCCTCTTTCCGCTCTCTCCCCTCAGCCCCCCTCGGGTCAAATCGGAACCTGACAACGATGGCTTCTACCTCTCCCCAAAACACGAGAAGTCGCTGAAGCGGGAAAGGGACGAGGATGAGTGAGTACCTCCGGGGCCTTCCTCGCTGCTGCACGTGTGTCACAACAGGAAGTGGGCGGGACACCTCCTGAGCTCTTTATGAAGTAATGACATGTAGATGTTTAGCCCTTACTGAGGCGGGTAGAGGCCGCAGGCAGCAGGTAAGCTCCTCCCAGCACCTGCACGGTCAGGCCCTGAGGAGCACGCACTGGCAAATGCTAAAGCCAGTCACACACATCAGTGTTTAGTGTGTGTTCATTAGAATGGGCTCGGTAGGAAAGTTTACCCAAACATTGGCAGTAGAACACAGGTGAGCGCCAGTATGTATGACCCAGCTGAAGCTGTCTGGTTTTAAGCGGGCTTAGATTTTAAGGTTTTAATGTGCATGTTTTCCCCTTGCATTCTGGGAAAAGGGATTGTGAGAAGATGGTCACTCTTATCTAATGGGGGTTTCCTTATCTGACATTAGTGTGGAGATAGTGTGACTGAGCTGGGTTTGAGTGTGGTGATCGTGTCACAGCGCCCCCTGGCTCCTGGCTGTCCTGTTAGCTGTTCCTCTTCAGCCTAAACTGGTGTTTCCTCTGTGTGACTTTCATTAGGCCTCTCTCAGGGCTCTCTGCTCCAGGATATACACATGGCATGTAGTCAGAGTGCTCTTTCCTGCCAGCTTTCCTCTGTGTGCTCACACAGGGCAGTGTGTGACCTCATTCAGACTCTGTCCTGTTTCTTTTCCTCTAGCCATGTTGTAGCCCAGGTGTCTTTCAGTTTTAGTTGTGTCTGTGTTTTATAGGTCGTTAATATAGCCTTTGTGATATTTTTCTTCTTCCAGCTCTGAGTTCAAGCCCAAAAAAATCAAAGTTGAAAATGACAAGAAGGCAAAAAAGAGGAAACCAGATGATGATGAGGTGAGGAGCGAGAGCTTGCCTTTTTGTGCTGATGTCATGGAGGCCATGATCCCTCTGACTGACTCTGTGTGCTTCAGGACATCAAACCCAAGAAGAAGACGAAAGATAAGAAGAACGCCGCGGCCGACGGGAAGAAGAAGGCCAAGAAAGAGCCGGAGGAGAAGTGGAAATGGTGAGTTGTCACCACGGCTACAGTCAGCACAGTAGATTTGCCCTTATTGGCTGGAATTGTCACATGGGTTGCAGATTTCTCTGGAAGGCTCATAGTTACGGCTTTCCTCCTTAAAGGCACAGACACTGCAGTGCAGCAGAAACAAGTGTTACTGACAAGGTCAGTGAGTGTGATTCAGTGGGGTTATGCAGGGCCAGCAGGAAGGGGCGGAGCTCTGGGGGAGGCTCTGCAGGTGCCAGCAGGAAGGGGCGGAGCTCTGGGGGAGGCTCTGCAGGTGCCAGCAGGAAGGGGCGGAGCTCTGGGGGAGGCTCTGCAGGGCCAGCAGGAAGGGGTGGAGCTCTGGGGGAGGCTCTGCAGGTGCCAGCAGGAAGGGGCGGAGCTCTGGGGGAGGCTCTGCAGTGCCAGCAGGAAGGGGCGGAGCTCTGGGGGAGGCTCTGCAGTGCCAGCAGGAAGGGGCGGAGCTCTGGGGGAGGCTCTGCAGGTGCCAGCAGGAAGGGGTGGAGCTCTGGGGGAGGCTCTGCAGTGCCAGCAGGAAGGGGCGGAGCTCTGGGGGAGGCTCTGCAGTCCCAGCAGGAAGGCGTGGAGCTCTGGGGGAGGCTCTGCAGGTGCCAGCAGGAAGGGGTGGAGCTCTGGGGGAGGCTCTGCAGTGCCAGCAGGAAGGGGCGGAGCTCTGTGGGAAGGGCATTGGAAACCCCAGTGCTGTGAGCAAGGTGTCTGTGTGGCTCTGATTGAGGCACTGAATGGTAGAACACAGGATTGGGATGGAGACCTGACTGCCTGTCTGCCCCCCCCACCCCCGTTCCTCCTGTTGCGATGCAGGTGGGAGGAGGAGCGCTACACAGACGGGTCCAAATGGAGGTTCCTAGAGCACAAAGGGCCTGTCTTTGCCCCGCCGTACGACCCGTTACCCAGCAACGTCAAGTTTTACTATGACGGTAAGTTCCGGGGGCTGTGTTTGTGTGTTTGTGTGTGTGTGCGTTGAGTGGCCATTAGTCAGGCCACTGCCCTGGAAACAGGCTTACCACCATGTGATTGGCCAGAGTAGTCTTCTGTTACACTGGAATGCTTTGGTCTTTTTGTTGTGATTGTGGTGACCTCTGACCTTTCTGTGACCCACAGGGAAGTCCTTTAAGCTGGGTGAGAAGGCAGAGGAAGTGGCCACCTTCTTCGCCAAGATGCTGGAGCATGAGTACACCACCAAGGACATCTTCCGCAAGAACTTCTTCAAGGACTGGAGGAAGGTATGCTGCACAGCCAGGGATGTTGCCACGCCCCCTCATCTCCTTCATGCAATTTCCTGTAGCTGAGCTGCAGCAGTTTAACACCATTTCATTCTTTTTATTTTTTTTCTGCACTTGTGTGCAGAACACCCTTCCTTGTAAAGCCTAGAGACATGTAGTGTCAGTAGTTAAAGTTCTGGGCTTGTAACTCGGAGGTTACAGGTTCAGTTCCCAATCAGGAAGTAACTGTGGAAGGAAGTGGGGACAGTAAATATATAGCTGTATAAATGGAGAGCTGCAGGAGAGGAGAGCTGTGTGTAAGTGGCTATGGAGGAGGGTCGGCTATGTGGAGAGCCGAGTGCATTCACCCTGTCTGTGCCTTTTGAGAGCTGGTGTAATGACTGGGGTTTGAAGGGGACAAGGGACCTATACACACATCTATAGACCTAGAGATCTTTACACCGATCACTATGTGTCTGCCTGGGGCTGCGTGGTGTTGAATGTGTCATTCTCCCCACCTCAACAGGAAATGACATCAGAAGAGAAGGGCAAGATCACAGACCTGACCAAGTGTGACTTCAGTGAGATGAGTGAATACTTCAAAGCCCAATCAGAAGCCCGAAAGCAGATGTCCAAAGAGGAGAAGCTGGTGAGTCTGACCCTGCCCCCCTTCCAAACATCTCTTCATCCCATTGGCTGGTGTGAGGCCACACCTCAGAAGGTAGGGGCTTAGCTCGGACTGATGGCTCTTGCCCTTATTCCGCTGTCCTGTGTCAGTTAGAATCATTGCTTCACCTGCCGACTCCTGGAAAAACAGACAGTCATCACTGTGAACTCCAGCGCTTCCAGCAGGCTAGCAGACAGGTGTAAACCTGGCACAATAGGGGAGATATCCTACAAATAAAGTTCAGCTCCACTTTAAGGCAGATTTGAAGCCTTCAGGGTTGTAATCCACAGCGGTTCCTCATTTCGCGACCTGAGCCTGCCTGATGGATGAGAGGCAGGCGTGTTTTGCGACTGTGAAGGTTAACGTTATCCGTCCTGTTTGTTTTTGCAGAAAATAAAGGAGGAGAACGAGCGGCTGCTGCAGGAGTATGGCTTCTGCGTGATGGACAACCACAAAGAGCGCATCGCCAACTTCCGCATCGAGCCGCCCGGCCTGTTCCGCGGCCGAGGGGACCACCCCAAGATGGGCATGCTCAAACGCCGCATCCGGCCCGAGGATATCATCATCAACTGCAGCAAGTGAGTCCACTGACCCCAGTTCAGCTGCAGCACATGCACACAATGGTTGGGTTAGGGAGGTGAGCTGGCAGTCCTGACCCCAGATTAAATCTGCTTTCCATGCACCATGGTTTGGGTTAGTTTTTTTTTTTTTTTTTTTTTTTTTTTGAGGAAACTGACTCCAGACCAGCCAGGATTGGTTGGTTGTAGTTGGTCACAATAGGGAAGTGTGGTGTGTCTGAGGAACGGTTCATCCCTAATCCCCGCCCCCTCCCCCAGGGACTCTGTACACCCCAAGCCTCCCCCAGGCACCAAGTGGAAGGAGGTTCGCCATGACAACAAAGTGACCTGGCTGGTGTCCTGGACTGAGAACATCCAGGGGTCCATCAAGTACATCATGCTGAATCCCAGCTCCCGAATTAAGGTGAGTATTCAACACACTGAATCCCAGCTCCCGAATTAAGGTGAGTACTCAACACACTGAATCCCAGCTCCCGAATTAAGGTGAGTACTCAACACACTGAATCCCAGCTCCCGAATCATGATGAGCAGGACTGTGTGCTGTGACAGAGGAATGGATGGTCTGTAAATGCAGTCTGTTGGGCAGTAGAATATTCATGTTGAATTGGAGTGCACCTCCTGAAGCTCAGTAGGAGTTTATTAACCTGTCTGTACATGTGTGCGTGGTTGTCTTTGTGTCGCATGTCTCAGGGGGAGAAGGACTGGCAGAAGTACGAGACGGCGCGGCGACTGAAGAAGTGTGTGGACAGGATCCGAGCACAGTACCGCGAGGACTGGAAGTCCAAAGAGATGCGCATCAGACAGAGATCAGTGGCTCTGTACTTCATCGACTAGGTGAGGGGGCCGTGACCTCAAAACCACAGCACCCCAAAAACCACTCTGGTCCTAGAAATGAGGGTCCCGTAAAACCACGCTGACCATAAAAGTGTATCTCTCTGGCCCCCCCTGCAGCTGGCTCTGAGGGCGGGGAATGAGAAGGAGGAGGGCGAGACGGCAGACACGGTCGGCTGCTGCTCCCTGAGGGTGGAGCACATCTCCCTGTACCCTGAGAAAGATGGCCAGGAGTACGTGGTGGAGTTTGACTTCCTGGGAAAGGACTCCATCCGCTACTACAACAAGGTCCCTGTGGAGAAAAGGGTAAGAAGTCCAGAGCGGCCATCTTAAGTAGGGGCAACATGGACTCTTGTGGTGGAAGCCTGAGTGGCCATCTTAAGGGAGGGCAACACCCTATGGTGGAGGCCATTACTCCTATGTCTGTAGGTGACTGAAATGGTGAAAATGAACACATATGAATAACATGTATACCAGAAATACTTATGTACTGAGGGCATATTTTGTGTAGTACATGGATTGACCTTGTGTTGTCTTGAACCTTCTTGCAGGTCTTTAAGAACCTGCAGCTTTTTATGGAGAACAAGCAGCCAGAGGATGACCTGTTTGACCGTCTCAATGTGAGTTCTGCATGTTTCTTCCCTGCCAAGAAAGAATCTGCCATTTCCATATGAAATGCTGGCTCTCTGTCTTTGAATTTGACAGGTGAAATCTCAGTCAGCTGTGCTCTATCAGTCTCAGAAATGCAGTGGAACTGAAACGTTTCTGTAACGAGGTGTCGCCCCTTTTCCCCAGACCTCCATCCTGAACAAGCACCTCCAGGAGCTGATGGATGGACTGACGGCCAAAGTGTTCCGTACCTACAACGCCTCCATCACCCTGCAGCAGCAGCTGAAGGAGCTGACCAGCCGTGAGTCTCAGACAGAAACCCGTGTCAGAGTCACAGCCCAGAGTCTCAGACATTAAAAGCTGCAAACTTGTGATCGATTCTTCCCTGAGTTGCTCATGAAGCAGGACACGCAGTGCAGGCTGTGCAGTGAAAGTGACCCGGTCCTCTCTGTTCCCCAGCTGAAGAGAACATCCCAGCCAAGATCCTGTCCTACAACCGCGCCAACCGCGCCGTCGCCATCCTGTGCAACCATCAGAGAGCTCCGCCCAAGACCTTCGAGAAGTCAATGCAGAACCTGCAGGGCAAGGTGAGGGGGGGCTGGGGGTGGGGGTGGGGCAGGTGATTGGTGGGGCACGTTGTGCACTCCTCTGCTCTCAAACTTTTAAAAAGAAGATATTCCCTTCTTTCATTGCTCCCCCCTTTTCCCCTCTCCTGTTCCTCTCCAGATCGATGCCAAGAAAGATCAGCTCTCTGACGCCAAGCGAGAGCTGAAGAGCGCCAAGGCAGACGCCAAAGTACGGAGAGACGAGAAATCCAAAAAGTGAGTGTCTGCTGGGCAGAGGAGCAGAGCGGTGCGGTGCAGTGCAGTGTGGCCCAGCAGAGGGCGCTGTGTGAGACGGGGGAAAGAGCACAGCGTAACGGTTTCTCTGTCTCTCACAGGGCGGTGGAGAGTAAGAAGAAGGCGGTGCAGAGGATAGAGGAGCAGCTGATGAAGCTGGAGGTGCAGGCGACCGACCGTGAGGAGAACAAGCAGATCGCCCTGGGCACCTCCAAACTCAACTACCTGGACCCGCGCATCTCAGTGGCCTGGTGAGGGGTTCGAGCCTCCTTACACAGGGGGAGTGCAGCTGTTAATCACTAACTTATTCTGACAGGACTTCTATGATTCTGGTAGATTGAGTAACAAACTGCTTAAAATCGTTTCCAGCATCCAAAAACTCCTCCTTACACTCACCCATGTCCTGACACTGTTTTCCCTGGAGGCCGGAGTTGCTCATTATGACTGTCTGACTGACTCTGTGTCTGTGTGTGTCTGTGTGTGTCTGTGTGTGTCTGTGTGTGTCTGTGTGTGTCTGTGTGTATACGCCTGTGTGTGATAGTGTGTGTGATAGTGCATGCGTGTGGCTGGACAGAGCCATGTCCCATGTGGAGGTCATGGAACGCTGATGTCCCTGTCTCCCTCTGTCCCTCTTAGGTGTAAGAAGTGGGGCATCCCCGTGGAGAAGATCTACAACAAAACACAGAGGGAGAAGTTTGCCTGGGCCATCGACATGGCTGAAGAGGATTACGAGTTTTAAACCCTGTTTTGGTTTTCATTCAGATTTTTTTTTTTTTTTTTTCCACTTTTAAATATTTTTTTCAGCATAACTGATTCCAGTGATGAGTCGACCTGAGGAGAGCAGACCGAGGGAAAGGGGCAGGAAACAGGAAGGAGGGAGGTTGCCATGACAGCAGTGTGTGCCATGTGGGAGGGGTTCAGGGCTCGGCTGGAGAGCAGGATGAATGCGACCAACTGCCCTGCCCCGCCCCCACCCCGCCCCCCACACACACACACGGTACAGTGCAGTCCCCCCCCCCCATCCCGCCCCACAGAATCCCCTAAATGGGCTCATCCTCTCAACAGGACCTGCCTGTGCCCCTATGAACTTTGAACTTGTGGTCCTGTAGCTACTGTAGTCAACAAAACTGCTTTTTAAAAAGAAAAAGGAAAAAAAAATTTTATGACTTCTCTCAGTCTGTTTTTAAAACCCCCAATGCCCCCTTCCAAAACCCCGCTCCAGTGTATTGAATTCTATATTTTAATAGAAAAAGTGGTAAGTCAGTTAATTCCTTAAAGTACGCCCGTGCGCCTTTGTCAGAGCACGAGGCTCGGAGCTCAGCGGGGGCAGGGACCTGACCGCTAAAGCTGTGTGTTTGGGTGAGCGTGTGACGTGTACAAACTAACTAACTGCAGAAGAAATGGTTGATTTTATCAAAGATTTGCATTGTGTGCAGTTCGGTCCATGAGATGAGTGAGGATTCTGCAAAAGAGGAAATGAAATGGTAAAATCATGTTTATTAATTAGCAGAAAGAATGTGAATTTTTTTCATTTTGTTTTACAGTTTCTATCAGGGACTTTTTTTTCCTTCAGTGTAAATGTGAACCCGTATGTGTATTTGCTTTGTGACATCATCGCTCCTCCTGTGATGGTCTTTCTGCATAGTCAAGTCGCCATTCAGTTTTAACCTTTTATTTTTGTTTTCATTTTTCCGAATGGAAAAAAACTCCCATATCTGTTACTTGAACAAATTGCTATTTTAATGTACTGTGGAGGTAAGAGTGGAGAAACCTTTTCTTACAAAAGGTCACATGACACCTGTTGGAGGGAAATCAACTTTTGCCAAAAAAATATGAAAAAAGATGAAATGTTACCATTTTAGGGCGTTTTAATTTTTTTTAACTGTAAAGATTGAGGGAAGAAAATTAACAAATTTCAATGTGAATTCTCATTTTTCTCCATATTATTTTCCATTTTGTTCTTTTTTGGAGGAAAGTTAGCATAGGTAGGTGTTGATCTTCCTGTTCATTGACCATACTTTACCATTTATCACCCTCTCCTGCCATAGCTTCCAATAATATTTTTATTTTAATTTTTGTTTTCTTTATTGCTCATTGTAGGTTATTTAAGAATAAAACCCTACAACTTGAAATGTGTTCTCGGCCTCTCTCCTGTGTGTGTGTGTGTGTGTGTGTGTGTGCGCGCGCGCGTGCGCACAAGTGGTGAGTTCTGCTTCATGTTTCACATGGGACTGAAGTGGTCATGTGACACTGCAGGAGCTGAAGTTCTGCGCTGCTCGGTGCTCATCTCTTTCTCTGCGCTGCTCGGTGCTCATCTCTCTGCGCTGCTCGGTGCTCATCTCTCTCTGCGCTGCTCGGTGCTCATCTCTCTAGCAGTCTGTGGTCTGGAGAGCTGTTCAGTGGGCTGTGAAGTGCACTTAGGCTCTTCTACCAGTAGAGGGCACCGTAATCTTCCACTCTCATAACTTCAGGTAAGCAGGGGCTCTCAAACTGCGGAAACATTTTTTTTGAATAGGATAAACATGGAACAGAACAATTTATACATTCAAATGTATGAAGATGGAAAACTGCTAAGTAAAGGTTTTATTGGAAGGACCCAGGGGAAGCTCAGGTGGGTCCCATGGCTGAGCCCTTCACCTGTGTGTGTGTGTGTGTGTGTGTAGGAGAGTGTGTGTGTGTGTGTGTGTGTAGGAGAGTGTGTGAGCGAGTGTGAGAAAGACAGAACCTGCAGATTCTGGGAAAATACGCTGCAAATAAAACAAACCACAACACAAGGAAACGGGACACGTTCTGGTAAAATTCTTGTTGTATTTCATTTATTCTGCAAAGATCCAGTGGTAAAAATGATGATAAAGCAACATAGCTACTGTAGGTGAGAATAACTGTGCTAAAACGGTCCTCTGATTAATTGTCTTATACAGTCATAATATCCATAACTCTGTAAGTCCAGGAATATTTGTGAATTTTGCGAACCAAACAGTTTAACATTTGTAGCCCTAACAGGCCACTGAAAATGTTTTTAAAGGCCACTTAGTTCATGGAACATTTGACAGCAAAGCCCCCGCGTTTTCATGTTTAAGAATGGAGCAGCTTTTCTGGACATTTTGTGAAAAGAATGCAGATTGACAGCTGAGCGGGCTGAGGGTTCCGGGTGGAGGCCGTGGTGTTGGCTGTGGTGGAGGCCGTGTGGAGGCCGTGGTGTTGGAGGCCGTGGTGTTGGCCGTGGTGTTGGAGGCTGTGTTGGAGGCCGTGGTGTTGGCCGTGGTGTTGGCCGTGTTGGAGGCCGTGGTGTTGGCCGTGTTGGAGGCCGTGTTGGAGGCTGTGGTGTTGGAGGCCGTGTTGGAGGCCGTGGTGTTGGAGGCCGTGTTGGAGGCCGTGGTGTTGGCCGTGTTGGAGGCCGTGGTGTTGGCTGCGGTGGAGGTCGTGGTGTTGGCTGTGGTGGAGGCTGTGGTGGAGGCCGTGTTGGAGGCCGTGTTGGAGGCCGTGGTGTTGGCCGTGTTGGAGGCCGTGGTGTTGGAGGCTGTGTTGGAGGCCGTGGTGTTGGCCGTGGTGTTGGCCGTGTTGGAGGCCGTGGTGTTGGCCTCGGTGTTGGCCGTGGTGTTGGCCGTGGTGTTGGCCGTGGTGGAGGTCGTGGTGTTGGCCGTGGTGGAGGTCGTGGTGTTGGCCGTGGTGTTGGCTGCGGTGGAGGTCGTGGTGTTGGCCGTGGTGTTGGCTGTGGTGGAGGTCGTGGTGTTGGTCGTGGTGTTGGCTGCGGTGGAGGTCGTGGTGTTGGCTGCGGTGGAGGCCGTGGTGTTGGCTGCGGTGGAGGTCGTGGTGTTGGCTGCGGTGGAGGCCGTGGTGTTGGCTGCGGTGGAGGCCGTGGTGTTGGCCGTGGTGTTGGCTGTGGTGGAGGCGTGTGGCTGTTGGTCGTGTGTGTGGCTGGAGGTGTGGTGTTGGCGGTGGAGGCGTGGTGTTGGCTGCGGTGGAGGCCGTGGTGTTGGCCGTGGTGTTGGCTGCGGTGGAGGTCGTGGTGTGTTGGTGCGGTGGTGGCCGGCTGGTGTTGGCTGCGGTGGAGGTCGTGGTGTTGGCTGCGGTGGAGGCCGTGGTGTTGGCTGCGGTGGAGGCCGTGGTGTTGGCCGTGGTGTTGGCTGCGGTGGAGGCCGTGGTGTTGGCCGTGGTGTTGGCTGCGGTGGAGGCCGTGGTGTTGGTCGTGGTGTTGGCTGCGGTGGAGGTCGTGGTGTTGGCTGCGGTGGAGGCCGTGGTGTTGGCCGTGGTGTTGGCTGCGGTGGAGGCCGTGGTGTTGGCCGTGGTGTTGGCTGCGGTGGAGGCCGTGGTGTTGGTCGTGGTGTTGGCTGCGGTGGAGGCCGTGGTGTTGGCTGCGGTGGAGGCCGTGGTGTTGGCTGCGGTGGAGGCCGTGGTGTTGGCTGCGGTGGAGGCCGTGGTGTTGGCCGTGGTGGAGGCCGTGGTGTTGGCTGTGGTGGAGGTCGTAGTGTTGGCCGTGTTGGAGGCCGTGGTGTTGGCCGTGTTGGAGGCCGTGGTGTTGGCCGTGGTGTTGGCCGTGGTGTTGGCCGTGTTGGAGGCCGTGGTGTTGGCCGTGTTGGAGGCCGTGGTGTTGGCCGTGGTGTTGGCCGTGGTGTTGGCCGTGTTGGAGGCCGTGGTGTTGGCCTCGGTGTTGGCCTCGGTGTTGGCCGTGGTGTTGGCCGTGGTGTTGGCCGTGGTGTTGGCCGTGTTGGAGGTCGTGGTGTTGGCCGTGGTGGAGGCCGCAGTGTTACGCTGGCTTCATCATCATTTTCCTTATTCTGAGATGTTCCTTTATAAACTCTGCTTTATGGAGAAATGTGTCACAACAACGTGATCTCTATTAAATATAGACTGTGTGTAATTTCTGAACATTCATGTTGATCAGATTTTTCTGTGACGGCTGGAAGGATAGTTTGGAGAATGGTGGGTGGGTGGGTGTGTGTGTGTGTAAGAGGCCAGTCTGTGTAACATTAGTGTTGGTCTGATATGTGTATATGTGTGTGTTATTGTGCATGTGTAAGAGGCCGGTCTGTGTAACATTAGTGTTAGACTGCTATGTATATGTGTGTGCAGATGTAATCGTGTGTGTGCGTGTGTGTGCAGGTGTAATCATGTGTGATAGTGTGCGCGTGCGTGTGTGTGTGTGTGTATAAGAGGCCGGTCTTTGTAACATTAGTGTTGGTCTGATATGTGTATATGTGTGTGTTATTGTGCATGTGTAAGAGGCCGGTCTGTGTAATCGTGTGTGTGTATGTGTGTGTGAGTGTGTGTAAGAGGCCGGTCTGTGTAATCGTGTGTGTGTGTGTGTGTGTGCAGGTGTAATCGTGTGTGTGTGTGTGTGTGTGTGTGTGTGTATATGTGTGTGTTATTGTGCATGTGTAAGAGGCCGGTCTGTGTAATCGTGTGTGTGTGTGTGTGTGTGTGTGTGTGAGTGTGTGTAAGAGGCCGGTCTGTGTAATCGTGTGTGTGTGTGTGTGAGAGAGTGTGTGTAGAGGCCGGTCTGTGTAATCGTGTGTGTGTGTGTGTGCGTGTGTGTGAGAGTGTGTGTAAGAGGCCGGTCTGTGTAATCGTGGTGTGTGTGTGTGAGAGAGTGTGTGTAAGAGGCCGGTCTGTGTAATCGTGTGTGTGTGTGTGTGTGTGTGTGTGTGTGAGAGAGTGTGTGTGAGGCCGGTCTGTGTAATCGTGTGTGTGTGTGTGTGTGTGTGTATATGTGTGTGTTATTGTGCATGTATAAGAGGCCGGTCTGTGTAATCGTGTGTGTGTGTGTGTGTGTGTGTGTGTGTGTGTGAGAGTGTGTGTATGTCTGTGTGTGTGTGTGTGTGTGTGTGTGTGTGTGTATATGTGTGTGTTATTGTGCATGTATAAGAGGCCGGTCTGTGTAATCGTGTGTGTGTGTGTGTGTGTGTATATGTGTGTGTTATTGTGCATGTATAAGAGGCCGGTCTGTGTAATCGTGTGTGTGTGTGTGTGTGTGTGTGTATATGTGTGTGTTATTGTGCATGTATAAGAGGCCGGTCTGTGTAATCGTGTGTGTGTATGTGTGTGTGTGAGAGTGTGTGTGTGTGTGTGTGTGTGTGTGTGTGTGTGTGTGTGTGTGTGTGTGCATGTGTAAGAGGCCGGTCTGTGTAATCGTGTGTGTGTATGTGTGTGTGTGAGAGTGTGTGTGTGTGTGTGTGTGTGTGTGTGTGTGTGTGTGTGTGTGTGTTATTGTGCATGTGTAAGAGGCCGGTCTGTGTAATCGTGTGTGTGTATGTGTGTGTGTGAGAGTGTGTATAAGAGGCCGGTCTTTGTAACATTAGTGTTCATCTGCTACGTGTTCAGGGCACAGGCAGAGGCAGTGAAGCACAGGCTGGTGCGATCTTCATACTTTCAGAGATCCAACATTTATAGTGCAAAAATCCATAATCCATATCGCTGGAGTGATCCGCTAACACCAACACAAATATATCTGGACTGACAGTAATTGATTAGAGAAGAAAAAAAGTTATAAACCTAAAACTTTACAAATCCGAAAAAACAGAAATAGAATTCAAGGCTGTGCTGATGTACTGGTTGCTAAAAAGTAAGAAATACAACAAACATCCTGTCTCTCAGAAATGACACAAACAACATCCTGTCTCTCTCAGAAATGAAACAGACGAAGCCTCTTCTCTTTCCGTCTCTACCCACTCTAACCCAGCTCCCGCCTGTCCCTCCATCACAAACTCCGCCTTTCATAACCACAGCGCCACCTCCACTGTCATGTCCCACAATCCCCTGCTGTAGAACTGATGTGATTGGTCGATATCCTGTGCACGTGTTCTCTCTTGCTCTCGGGTTGGCTGCACTGAGCTGGCCTGAAAAGACCCCAAACATCAGCTGGGCCTCGGCCTCCGCTGGTTTGCGTTTTTTTTTTTTTTTTTTTTTTTTTGCTTTTTGTGTTTTGGACAGAGGAAGGGGAGGGAGAGGGCTGGGTAGGGGAGGGGCGGGGTTTGGGATTTAAGTCCATCTCCATCTCCATCCATCAGGCCAGGCACATCCACATCTGCTGTCACACTAAACCCCCTTCCCCCCACGCCCCGTGCCCCACCCACGGCTGTCAGGAAAACCAGCTGCCCCTCGTTTCCCTGGCAACCAGCATCACCGGTGCCTCCTGTCCTCAGCTCAGAGTCCTCCTGCAGCACAGACGTACAGAACAGAGAAAGTGACACAAGTTTTATTTCATCTAGACAGCTATTACTGTACCAGGACTCATTTAAATGTAGCAACCCATACACACAGAGAAACACATTACACCCACCATACACACAGAGAAACACATTACACCCCACCATACACACAGAGAAACACATTACACCCCCCATACACACAGAGAAACACATTACACCCCCCATACACACAGAGAAACACATTACACCCCCATACACACAGAGAAACACATTACACCCCCCATACACACAGAGAAACACATTACACCCCCATACACACAGAGAAACACATTACACCCCCCATACACACAGAGAAACACATTACACCCCCATACACACAGAGAAACACATTACACCCCCCATACACACAGAGAAACACATTACACCCCCATACACAGAGAAACACATTACACCCCCATACACACAGAGAAACACATTACACCCCCCCATACACACAGAGAAACACATTACACCCCCATACACACAGAGAAACACATTACACCCCCCATACACACACAGAGAAACACATTACACCCCCATACACACAGAGAAACACATTACACCCCCATACACACAGAGAAACACATTTACACCCCACCATACACACAGAGAACACATTACACCCCCATACACACAGAGAAACACATTACACCCCCATACACACAGAGAAACACATTACACCCCCATACACACAGAGAAACACATTACACCCCCATACACACAGAGAAACACATTACACCCCACAGAGAAACACATACACCCCCACACACAGAGAAACACATTACACCCCCATACACACAGAGAACACATTACACCCCCATACACACAGAGAAACACATTACACCCCCATACACACAGAGAAACACATTACACCCCCATACACACAGAGAAACACATTACACCCCCATACACACAGAGAAACACATTACACCCCCATACACACAGAGAAACACATTACACCCCCCATACACACAGAGAAAACACATTACACCCCCCCATACACACAGAGAAACACATTACACCCCCCATACACACAGAGAAACACATTACACCCCCCACACACAGAGAAACACATTACACCCCCATACACACAGAGAAACACATTACACCCCCATACACACAGAGAAACACATTACACCCCCATACACACAGAGAAACACATTACACCCCCCATACACACAGAGAAACACATTACACCCCCATACACACAGAGAAACACATTACACCCCCCATACACACAGAGAAACACATTACACCCCCCATACACACAGAGAAACACATTACACCCCATACACACAGAGAAACACATTACACCCCCATACACACAGAGAAACACATTACACCCCCATACACACAGAGAAACACATTACACCCCCATACACACAGAGAAACACATTACACCCCCCCATACACATTCCCATACACACAGAGAAACACATTACACCCCCATATACACACAGAGAAACATTACACCCCCATACACACAGAGAAACACATTACACCCCCATACACACAGAGAAACACATTACACCCCCATACACACAGAGAAACACATTACACCCCATACCCACATACACACATACACACAGAGAAACACATTACACCCCTATACACACAGAGAAACACATTACACCCCCCATACACACAGAGAAACACATTACACCCCATACACACAGAGAAACACATTACACCCCCCCACACACACAGAGAAACACATTACACCCCCAGAGAAACACATTACACCCCCATACACACAGAGAAACACATTACACCCCCCATACACACAGAGAAACACATTACACCCCCATACACACAGAGAAACACATTACACCCCCATACACACAGAGAAACACATTACACACAGAGAAACACATTACACCCCCATACACACAGAGAAACACATTACACCCCCCATACACACAGAGAAACACATTACACCCCCATACACACAGAGAAACACATTACACCCCCATACACACAGAGAAACACATTACACCCCCATACACACAGAGAAACACATTACACCCCCCATACACACAGAGAAACACATTACACCCCCATACACACAGAGAAACACATTACACCCCCATACACACAGAGAAACACATTACACCCCACCATACACACAGAGAAACACATTACACCCCCCCCATACACACAGAGAAACACATTACACCCCCCATACACACAGAGAAACACATTACACCCCCATACACAGAGAAACACATTACACCCCCCATACACACAGAGAAACACATTACACCCCCATACACACAGAGAAACACATTACACCCCATACACACAGAGAAACACATTACACCCCCCCATACACACAGAGAAACACATTACACCCCCCATACACACAGAGAAACACATACACAGAGAGAAACACATTACACCCCCATACACAGAAAACACATTACACCCCCATACACACAGAGAAACACATTACACCCCCTCTATACACACAGAGAAACACATTACACCCCCCATACACACAGAGAAACACATTACACCCCCATACACACAGAGAAAACACATTACACCCCCATACACACAGAGAAACACATTACACCCCCCATACACACAGAGAACACATTAAACACATTACCCCCCATACACACAGAGAAACACATTACACCCCCATACACACAGAGAAACACATTACACCCCCCATACACACAGAGAAACACATTACACCCCATACACACAGAGAAACACATTACACCCCCCCCATACACACAGAGAAACACATTACACCCCCCCATACACACAGAGAAACACATTACACCCCCATACACACAGAGAAACACATTACACCCCCATACACACAGAGAAACACATTACACCCCCCACACACAGAGAAACACATTACACCCCCATACACACAGAGAAACACATTACACCCCCATACACACAGAGAAACAGAAACACACAGATTACACCCCCATACACACAGAGAAACACATTACACCCCCATACACACAGAGAAACACATTACACCCCCCATACACACAGAGAAACACATTACACTATACACACAGAGAAACACATTACACCCCCATACACACAGAGAAACACATTACACTCCCCATACATACACACAGAGAAACACATTACACCCCCATACACACAGAGAAACACATTACACCCCCCATACACACAGAGAAACACATTACACCCCCATACACACAGAGAAACACATTACACCCCCATACACACAGAGAAACACATTACACCCCCCCATACACACAGAGAAACACATTACACCCCCATACACACAGAGAAACACATTACACCCCCCCATACACACAGAGAAACACATTACACCCCCATACACACAGAGAAACACATTACACCCCCACCATACACACAGAGAAACACATTACACCCCCATACACACAGAGAAACACATTACACCCCCCATACACACAGAGAAACACATTACACCCCCATACACACAGAGAGAAACACATTACACCCCCATACACACAGAGAAACACATTACACCCCCATACACACAGAGAAACACATTACACCTACCCCCATACACACAGAGAAACACATTACACCCCCCCCATACACACAGAGAAACACATTACACCCCCCATACACACAGAGAAACACATTACACCCCCCACACAGAGAAACACATTACACCCCCATACACACAGAGAAACACATTACACCCCCCATACACACAGAGAAACACATTACACCCCCCATACACACAGAGAAACACATTACACCCCCCATACACACAGAGAAACACATTACACCCCCCATACACACAGAGAAACACATTACACCCCCCATACACACAGAGAAACACATTACACCCCCATACACACAGAGAAACACATTACACCCCCATACACACAGAGAAACACATTACACCCCCATACACACAGAGAAACACATTACACCCCCATACACACAGAGAAACACATTACACCCCCATACACACAGAGAAACACATTACACCCCCCCCATACACACAGAGAAACACATTACACCCCCATACACACAGAGAAACACATTACACCCCCCATACACACAGAGAAACACATTACACCCCCCCCATACACACAGAGAAAACACATTACAATACACACAGAGAAACACATTACCATACACACAGAGAAACACATTACACCCCCATACACACAGAGAAACACATTACACCCCCATACACACATACACACAGAGAAACACATTACACCCCCCATACACACAGAGAAACACATTACACCCCCATACACACAGAGAAACACATTACACCCCCATACACACAGAGAAACACATTACACCCCCATACACACAGAGAAACACATTACACACACACAGAGAAACACATTACACCCCATACACACAGAGAAACACATTACACCCCCCATACACACAGAGAAACACATTACACCCCCATACACACAGAGAAACACATTACACCCCCCCCCCATACACACAGAGAAACACATTACACCCCCATATACACAGAGAAACACATTACACCCCCATACACACAGAGAAACACATTACACCCCCATACACACAGAGAAACACATTACACCCCCATACACACAGAGAAACACATTACACCCCCATACCCCAGAGAAACACCACCCCCATACACAGAGAAACACATTACACCCCCATACACACAGAGAAACACATTACACCCCCATACACACAGAGAAACACATTACACCCCCCCATACACACAGAGAAACACATTACACCCCCATACACACAGAGAAACACATTACACTTTCCATACACACAGAGAAACACATTACACCCCCCATACACACAGAGAAACACATTACACCCCCTACACACAGAGAAAACACATTACACCCCCATACACACAGAGAAACACATTACACCCCATACACACAGAGAAACACATTACACCCCCATACACACAGAGAAACACATTACACCCCCATACACACAGAGAAACACATTACACCCCCATACACACAGAGAAACACATTACACCCCCATACACACAGAGAAACACATTACACCCCCATACACACAGAGAAACACATTACACCCCCATACACACAGAGAAACACATTACACCCCCATACACACAGAGAAACACATTACACCCCCTATACACACAGAGAAACACATTACACCCCCCATACACACAGAGAAACACATTACACCCCCATACACACAGAGAAACACATTACACCCCCATACACACAGAGAAACACATTACACCCCCATACACACAGAGAAACACATTACACCCCCACACAGAGAAACACATTACACCCCCATACACAGAGAAACACATTACACCCCCATATACACACAGAGAAACACATTACACCCCCATACACACAGAGAAACACATTACACCACAGAGAAACACATACACACAGAGAAACACATTACACCCCCATACACACAGAGAAACACATTACACCCCCATACACACAGAGAAACACATTACACCCCCCATACACACAGAGAAACACATTACACCCCCATACACACAGAGAAATACACATTACACCCCCATACACACAGAGAAACACATTACACCCCCATACACACAGAGAAACACATTACACCCCCATACACAGAGAAACACATTACACCCCCATACACACAGAGAAACACATTACACCCCCATACACACAGAGAAACACATTACACCCCCATACACACAGAGAAACACATTACACCCCCATACACACAGAGAAACACATTACACCCCCATACACACAGAGAAACACATTACACCCCCATACACACAGAGAAACACATTACACCCCCATACACACAGAGAAACACATTACACCCCCATACACACAGAGAAACACATTACACCCCCCATACACACAGAGAAACACATTACACCCCCCCATACACACAGAGAAACACATTACACCCCCATACACACAGAGAAACACATTACACATACACACAGAGAAACACATTACACCCCCCATACACACAGAGAAACACATTACACCCCCATACACACAGAGAAACACATTACAACACATTACACCCCCATACACACAGAGAAACACATTACACCCCCATACACACAGAGAAACACATTACACCCCCTATACACACAGAGAAACACATTACACCCCCCATACACACAGAGAAACACATTACACCCCATATACACATACACACAGAGAAACACATTACACCCCCACACAGAGAAACACATTACACCCCCATACACACAGAGAAACACATTACACCCCCATACACACAGAGAAACACATTACACCCCCATACCCCTATACACACAGAGAAACACATTACACCCCACACAGAGAAACATACACACACAGAGAAACACATTACACCCCCATACACACAGAGAAAACACATTACACCCCCATACACACAGAGAAACACATTACACCCCCATACACACAGAGAAACACATTACACACCCCATACACACAGAGAAACACATTACACCCCCATACACACAGAGAAACACATTACACCCTCACATTATACACACAGAGAAACACATTACACCCCATACACACAGAGAAACACATTACACCCCCATACACACAGAGAAACACATTACACCCCCCATACACACACAGAGAAACACATTACACCCCCATACACACAGAGAAACACATTACACCCCCATAC
The DNA here is from genome assembly GCA_022829145.1 of Albula goreensis. Taxonomy (NCBI): domain Eukaryota; kingdom Metazoa; phylum Chordata; class Actinopteri; order Albuliformes; family Albulidae; genus Albula; species Albula goreensis. Next base: position 875,676 of record CM040754.1, read on the forward strand.
ACACAGACAAACACATTACACCCCATACATACACACAGAGAAACACATTACACCCCATACACACAGAGAAACACATTACACCCCCATACACACAGAGAAACACATTACACACTTACCCCCATACACACAGAGAAACACATTACACCCCCATACACACAGAGAAACACATTACACCCCCATACACACAGAGAAACACATTACACCCACCTGAATCATGTATGTTAATTAAAGAAAACATTCCAGACAAAGTGAAACTCTGTATCCTTATGTTGTAATATAACACTTATTTTTACCGTGTTTAAATAAAGTGCTCAGTCCTGTTAGACAGGCAAATTAAGAGCAGAGTGGAGTAGCTCACAGCCTTTCTCATAACACAGCGAGGGCTAGCGCTAGTGCACGTTTGCATTGCCATCCCATAAAAAACCCCTGCGCTTCACCTTGGTGCAGCACACGAAAGCAGTGAGACGCCCTTGCTTTGAGCAAGAAGAGTAACTGAGCCCAGCGGGGGGGTGAAATCCCTCCCTCTCCTCCACACTGCTGGACCACAATGCATGCTGGGATTCATTAGCAAAAAACCCCTCACTGTCATTGGGTCTATTTATTTATCCTATGGAGGGGGTGTGGGCATGGGGTTGGGAGGGGCTGTGTTTGCACTGCCTCCCAGCTGCACCCTGACTCTGTGCTGCACTGCCTCTACCCCGGCACAGGGAGGCCTACAGCTGGTCTTGGTCCAGTCGTGGGTCTGGGTCTGGTTCAGGTGGACGGGCCTTACCAGGGGAAGTGTCCTGTGGAGACCTGCTTGGGCCGGGCTTGGCAAACTGGACCATGGCAGCTGGGGCGGCGTCGTCCACCCCCTCCACCCCCTCTGCCCCCTCTTCCCCTACGGAGGCAGGGCCACTCCTACTCAGCTCTGGCTCCTCCTCTTTCCCAGCTCCTATGTCTTGCCCCGCCCCCTTATTTTCTGGCGAATGGGATGTCCCTGACCCTGACTGGCCTCGCCCCTCGTCCCCAGACCCTCGCGCCTCCTCCGCCTTCCCATGGTCCTTCGGTGCAGTGTCTCCCTTCCTCTGCGCTTCCTCCTCTCGCTCTCTCTGCTCCTCCCGGTCCTCTGCGGCAGCAGCCAGCTGGTAGCTCTCCAGCCACTTCAGCTGACCGTTCTTGTAGACGTAGCGGCTGTCACCGAACCAGCGCACCACCTCAGGGCGGGGCAGGCCAGTTTGTGCGATCAGCTGGTCGTACTGCAGGCTGCTGGGCCAATGCGTGCGCGCAAACACCTGTCTCAGCAGGTGCAGCTGCTCTGCAGTCTTCTTCCCGCGGCCCGAGGAGAAGGGGGCGGGCGGGGTGGGGGCGGGGCGGGCGGGGTGGGGGCGGGGCCGCTGCTGGGGATTTGGGGCTGCTGGACTCTCTCTCTGGCTGGGCTCCCGACTCCGATTCCTGCTTGGTCACCTTCAGCATGGACAGGACATGAATACATTACAACTGTGTTCATATTCAGTACATACAGACACTATACGCTACATACTAGAAGTCTGCTGCAAGGCATAGGACACACGAGCATTCAGAAATATATCACACCCCTAAATGGGAGGGAGAAGAGTGGAAACCCAGTGAAAGAGGTGTGAGACCACACAGGGAGTCATGCTGTACCCTTAGAGAGTTCAGCATGGACCCCCTCCCGAAGGGACAGTAAATTAAGCATTATCCTGTCCATCACATCGAGCACGCCTGACCGAGCGCGCCTGACTGAGACAGACTGAGACTGGGAGCCCTGACTGAGACAGACTGAGACTGGGAGCCCCTGACTGAGACAGACTGAGACTGGGAGCCCCTGACTGAGACAGACTGAGACTGGGAGCCCTGACTGAGACAGACTGAGACTGGGAGCCCTGACTGAGACAGACTGAGACTGGGAGCCCCTGACTGAGACAGACTGAGACTGGGAGCCCCTGACTGAGACAGACTGAGACTGGGAGCCCCTGACTGAGACAGACTGAGACTGGGAGCCCTGACTGAGACAGACTGAGACTGGGAGCCCCTGACTGAGACAGACTGAGACTGGGAGCCCCTGACTGAGAGAGACTGAGACTGGGAGCCCTGACTGAGACAGACTGAGACTGGGAGCCCCTGACTGAGACAGACTGAGACTGGGAGCCCTGACTGAGACAGACTGAGACTGGGAGCCCCTGACTGAGACAGACTGAGACTGGGAGCCCCTGACTGAGACAGACTGAGACTGGGAGCCCCTGACTGAGACAGACTGAGACTGAGAGCTTGATGACATCTTCAGCTGAATTTTCAAAGTTAAACTATTTAATCAGAGCCACCAATGGCATCAAAAAGTTCTGTCACACCCTCAATAAATGGCAAACATTTGAGCATAGAGTGGAATTATGTCTTTCAAAGTTATTCCACACATATGTGGGCTACACTGCCTCAGACAGCACAGGAGTTGCTCATTCACAGACACCCGGCCCCCATGTGACCTCTGACTGGCTGCTTAATCTACATGGAATTATCTTAGATGCCTGGAGCTGGAAAGATCTCTGAAAGCCCTCTATAAGAGATCTCTCAGGTGTCTGGAGAAGATTGTGCCCTGCCTGTCAGTCAGAACTGTGATCGGCCCAAAGTTGAGCTAATTGCTGAAACTGAGCCTGCTCTACAGATGGAGGCACGCGACATTCCCTTCCTCTGGTGCAGTCTGGGACCATGTCTAATTATTCATTTAATTCAAGAGCTGCTGTAATCTCTATCACATAAGATCCACTTATGAAAGGGATTATTTTTAAGGGTTATTTTTGTCAGCAGAATGTTTATGTTTACGTTTCTGCAGACTAAAACACTGGTGTTGACAGTATTAGTGTTGTTCTGAAAAAACACTGATTTACCCTGCCTACCTTCAGCATCTTCAGGTTGATCTTGATGGGGTTGACCTTTGGGTTGACCTTGGCCTCGTCTTCCTTAGCTCGCGGGTGCGTTGACGGGCCCTGCAGGGGGTCCTCAGAGTCACTCTTTCCACCCCCTCCACCTCCATCATCCTCCTCCTCTTCCTCCAACTCCTCTTCGTCGTCCCCCCTCTTCGGCTTCGCCCCTGCCCGTTTCCGGCGCTCGGAGAACCACCCATCGATCTCGCGCCGGGTCATCTTGGTTTGGGCACGGAGGCGGTCCACCTCCTCAGTGGACGGCAGGGGGTCCTGGGCGTAGCTGGCCTCCAGCGCACGCACCTGCTGAGGGTCCCGTTCACGGTACCGAACCGCCGTGAAGTCCACGGCCTGGGCTGCAGGGGCCCTTCGCGTTGCCGTGGTTGCGCCGACTGTGGCAGGGGGTGAGCGGGGGCTGCCGGCCTGGGAGGGGCTGCTGCTGTCCGTGAGGTCGAGCGGGGCCCCTGCAGCTGCAGTCCCAGCCCGTGGGCCCTTCAGGTTGCGGTTGTGGTACCGGCGGTCGCTGAACCACTTGCGGACCTCGCGGACGGTCAGCCCAGTCAGGCGGGTCAGCCGCTCCACCTCCTCCTGTCCTGGGAACTCGCTCCGCATGAAGCTCTGCTTCAGCTCCCCCAGCTGCTCCGCTGACTTCTTGCTCTTGTAGAAACTGGGGTCCAGGAAGCTGCTGGGCAGAGTCCGAGAGCTGGGCGCCACCCTCAGGACAGGAGGAGCCACTGCGGCCGCTGGGGACTCGCCTGCTTTGCTGTCATTGCTCGTTTTGGTGCTGTTGCTGCTGCTGCTGCTGTTGCCGGGGCTACCGTTGCTGGTGCTGTTACTACAGATGCTGGTGAGGATGCTGGTGTTATTGCTGGTTGCTCCGTTGCCACTGGCGACAGTGCTGCCACTGGCAACTGTAACTCGGCTGCTGTTGCTACCCCCTGCAACAGCAGGCCCCCCCACTAGCACGCTGACCCCCCCTTTATCGGCCCCTACAGCGGCAGCCGGCCGCGCCTGTGTCTGTGGACGGGGCTGGGGTCGTGGGGTCACCGCCAGGGTTACAGGGGCGGAGCCTACCTGCAGGCCATTGGTGATCACACAGGGGGGCGGGGTTACGATCACCCCCCCTTGCCCCACCAGGCCCCCCTGCAGGAGCTGAGGGATTGCCCCTCCCTGACCTATTGTGGGCGGCAACACCGCAATGCTGTGCTGCTGGGTGGGGGCGGGCCGCACCTGGGCTGGGGGCGGGGCCGTTGTGGAAGCAGGCGGGGCCTGGATGATGGTGTTGAACATCTTGCGGCGTGAGTCCTCAATCTCCTCTGGGGACCAGCTGATGCCCTGCTTCAGCCGCTGCGCAGTGAACCAGATCTTTATCTGCTCCTCGGGGTACTTGGTGACCACGGTCAGGTAGCACAGCTCTGCCTTGGTGGGGTACGGGAACTTGCTGAAGGACGTCTTCAGGAAGCTGCTGGAGTCCATGGCCGCGCTGTAGGTAGGAATACTGCTCAGAGGAATCAGCACCTTCGGAAGGTTCCTGGAGGAAGAAGAGGATGGAGAGGATGAGGAAGAAGAGGAGGACACTGTGATGGGGGCGGTCTGGTGGGGCGCTCGGTTCTGGACTACGGTCACCACCTGGCTGATGGCAGGCTTTAGCAGCGGGAGGGCACCTGTGCCATTCACGATCTGCATGGCAGAGGCCAGGGGAGGGGCGGTGGGTTTGGGAGCGGCCCCGTTATGTGTGGCATGGGGGGGCATGGCGGTGGGCGGGGGCATGGTGGCCTGGGGGTCCCCTGCCTCATCGCCCTGGTGACCCACCACAATCCGCTTGGGCTCCGACTTCCCTCGCAGCATCTTCATGATGGGCGTCTTGGTGATGGAGATCTCCGTATCCCGGCAACTGGCCGCACCATCTCCCACGGTGACTAGGCTCTGCTCCACCTGGATGCGGCGGTCCCTGCGCCTCACCTGCAGGGAGGTGGCTGTTGCTGTGGCGCCCGTTGCCGTGGCACCCAGGCTGGGATGGGCTCGGGCGTTGTGCAGCGCCAGCCCCTCGAACTTAGGCATGGAGACGCCGCAAGGCAGGCAGTGGAAGCTGGGGTCTGCCCGGAATTCGGGGTGCCCACTGTAAACGTGGTCCAGGAACAGGTTGAGGTCCTGGGACTCAAAGCGGCAAGGCCGGCATGTGTAGCTGTCGCCTATCTGTTGGGGGCCAGCGCCCTCCTCAGGCCAGGAGTCTGATCTGCAGTCCTTAGAACCCAATCCCCTCCCGAGGATGACTGTGGCGGCCGTTGCCCCCTCCTCCTCCTCCTCCCCCCCCCTGCGTGACACGCCCTCCTTGGTGGCTGGGGGAGGAGGGGGTCTGGTGGGGTGGAGTCCTGCTCTTCCAGGGGGCGGGCAGACTTTGAGGGAATCATACATGGAACAGTGGATTTCCTTTTGCTGGCCATGACTGAGTGTGAGCGTGTGCGTGTGTGTGTGTGTGTGATTCCGCTGGGCTCAGTCTTGGGGTACTCAGGAGCAAGAGGCAGCGGGGGAGAGGGGAGTACACCCACTCATGTTCCTCCCTGGGTTTTTGGGGATCCCTCCGTTGTACAGGGTGGGTGTTTAGCAGCTGACACAAAACCTATGAGAGACACAGATGAGCAAATGTGAGAGAGGGACACACCTGGGGCAGCACAGGTGAGTAACTGAGAGACACACCTGGGGCAGCACAGGTGAGTAACTGTGAGACACACCTGGGGCAGCACAGGTGAGTAACTGTGAGACACACCTGGGCCAGCACAGGTGAGTAACTGTGAGACACACCTGGGGCAGCACAGGTGAGTAACTGAGAGACACACCTGGGGCAGCACAGGTGAATAAATGGCTGGGAGGGACATTCTTACTGAACCATTTACACAAATCAAAGATGCTCAACACATAGATGCTCTACACATAGCAAAAGCAGTCCTACCTGATCAGGGAAAGTGAACATGCTTTTTCAGTTGCCTCTTTCACACAAACACGCACACACATTTTCACGTACACACACACTTGCTCCCAGTCAGTGTATACAGATATACACCTGAATCCACCCCACACCCACTCACCACACCCACCCCCTCACACGCACACACACACACTCACACACTCACTCACACACAGAGACAGACAGACACACACACAGACACACACACACACACACACACACACACACACACACTCTACACTCACACTTACACACAGACACACACACACACCTCTCAGAGTTTAGCTCTCCATTGTCAAAAAGAAAGTTTTTCATTGCGCAAAAGTTTGCCCTGTTTTGCTTGGAACTTCCTACCAAAGTATACACTGACTGGGAGCAAGTGTGTGTGTACGTGCAAATGTGTGTGCGTGTTTGTGTGAAAGAGGCAACTGAATTTGTGCCGTGCTACAGCACATGAATCCAACACACACACACACCCACTCTCACACACACACTCACATAAAGTTGCACATATAAACAGTGCACACACACACACACACACACGCACAATTTTCCTCCACTGGCTGTTGTGAGGTTTTTCCAGGACAAGGTTCATTTATGGTTCACTTGGTTGCGCTGTTTGGTTGAGCAGTTGTGTAGAGTAAGAGGCACGAAATGGCTGCATCTGTGGGCGCTCTGCCGTGTACAGCACTGTCAGGAGGGAAACCGACAGCGCTTTCCTCCCTCACTGCCAACACAAACGCCAGAGGAGTCACAGAGTGTGCAGCACTGGAGCCAGACACCTCTTGAGAAATACAACGCATCAGCATCTGTTTGTGAGTGTGTGTGTGTGTGTGTGCGTGCGCCAAATTAAAATCCCCTTTTCAAACAGGGGATACCAGGTGGCGCTAATGCTAACACACAGTCCTCAGCATGGGGAATACCAACCAGAGCTAACGGTGATGCCAGTGGCCCCGGCCTTACTCTGTGCTCCAAAATGCTGCATTTAGAACAGGTCTTGAGCAAAATAAGTGGCTCTGAGGACAATTAACGGACCCATCCTGCTCTCTGGGGATGCATTCTGCTGTGCCGTCTCACCTGGTCTGCCCCCCACACCCCCTCTGTAGGCTGTATTTCTGCCTCCTTCCTGCAGTGATTTATGCAGCCTGTCCGTGCGTTTCACGTGTCTGCGTGTTTCACGCGTCTGCGTGTTTACGGGTGTATTTCAGGCTGACAATTCACTCAGGGGGAGTAGCAGCACCGCTTTCACCCAGAAAAGTCAGAAACCACACCGTCTGAGATTATCAGGCTCTCATGTAACACAGGCTTCTGCTGACAGTGAGAGGGGAGTGTGTGAACCTTCCTTCAGTGTGTGCTCCTCAGACATTCCCACACCCCCCGGCCGCAGAGCTGCAGGGAGCATCTTCACTCACTGCTTAACTGATCAGGTAAAGCAGGTGACCGCACAGGTAACGCACCTCACCTGGTTTCTCAGGTGTGGAGTGGATGTGGAATTTAAGGTGAAGGTGTTGCTTGTTGTTTTTCTGCATGTGATCTTGCATATTGCTTTTCTTTTTGTCTTCTATCTAGTCATTAATGGCTGAGATACCCAGTAAGTTCCTGACAGCGCTTGGTTAAGCCATCAGTGACACCCTCCTGGTGAGTGGTTGGTTCTCCACTCTTGGCAGCGTCAGCAGTCCACTATGTTAGCATCTGATCTCAGTGTACAGGATGTGAGCTACAACACATGCGGCTAAAACACGTTCACAAATTAAAGTTGTCCTTTAAGATGAAAACAAAAATAAAAGGTAAATGAAGTTTGAGCTCTGACCTCAACCCAGCAGGCCAGGTGCGTAGCCCTCGTGTTTGCACATATGATTTCTGAAAAGGGCAAAAGGGGGTGTGTGGACTGGGGGGTGGAGGTGACACGCTCACAACCCCCACGCCCAAACGGGTCAGGCCTTCTCTCCCAGCACCAGTCCTGCACCACTCTGCTGCCCAGAATGAGAATCTAGGTCAGCGCCATCTTACGCTCTAATCCTGGCTGCGTCCGGGCGTGTGTGTGTGCAGCGCAGAGTTCACCGCGAGGACTCCCACTACCCAAGGGGATTCAGCATATACATCTGTGTGTGCATGTTTATGTTTGTGAGTAAGAGAGTGTGTGTGTATGCGTGTGTGTGTGTGTGTGAGTGAAAAGAAATACATGTCTTTTCCAGCGTGAGGGTGTATGCATGTGTACCGGTGTGATTTTGTGTGAGTCATGGGTTGTGTGTGTGTGCTCTAGTGAGTGAGCTATTCTGTGCACATTCATGTTTGGTGGTTTGGGTTGTGTGTTAGCGCATGCTTGTGTGTGTGCTCTAGTGAGTGAGCTATTCTGTGCACATTCATGTTTGGTGGTTTGGGTTGTGTGTTAGCGCAGGCTTGTGTGTGCGCTCTAGTGAGTGAGCTATTCTGTGCACATTCATGCTTGGTGGTTTGGGTTGTGTGTTAGCGCATGCTTGTGTGTGCGCTCTAGTGAGTGAGCTATTCTGTGCACATTCATGTTTGGTGGTTTGGGTTGTGTGTTAGCGCATGCTTGTGTGTGCGCTCTAGTGAGTGAGCTATTCTGTGTACATTCATGCTTGGTGGTTAGCTACCTTAGCCTATTGGCTCAGTGGTGCCTTGCAGCCTTAGCATTTTGACCCATTTGGCTAAGGTGGTATCCTGAACACTGGGGGATCGGTGCAGCTGTTGGGCCCCTGAGCAAGGCCCTTAACCCCACACTACTCCCAGGGGGACTGGTCCCTGGTTAGTCTACTCAGCCCCAAGTTACTTTTGATAAAAGGGCCAGCTAACTGACTGTGCTGTAACCTTACGCACAAGATCCTACATGTATCCCCATACTGAGCTATATGGAAATAACCAGCATCCTTACAGTGACTGAGCTTTCTGCAAATGTGTACAGCAGTATATTTGCTGCTAATCGAGCACCAATAAAAACACTGTTCTGCAAATCGAACACCAATAAAAACACTGTTCTGCTAATGAACACCAATAAAAACACTGCCCTTCCTCATTTATTTGAGGCTTCATCTCCTCCCCCATTTTGGGTGGATCTTTCTGGGGTTGTCTGCAAAATGCAGCTGCACTGACACCACACAGTCCCAAAGGAGACTTGCGATGACTAAACATTAAAAACACTAATGGTGACCTTTCATTACTCATTTCTGTGTTAAGAAAGTAAAAAATAACAATCCCGACATTTGATTTTTTCTAGCACATTCAGTCAGTGTTAAAGTGTACTTAGTAGACCTACTTAGCCCTCTCCGAATTTACCCACGGGTATCTGGTGAGGAGACGGCAGAACAGCCCAAAAACAGTAAAAAAAAAAAAAAAAAGAAAGAAAGAAAGAGAGAAACATAGTCGCGCTAATAGGCTCTCCTTGTCTGCACATCTCGTTTCGAATAACAAACGTCGAACGTGCCGGGAAAAGCAGAACGAGGTCATGTACCGAAAAATGAGCGCTTTATCCGCGCGTTAGAACACGAGACAGCGATGCTCCGGGGACGAGCTGAATGCAGCGGCGTCTCAATAAGACCTCGCATTTCCGTCCAAGGTTTGAACAAAAGCCGCATCTAACGTCACCGGCGGGCTAGCGCCGGTACCGCCCTGCCCCTCGCAGCTTAACTAAAGCCCCGTTTGAACTCAGCGACTGAGGGAGAGACAGAGAAACTATGCTACACCAGCCCCAACAAAATTGAGAATCCCTGAACCAATAACCAAAAATTATTTATCTCGGATTATCGGAGATGGATCCTGTATGCAATATTAAAACTTGTTTTTAACCACATGCAGGCTTCACATACTCATGCCAATTTATCAGATGTTTAAAACAACGACCCAGTACTAAAATATCCAAGGCCCACAGTTTTCTTTTGCAAGTTCAGGGTAAAACTCCACAAGATTCGGCAGAATGTCATTCATCTCGCCTACATTGCATGGCAAACAATACCAACATAGCAGCTTACTTGTTAAATAGCAAGGAAATGTCTTGAATATTTTAAATGGTAACATGATACACAAATGATCGAATGTCTTATCTCATCCACCATAAATAAATATTTGAAAACATTGTACTTTCATTACTGGCCAAACAGATGCGTTGTTAAAGATAACAGAGACTGATTAGTAAAGATTTGGAAGGTGCCAAAGCAAACATGCATGGAGGTCCACTAGGCCGTGCCCATCATCCTAAGGCGGAGGTTGGAAGGGAACCTGTAGCCTTGCAGTGATACGGCCCTTTAAAGCACACGGTGCGCTGCAGAAGTAGTTAGCTCCACAGGTTGCTGAGGGTTTTCTCGCTTTGGTGCGCTTCAGCACGGGCTTCCACGCGCCTGTTCAGCACCAACGCGTATGTGCGCGCGCACGGGGTCCGACTAGCGCGGAGGCACAAATTCATTCCATACAAAACAAATAGTGGCGTTTTTAATAATCATTCGGCAAAAAACTTGAGATACACTGTTGAAAAATTACAGACTTCTATAAGTTGCATGATTTAAATAATTTAATGAATGTAAAATTAGTGTACATGAATTGCTGAGTATAGCGGAGTGGTCTCCTTGGAACGACACGCACACGCACATAAACACTCCGCCCGCCTTTCCTAGGTTGAATAATTTTTCTCCTGGAGTGGTGCAACTTGTTTCCGTGGAAACTGGACGACTTTGGAGCCGAAGCACGCGCACCTCTCCTCTCCTTAATTTAACTCGACTTATTAAAAACAAGCTCTCTCAAAACTCCAATTAGGCTTGGTCGGCAAGTAAAAAAATAAATGTAACATTGTGATTTTAAATAAGTCTTAACACAGTCGGATATTTCAAAAGAAAGTGGTCGCTAAGGTATGCTCCCAGGCTATGGTTTTTGCTATCCAAAAGATTTGTCCCCGTAGTAAAGTTACCGGAAATGTGAAATCCATCAGGCACATTTTCGACATGGAAACCTACTGCATCAGTGAGGGGAAGGTTACACCACGATGGGAAGCTCCATGTTCCCCAAAGCTAGCACTCTGGATAGCTGCTGCATTCCAGTTTGTTGCACTTGAACATTCATTAACATTCATATGGCAGAGGGGATGGTAATTTGAGGTTCTAAATGAATATCCACAAACAGTGACGTAGCACCAGTAACTCACCCAAAGCTGAGCTGAGCATCTGGTTACTATAGAGCATCTGTGGTCACAAAGACCGTACCTACAGCCAGTATGAGGTCATCCCTGCTTTCTGTGTAGGGGAGGTAAATGTCAATGTTTACACTCCAGCCCTATAAACAGTGACAGAATCTTACACACACACACACACACACACACACACACACACACACACACACACACACACACACACACACACACAGTCACATACGTGGGTGCACACGCACACACACACACATACACACACACACACACACACACACACACACACACACACACACACACACACACATACACACACACACACACACACACACACACACACACGCGCACGCGCGCGCGCACACACACACACACACAGTCACACACCTATATGCTCTCAGACAGACAGCTGCATGCATGCACAGAACAGAGACATTTCTTCTTACACTCTTACATGTGCACCTGTGTATGCTCACACTCACTCACGCACTCACGCGCACACACACACACACACACACACACACACAGATGGGAAGATTTTTAAATTTAAAAGGAGAAACCAAAACTGGCTCACTGCAGGGGGTAGGCAGCACAGTCTGACAGGCATGTTAATAATGCGGACAGCAAAACGTAATGACAACAAAGAAGCCAAATCCTAGCGCAGAAATTTCAGAAACCCAAACCTAAACCCAAGCTCAAACCCCGGTGCGGTAAATTTCAGAAACCCAAAACTCAACTCAACCCAAAGCCAAACTCAAGCACTGCTGCAGTAAATGTAGGTATTGCCTATTAAACAGATTTAAATGACCTCAACAGTAAGGTAGCACAGCAGAGAGGGAGAGATGGAGAGACTGAGAGAGGCAGAGGGTTTTTGCACTCCTCCATCACATTGGTTAATGAGGTCTGAGCAAGGCGCTTCCCCACCTCCATCAGAAAGAACGTGCCGTGACATTTGACATCATTAACTTTCCTGCATGTCTGACTATCCCTACATCTGTGTTTGTTTGGTCTCAGGGGACGCCTGTCCAAACGAAGTTTACCTTCGTTAAGGCAGCGCTCATTAGCCAAATGCTTACACAGCAGCTCTTTGAAGTACCCCATCCTCCATCCTGACTGATCCTCTGCGTGTCCGTCTTTCTGCATGTACCACCGTCTGTCTGTGCATCTCTCTTAAGTCAACATCCAGGTTGAATGACTTCTGGGCCTGACCCCACCCAAACCCAAACTCTCCACCTTCATTCTCAATTTAGGCATTTAGCAGAAACAGCCAAATAAAGCAAGCCACACACTCCCATTTTACACACCTCCACACCACTCACTCCCATTTTACACACCTCCACACCACACACTGCCATTTTAAACATACCTCCACACCACACACTCCCATTTTACACACCTCCACACCACACACTCCCATTTTAAACACAACTCCACACCACACACTCCCATTTTAAACACACCTCCACACCACACACTCCCATTTTAAACACACCTCCACACCACACACTCCCATTTTAAACACACCTCCACACCACACACACACTCCCATTTTACACACCTCCACACCACATACTCCCATTTTAAACACACCTCCACACCACATACTCCCATTTTAGACACACCTCCACACCACACACTCCCATTTTACACACCTCCACACCACATACTCCCATTTTACACACCTCCACACCACACACTCCCATTTTACACACCTCCACACCACACACTCCCATTTTACACACCTCTACACCACACACTCCCATTTTAAACACACCTCCACACCACAATCCCATTTTACACACCTCCACACCACATACTCCCATTTTACACACCTCCATACATTTTACACACCTCCACACCACACACTCCCATTTTACACACCTCCACACCACACACTCCCATTTTACACACCTCCACACCACACTCCCATTTTACACACCTCCACACCACACACTCCCATTTTACACACCTCCACACCACACACTCCCATTTTACACACCTCCACACCACACACTCCCATTTTACACACCTCCACACCACACACTCCCATTTTACACACCTCCACACCACACACTCCCATTTTACACACCTCCACACCACACACTCCCATTTTACACACCTCCACACCACACACTCCCATTTTACACATCTCCACACCACACTCCCATTTAATACACCTCCACACCACACTCCCATTTTACACACCTCCACACCACATACTCCCATTTTACATACTGTGTGCGTGTTGCAGCCAAACTCCCCTTGGCTTCATAACAATAATGACATCACACTATATTTCAGAACCATTATGTTTTATATTACATTAATCAAATTAAAAATGGTGTATTATCGTACAAAATAATATTTCAAATTAGATCACAAATAATATCAAACATTTTCAGAAGATAATATGCACTGCCAGGACTATTAACAATAGTGATAAGGCAAGTAAAGACCAACCTAAATAATGCACAACTACTTCAGACGAGTGTTTAAAATGAAAGATCTGACCAGCCAAGTAAGAATCCCATCACTTGTGCACACAGCTGCAGAGCCTTCCCACAGGCATACCTTCACAGAATGGGCAGCACTGCAACACGCTGGACAGGGTTAGGCTGGTCAGGGAACCGAGCTTGGGACTCAGGGGTCACAGGTTTGACTCCTGTATGGGGCACTGCCACTATACTCTTGAGTAAGGAACTTCATAGTAACTTAACGGGTATAATGAGCCAGTCTGGTTCCAGCTCTACAGTGGGAAAGGGGCTATAATGAGCCAGCCTGGTTCCAGCTCTACAGTGGGAAAGGGGGTGTAATGAGCCAGCCTGGTTCCAGCTCTACAGTGGGAAAGGGGCTATAATGAGCCAGCCTGGTTCCAGCTCTACAGTGGGAAAGGGGGTATAATGAGCCAGCCTGGTTCCAGCTCTACAGTGGGAAAGGGGTATAATGAGCCAGCCTGGTTCCAGCTCTACAGTGGGAAAGGGCTATAATGAGCCAGCCTGGTTCCAGCTCTACAGTGGGAAAGGGGGTATAATGAGTCAGCCTGGTTCCAGCTCTACAGTGGGAAAGGGGCTATAATGATTCAGCCTGGTTCCAGCTCTACAGTGGGAAAGGGGGTATAATGAGTCAGCCTGGTTCCAGCTCTACAGTGGGAGGGGGTATAATGAGCCAGCCTGGTTCCAGCTCTACAGTGGGAAAGGGGCTATAATGAGCCAGCCTGGTTCCAGCTCTACAGTGGGAAAGGGGGTATAATGAGTCAGCCTGGTTCCAGCTCTACAGTGGGAAAGGGGGTATAATGAGCCAGCCTGGTTCCAGCTCTACAGTGGGAAAGGGGCTATAATGAGCCAGCCTGGTTCCAGCTCTACAGTGGGAAAGGGGGTATAATGAGCCAGCCTGGTTCCAGCTCTACAGTGGGAGAGGGGGTATGATGAGCCAGCCTGATTCCAGCTCTACAGTGGGAAAGGGGGTATAATGAGCCAGCCTGGTTCCAGCTCTTCAGGGAGGTAGGGAACCTTGTGTTTGCAGGCATGTTGTAGGTGTGGGCATCGCTGGAAAGTTCTGTTCTCGGGGACCGGCGAGTGGACGCAGCTTCCTCACGGTGTGAGGCCCAAAAGCCAGGTTGGCACTGCTCCATCACTCGCCCTTTTCAAAACCGCGCTCTCTTTCACACCTTTCAGACCGCTTTCTCTGCCTTTCGCCTCCAGGTTTCACCCTACCCCATCTGAATATTCATTTGGTCAGGGCCTTCGTCTCTCCCTCTCTCTCTCTCCCCTTTTTTTGTTAATTCCTCATCCGACCGGCTGAAATCTGAGGCATAAAAAGCCAAGTCTGTTTGCAAAACTGCATTTGATGAGAGACTACCTCTCTTCCAGTCGGAATGCCAAGCCTTCAACTCAGCTGTTGAAATGATAAGAAAAAAAAGATAGAAAGAAAGAAAGAAAGAAAGAAAGAAAGTAAGAAAGAAAGAAGAAAGAATAATGGCGCCGCACCACGCGTTGTGCTGTCCAACCTAAAATGGCTGCCATCACAGGCCTTTAACCAGTGAGGCACCACTATGCCAACTCCTGTAGGGCCAGGGGAGGGCCTTTCCCCCTCTCTTTTCTTCTACTCCACTGAAGGGTTTTGCACCGAAATTACAACTGGGGGTGGGGGGGAGTGGGAGGAGGAGGTTGGGGGGGTAGTGAACAAAAACACACTGAAAGAACTGCATCTGTGTGTACATTCCAATTAAACCAAAAACAAACGGGCAAAAAGAAAGTTAAAACTAAAACAACAAAAATCAGGATGGGTAGGACAGCTGCTCTTTCAGTAGGTAGGTATTCTCTTCTGCGAATGATTAGTTTTTGTTTGTGTTTGTTTTGTTTTTTTTTTTGGAGGGGGCAGGGGGAACTGATCATGGAAGCCTCCGTTCGGTGATTGGGCACGGCTGGAGGAGAAATCTGGTAGGCATTAAATGGCCCAGGCCAGGCTTGGCCTCCCCACTGTGAGAGAACAGCAGCGCACGGCCGTCTGTGAGAGAACAGCAGCGCACGGCCGTCTGTGAGAGAACAGCTGCGCACGGCCGTCTGTGAGAGAACAGCAGCGCACGGCCGTCTGTGAGAGAACAGCAGCGCACGGCCGTCTGTGAGAGAACAGCAGCGCACTGCCGTCTGTGAGAGAACAGCAGCGCACTGCCGTCTGTGAGAGAACAGCAGCGCCACGGCCGTCTGTGACAGAACAGCAGCGCACTGCCGTCTGTGAGAGAACAGCAGCGCCACGGCCGTCTGTGAGAGAACAGCAGCGCACGGCCGTCTGTGAGAGACACAGCAGCGCCGTCGGCCGTCTGTGAGAGAACAGAGAACAGCAGCGCCCGCCGTCTGTGAGCGCGGCCGTCTGTGACGGCCGTCTGTGAGAGAAACAGCTGTGCACGGCCGTCTGTGAGAACAGCAGCGCACGGCCGTCTGTGAGAGAACAGCTGTGCACGGCCGTCTGTGAGAGAACAGCAGCGCACTGCCGCCTTTGCGCTCACATAGCAAGGGGCCTGCCATGCTACAAGCCCACCTTACTGTGATCTCTGCAGAAACCCACAGCGCTCTCCAAACTTTTTTAAACACACCCCTGTCCCTCTTGGGTTTTGTATGTGCACACAAACACACTTTGTTTTTGCAATAAACTATACCGTTGCATCACTTCTATTTTCTGGGTATGAAGATGAAAGTGGAGAACGCCTGGCCTCGTTCCTGTAGTTCGGGGAGGAACATTCTTTGAAATCCACCATGGGAAATGATGTTCAAAGCGCCACTGCTTCTAACGGAGGAAGTCGGACTGCCTTATTGTGTCTACCTTTCAACCCGCCCCCTCCGCCACCAAACCTGTGCACTGAAGATCAAGTCAAGATTAAGTCCTCCCTCCGCGCGGGGAGGGGGCGGTTAGCGCGCGCTGAGGGCAGAGGTGCACAGCGGTGGATACGTCATGAGTGTCTCAGAGAGGGAGCGGGTAGCGATTCGGCACATACATGTTACACAGTAGCGCCGTGGGCTGGCTCAGGACCGAGCGCTACTACAGCAGCAAGCATTGGCAAAAAGGCGGCACTGGGGCCGGGGTACATGTATGGAGAGTTGGGGGAGCTCTTTTTGGGAAAATTTGAACATTGTGATTCATCCCGTCCGCGCGGGCGCCAAGGGATCATTTTGTATTTGTTACCATCATCACATCAAGCCAATAATAAAACTAACGAAGCACTGGTCTAAACAATAACACTTAAAAACTACAGCTATGAGAACTCCGATCCCATGCTCATCGCATGGCCGAGAGGAGGGTACAGCTCCAAAAATCAAACATCCACCCACTCCAGAGAACGATGGGTTCTCATGAATCTTACAACGGTTTCCCGGAACACAAAATCAAATCAAGTATACCAGATGTTAAAGCTATGCACCAGAAACTACAGAGAGGGTTTCAGTCCAAAAAAATCACCTCCAGAAACGCCGGACAAATATACAGACAGAACGTGTCACGCAAAGACTGTAACAGAGGAGGTGTACAATTTTATCTCAGAAAACAATCATAAAGGCGCTGTAGCGAAAGTAAAGGCATTGCATTGCCAACCATTACAACATTAAAAGTAAAAAGGGTCACACCGCACCTATAGGCTAAAAAACAAAACAGCCTTTTAGGCTACCCGTGTTGGGCTCACTGGACACGGCTCGCTAGTTCAATAATCACAATTCTGTCACTAATCACCAATGCACTGCAACGTTTTCTAATCTTGAAATCTGTGGTACTTGGAGATCGATCATTCATTTTCAACTTCTGGGATGCGGGCTTGCTCGGGGCCGCCTCTTGACGTTCAAAAAAAGAAAATTTGTAACCACTGAAACAGCACGAGGTGGTGAGCGACAAAGCAAACCGAAGCCTGTGGAAATCCGTGAAACTGTAACAAAACTGGCGCGTTAACCCTTTCGCTTACAGATTCCACTACCGAGCCGCTTGCTTCGGGACTTGTTAGCTAGCATCTTGATAGCATTATGATAAATCTCCAGAAGTGGAAAAAGACTACTCGCCTCCCCAATTTTTTTTACTTGGCGCCCCCCACCTACTGTCGCCATTTTATACATTGGCGACTTCATGTAAACTGCCCTGTCTGTCTGCTACGTCGCATAGGTAAATAGGCTCGGGCAGCTAGCTTGCCAAGTAGCTAAAGCAACTTTGAGAGGGCTCTCAGTCCACACAATGTGGGCACACTGAATTAACAACTAAAAAGTACGCTTACCTTGTAGATGATCTGTGACCAAAAAAATGTAAACCATCCACTATAAATACGCAAATAAATAACATCAGAAAGCAACTCCAATCAATGCCTGTTGCGAGCAGAGAGTGGAACCTATTTCCTCGGCTGCGCCGGCTCTGCTGGTATAAACTCGACAGTGACCACAGCCAGTACAATGGCCCCTTTGGTCTTGTTTATGTCGAGTCGACATGACCAGCCGAACGAGAAAGGAAAAGATATACGGCGTGCGTATCCAGGAGCACGTGATCCAAAGCGTCACCGCCAGCGAAACCCTGCGTGGTTTTGGGACGCTTTTCGGCGCTCCCACCATAACAGAGCGACTTTTGGATAATCATTTTCCCGTCTTGTTCGCATGGATACTGGGGGTACTGCTTGCCATTACCGTTCAGCCGCAGTCGACTCGTGGATTAGCTATACCATCCTGCCTCGCCAAACAAGTAACCACTTTTTGCTGTTGTCATTGAGCGATTGGTTCAGGTTGAAACGTTTAGAGCAGTGGTCATACCGTGGTCGTATCACGAAAACACATCCCAGATGTACACAGTTTGACGTCAACGAGGTGGGGGTGTGTGGGGGTGTTGTTCCCTTCCATCGCAAATTGTCCGACATAATGATCAAAATACACGCTGCTACCTCATTTAAATAGAACTAAATTCTAATTTAACATCAGTTCAACTACATCATTAGGTAATATGCGTTTGTGTCACCATTTAAATATATAGAGAATTTAATCTGTAAACTGTTTGCATCGTCATTCAAAAATGAAGCTGAAAACTGAATACTTTAATGGTGTTTTAATACAATCGGTGCACTCTTGTCTGAATCTCTGGGTTGGCAAAAAAGTGCAGCCTATTTACACAGACAATACTTGCTCTGGTGCAGGCATTCCGTTACCTAACCATATTGTAATTAAATACTGGTGACTCGAACCAGAAAGTCCTGCCACCTCGTCCTCAAATAATTACATCATACATTTACGTTTTTTCACAGGCATTGTTTTAATCCTTATTTAGTGATATGTATATAAATGTATTTTTGCGGGTCATAATTTTAATTAGGCAGATCATCCGCTAAACAATTCTGCAACAATTCTGTTGCGAGGCAACGTAGGTCAGAGGCTTGCCAACTTTTAATGGATTTAAATGTATTTAAGATGCTTTTAAATGAATTTAAGATGCTTTTGGAGGGGTGATCTTAAATGACCGATACAGTCTCCTTATTAGTTTTCATCTCACTTTAATATTATTTAGCAGTCAGTGGTACATAGCCTCTTGATGGCCCACTGTAACAATTTAAATTGACGCTGACAACGTTAATCACAACGGTATTTTCAGTCTCGCAGTTGGAGCGGATTTAGGAATGATCGCACATTGTGCACAAGCACTTGGTACAGATGTCTGCTTCAGTGCTGGGAGGTCAATCGGGGTAAGAGATTCCCCACGTTTATATATCAAACAAAACATTCAATATCCTGACTCCAGGGGGCGCTGGTAAATTGCTAAGCGCTTATATTTTCAAGAACAAGACCAGTGACCGAAGACCAAAGGAATCTTAGAGCAACACTTATCATTGGTTGAGAGCATGGACGCAGTTTTCTCTGATTGGCCGTTGGACCTATAGGCTGGACCTCAGGCACAAGTCCATTCAATGCTGAAAATCACGGTTATATATCTATGGTAAAATCAGTGCGAACGTATTGACGGTGTGCTGTCGAAAGTAGATTACAAGCTGGCTGGCAGTTCAAAGAGACGGATAAAAGAGGACAGAGGCCAAATAGCGCAGCTCCGCACTAGACATTTTTCAGTATTTTAAAAGGACCTTTTCCCGTATAACGGCGTCACAGATTCGTTAGCTGTAGTGGAGAATGAAGAGCAGTTCCAAGAAGAAAGACGAAGTTAATCTTGCCAAAGGGCGAGTAAAGCAACCGGCGTTGAGCAAAATCTTCAAGAGTAATTCCATTTGGGAAGAAACGGTTGGTATTCTGGATTAATACAACATTTAGTCGGACTGCCAATTGTGTTTAATTCAACAGCTGTCGGATTCCGTTCTAATCATTGATATGTCAGCGATGTAATTGTCGCTAGTAGGTACTTGGACATGTCGGAGCCGCAGCAGTGTCACATGCCCACTATTATTCAGCTCCAGCCCTGATGCCCACAGAGCGGCTACTGTCCTCCGGGAATTTCATTTTGCATGAAATAAAAGTTCATTTTGAATTCCCGACACCATTCGACTCTTTGCTTTTCTTTAAGTTGCAGCAAGCTACTCTTATTGTCAGTTAATACATTCCGTGCAGCAGCTACGCGGATATTCATGTACGTTCATACACAATGTTGCAAGATTAGGCAGGTTGAATGACTTATGGCAGGGTTTGGTATATCTAACTAGTTCCATTTTAATTCCATAATGTTAAGACTTATGTGTCGGTTTCACATAATGTAAAATGCCACAGTAATTACTTTTATTGTGACGTATCCATCACGTGGACATATACAGGCTGTCAGAAAGTTCCTGTAAATCCAAGGCCCAATTCCCTCAACTACATCCGTGTGTTTAGAAACCCATGCTGGTATTTTTGCAGGATGAGTTTTTAGATGTCATTTACTGGTTCTGACAAATCATTGCTGTCATTTTGGGGGCCGTCTGCGGAATTGCACCTTTGAAAGGATTCGTGGGAGTGGCAATGTGAGTATCCCCTGTGATTTTCACACATCACGTTAGATGGGGTGTCTTTTGGGTACCCCAAATCTTTCACTCTTCCGTATGCTTCAGCTGTCAGCTGCAGCGTTGCTCCCTCTCCTTTTAAGGCTTAGTTTATGAAAAAGTTCAGGTTTGGCTTGACTTACGGTGGTTGTAGATATTTTTCTTCCAGGTGCTCCTTTAACATATCTGACAAATATTAACATACATGTTAATGGAACAGAAACTGGTGTGTAGTTGAGGAAATAGTGTAGTGAAAAAAGTTCAGGTTTGGCTTGACTTACGGTAGGTTGTAGATATTTTTCTTCCAGGTGAGGGTTTCTTTATTGAGGAGGAGCGTGGGGTCTGGGTGAGGGTTTCTTTATTGAGGAGGAGCGTGGGGTCTGGGTGAGGGTTTCTGTGTTGAGGAGGAGCGTGGGGTCTGGGTGAGGGTTTCTGTGTTGAGGAGGAGCGTGGGGTCTGGGTGAGGGTTTCTGTGTTGAGGAGGAGCGTGGGGTCTGGGTGAGGGTTTCTTTATTGAGGAGGAGCGTGGGTTCTGGGTGAGGGTTTCTGTGTTGAGGAGGAGCGTGGGTTCTGGGTGAGGGTTTCTGTGTTGAGGAGGAGCGTGGGGTCTGGGTGAGGGTTTCTGTGTTGAGGAGGAGCGTGGGGTCTGGGTGAGGGTTTCTGTGTTGAGGAGGAGCGTGGGTTCTGGGTGAGGGTTTCTGTGTTGAGGAGGAGCGTGGGGTCTGGGTGAGGGTTTCTGGTTGAGGAGGAGCGTGGGGTCTGGGTGAGGGTTTCGTGTTGGGAGGAGCGTGGGTTCTGGGTGAGGGTTTCTGTGTTGAGGAGGAGCGTGGGGTCTGGGTGAGGGTTTCTGTTGAGGAGGAGCGTTGGGGTGAGGGTGAGGGTTTCTGTGTTGAGGAGGAGCGTGGGGTCTGGGTGAGGGTTTCTTTGTTGAGGAGGAGCGTGGGGTCTGTGAGGGTCTGGGGAGGAGCGGGGTGGGTGAGGGTTTCTTTGTTGAGGAGGAGGTGGGGTCTGGGTGAGGGTTTCTGGGGGTCTGGGTGAGGGTCTGGGTGAGGAGGAGCATGGGGTCTGGTGAGGGTTTCTTTATTGAGGAGGAGCGTGGGGTCTGGGTGAGGGTTTCTTTGTTGAGGAGGAGCGTGGGGTTCTGGGGAGGAGCGTGAGGGTTTCTGTGTTGAGGAGGAGGAGTGGGGTCTGGGTGAGGGTTTCTTTGTTGAGGAGGAGCGTGGGGTCTGGGTGAGGGTTTCTGTGTTGAGGAGGAGCGTGGGGTCTGGGTGAGGGTTTCTGTGTTGAGGAGGAGCGTGGGGTCTGGGTGAGGGTTTCTGTGTTGAGGAGGAGCGTGGGGTCTGGGTGAGGGTTTCTTTGATTGAGGAGGAGCGTGGGGTCTGGGTGAGGGTTTCTTTATTGAGGAGGAGCGTGGGTTCTGGGTGAGGGTTTCTGTGTTGAGGAGGAGCGTGGGTTCTGCTGCATCTGTGCTGCAGTGGGCTCCAGTGGGTGGATGAGGAGGAGTACGGTGGGGTGTGGGAGCTGACCAAAGAGGGCTTCATGATGTCATTCCCGCTTTTCCTGGTGGGTGGCCCGCATAAACTTCGCTGATCACACACTTGTCATGCTGCACTCATCTATCATCACAACTCTGATCAAGTTTGTTTACACATTTTTAGGACAAACATTACAAAGTAGCTAGCAGTGATGATGCAAGCACCTCGTGCTACGTCTGCTCAAGTAAAACTTCCCCCGCAACACATTCAGTGAGTTAAAGCTGCGTAGAGAGCAGCTTAATCAGCTTGATCATTTTCAGTGCCTTTCAGGATTCCTTATCTTCTGAAAGTAGAGGGGACAAGTGTCCCAGAGCAGCAATAGGGATACTGTGCTGTAGGAGGCTGACTCATGTGGCAGAGGTCATTAAAGTTCAGTTGGTAGTGAGCATGAGACCTGATGGCAGACAGGGATTGGCCCAGTACTTGGGTTCCTTCCTGACCATGTCTGTCCCACTCCTATCCCAGCATGCCTTAGGTCTGTGGTCCTGGAAGGACTGCAGGTTGAGCTGGTTAATGTTGTTACTCAGCTCTTAATGACCAATTAAAATGGGTGATTACACATTTACCTCACTTAAGTTTTTGGGTTGAAACTGGGTTGCCAATTTCAAAAGAAAACAAAAACCAGAAAATAACCCCACATCCTTAGATTAACGGGCAAGTTAAAGAAAACGTCAACTATTGTAAATAAACAAAACGTATTCCCCTTTCCAAAATGTTTTACAGTAGTTTTATTCATTTTTTCCACCCACATGACTTTTTGGAGGGTAGTCTCATGGATCGGGGGAGAGGAGGGTAGTGTCATGGATCGGGGCAGAGGAGGGTAGTCTCATGGATCGGGGGAGAGGAGGGTAGTCTCATGAATCGGGGCAGAGGAGGGTAGTCTCATGGATCGGGGCAGAGGAGGGTAGACTCATGGATCGGGGCAGAGGAGGGTAGTCTCATCATGAATCGGGGCAGAGGAGGGTAGTCTCAGATCGGGGCAGAGGAGGGTAGTCTCATGGATCGGGGCAGAGGAGGGTAGACTCATGGATCGGGGCAGAGGAGGGTAGTCTCATGGATCGGGGCAGAGGAGGGTTCTCATGAATCGGGGCTGTCTTTGGTAAATAATCCTCATGCAGCAGAGCGGTCTTTAGTAAATAATCCTCATGCACAGGCGGTCTTCCAGTCGGATTTCATCAAATTCCAGATATTTCCCAAAGATAGCTGGCCAACAGTTTAATTCTCCTTTGGGAAGTTCCCCTCTCCTCTCTGTTTGTTCAGGTTCGTCTGGTTAATAATTCATAAATATCTTCAAAGCCAGCAGACAATCAGTCAGGGGTTAGTCTGAGCTCAGGTATCTGCTCCAGTATCTGAAAGTTGCATGCAGAAAACCACCATTTTTAAAGTCCTTCAGGTCAGCTGACCTCTCACATATGTGCCCATGCATTTGGGAAATACTACAGACAAGGTTTCTGGTGTTTCAGCGGCAAATACTGTCAATCATGTAAAGATTAAAAACAAATTGTATTTTCATGCACACTTGCAGTCCTCAGACGGTGTGTTAAATTTGTTGACTGAATAATCTGGTGTTGGATAAGAGTGGACTCACATCCCTGTAAAACAGACTCTCAGATTCAGGGTGCGCTGAATTGATGGGCCCGTCTGAGTTTAAGCAGAAACTCTGGGCTTTCCTCTCACTGTAGTTGAAAACAATCTTGGTTTGCTTGGCACATGCAAAGGAGACAGGAGCGTCTGAGAGGCAGAAGTTCAGTTGAGGTGAAATGTGTCAGTGTGCTGTTTCTCAACCTCAAACAAAAGAATCCCACAATATTTACGGCAATCTCAGCAAGTTGAGCAGAGTACCACAAAAATCCCTCTCCAATGAGTGCCTCGCCGATTAATATTTTCATTAATTATGTATATTTTTGGATGCATAATTAGAGCTCCTGTTTTGATTTCCTTGATTAGGCAAATTTGTTTTTAAACACCCTGGGGTAAAACATTCTTCACAGTTTCATTTATGTAGTACAGGTTACTGTAATATTTAAAATTATTTTAGTGAATTTTGTGAATGTTAATGAGTACAATGTTGGCATTTGTAATTTTTTAAAGAGGATGTCAGCCCAGGTGTCAATCAGACTCATTCTGATGAGGTTCTTTTGTCCACAGGTACTAAATTATCCATGTCCAAAAATTGCCAGGTCAGTGAAATAAATCTTTGGTCATGAAAGTTTTCTGACTTCTCTGTAAAATGATTTTCCATGTTCCGGAAGTATGTCACTGCGTTAAATCTGTGGTTAAATCTGTGTAGCTTTAAATCTGTGGCGTATCTGTGGCGTTTGCGCTTTTTGCGTTAAATCTGTGGCGTAGCTTTGCGTTAAATCTGTGACGTAGCTTTGCGTTAAATCTGCGTTAAAATCTGTGACGTTAAATCTTTGCGTTAAATCTGTGACGTAGCTTTGCGTTAAATCTGTGGCGTAGCTTTGCGTTAAATCTGTGGCGTAGCTTTGCGTTAAATCTGTGACGTAGCTTTGCGTTAAATCTGTGACGTAGCTTTGCTGTGTCTAAAGTCTGTGTGCAGGTGAGTGGGGGCACTGCGCCAGGCAGGTTGGTGAGGTCCTCTGTGCCCTCTCCGCTTCCATTAGAAAACCTTTAAAGCCCCTTTCACACATGCACTGCAATCCTGAAATTTTCCAGAAAATACCTGGAGGAGCTGTATGTGTGAACGCAAATGTCCAAATCATTTGCAACATTATGCAGACTTTATCCTGCTAGCTCCCTAGTACAAAGTCTGGATAATGTCCAGTGGAGCCCATGTGTGAATACAGCAGGTAATTTTCCAGAGAATTCACAGCGAGTGAGTGGGAGTGTTGCTGACATTTCTATCATGACACTGCTGCAAAACCAGAAGAATACAAGCGAGGGCAGCTGCTTCATACTCTTTTGTTTGCATTTCAGGTGAGTCTGTAGCCTCGTTCGCCTCTGATGTGCTAATGATGTTTGTGAATAAAACACTGCGATATCTGCAGCATACTTTTTGCATGCTGTCTTGCCTCCTGCACGCACTACCCAAGCGCCACCCCTCACTAAAACCAAACGGATTATTTCCAGTAGGTGAGAACGCGATCTGACACGGAGTATCTCCGGTTCTGTGCTATGTGAAAGGGCAGCTCTGGGAAATGTCCGGACCTGATTCTCCATGCGTTTTCTGGAGTTCATATGTGAAAACAGCTTAAGTAAAATCACTCTGTCAGCTCAGCTGTAGGGGGCCTTTCACAGTGATATTTCCCCTCTCTGAAAATGTTTAAATTCAGAAATTAAAAATGATTTTGTCATTGACATGCTTCTGTTTTCCCTCCCAGGTTGTGTGGATCATCTTCTGCACAGCTCTGCACTATGACTGACACTGTGCAGAGAGGGGTTTTATCAGAGATGGTACGGAGCACAGTGTTTATCAGAGACGGTACGGAGCACAGTGTTTATCAGAGACGGTATGGAGCACAGTGTTTATGAGAGACGGTATGGAGCACAGTGTTTATGAGAGACGGTATGGAGCACAGTGTTTATCAGAGACGGTATGGAGCACAGTGTTTATGAGAGACTGAGCAGTGTTTATGAGAGACGGAGCACAGTGTTTATCACAGACGGCACGGAGCACAGTGTTTATGAGAGACGCACAGTGGAGCACAGTGTTTATCAGAGACGGTATGGAGCACAGTGTTTATCACAGACGGTGTTTATGAGAGACGGAGCACAGTGTTTATGAGAGACGGTATGGAGCACAGTGTTTATGAGAGACGGTACGGAGCACAGTGTTTATCAGAGATGGTACGGAGCACAGTGTTTATCAGAGACGGTACGGAGCGCAGTGTTTATCAGAGACGGTATGGAGCGCAGTGTTTATGAGAGACGGTACGGAGCACAGTGTTTATGAGAGACGGTACGGAGCACAGTGTTTATCAGAGACAGTACGGAGCACAGTGTTTATCAGAGATGGTACGGAGCACAGTGTTTATCAGAGACGGTACGGACCACAGTGTTTATCACAGACGGTTTACGGAGCACAGTGTTTATCAGAGACGGCACGGAGCACAGTGTTTATCAGAGACGGTATGGAGCACAGTGTTTATGAGAGAGCGTGTTTATCAGAGACGGTGGTATGGAGCGCAGTGTTTATGAGAGATGGTATGGAGCACAGTGTTTATCAGAGACGGTTTGGAGCACAGTGTTTATCAGAGACGGAGCACAGTGTTTATCGGAGCACATGGAGCACAGTGTTTATCACAGACGGTATGGAGCACAGTGTTTATGAGAGACGGTATGGAGCACAGTGTTTATCACAGACGGTATGGAGCACAGTGTTTATCAGAGACGGTATGGAGCACAGTGTTTATGAGAGACGGTACGGAGCACAGTGTTTATGAGAGACGGTACGGAGCACAGTGTTTATGAGAGACGGTATGGAGCACAGTGTTTATCAGAGACGGTACGGAGCACAGTGTTTATCAGAGACGGTATGGAGCACAGTGTTTATCACAGACGGTATGGAGCGCAGTGTTTATCAGAGACGGTATGGAGCACAGTGTTTATGAGAGACGGTACGGAGCACAGTGTTTATGAGAGACGGTATGGAGCACAGTGTTTATGAGAGACGGTACGGAGCACAGTGTTTATGAGAGACGTGTTTATCACGGAGCACAGTGTTTATCAGAGACGGTATGGAGCGCAGTGTTTATGAGAGACGGTACAGCACAGTGTTTATGACTTGCATGGAGAGACAGTGTTTATGAGAGAGGTATGGAGCACAGTGTTTATCAGAGACGGTGTTTATGGAGCGCAGTGTTTATCAGAGACGGTATGGAGCACAGTGTTTATGAGAGACGGTACGGAGCACAGTGTTTATGAGAGACAGTATGGAGCACAGTGTTTATGAGAGACGGCACAGTGTTTATGGAGCACAGTGTTTATCAGAGACGGTATGAGCACAGTGTTTATGAGAGACGGTATGGAGCACAGTGTTTATCAGAGACGGTATGGAGCACAGTGTTTATCAGAGACGTGTTTATCAGAGACGGTATGGAGCACAGTGGAGCACAGTGTTTATGAGAGACGGTATGGAGCACAGTGTTTATCAGAGACGGTATGGAGCACAGTGTTTATCAGAGACGGTATGGAGCACAGTGTTTATCAGAGACGGTACGGAGCACAGTGTTTATGAGAGACGGTATGGAGCACAGTGTTTATCAGAGACGGTATGGAGCACAGTGTTTATCAGAGAGCACAGTGTTTATGGAGACACAGTGTTTATGAGAGACGGTATGGAGCACAGTGTTTATCAGAGACGGTATGGAGCACAGTGTTTATCAGAGACGGTATGGAGCACAGTGTTTATCAGAGACGGTATGGAGCACAGTGTTTATCAGAGACGGTTTACGGAGCACAGTGTTTATCAGAGAGACGGTACAGTGTTTATCACAGGAGGAGCACAGTGTTTATCAGAGACGGTACGGAGCACAGTGTTTATGAGAGACGGTATGGAGCACAGTGTTTATGAGAGATGGTTTATGGAGCACAGTGTTTATCACAGACGGTTTATCACGGAGCACAGTGTTTATCAGAGACGGTATGACGTTTATCATGGAGCACAGTGTTATGAGAGACGGTACGGAGCGCAGTGTTTATGAGAGATGGTATGGAGCACAGTGTTTATCAGAGACGGTATGGAGCACAGTGTTTATCAGAGACGGTTTATCACAGACATGGAGCACAGTGTTTATGAGAGACGTGTTTATCAGGAGCACAGTGTTTATGAGAGACGGTATGGACAGTGTTTATGAGAGACGGTATGCACGGAGCACAGTGTTTATCAGAGACGGTATGGAGCACAGTGTTTATCAGAGACGGTATGGAGCACAGTGTTTATCAGAGACGGTTTATCAGACGGAGCACAGTGTTTATGAGAGACGGTATGGAGCACAGTGTTTATCAGAGACGTGTTTATCAGAGACGGGAGCACAGTGTTTATGAGAGACGGTATGGAGCACAGTGTTTATCAGAGACGGTATGGAGCACAGTGTTTATCAGAGACGGTATGGAGCACAGCAGTGTTTATGAGAGACGAGACAGTTGAGGCATGGAGCACAGTGTTTATCAGAGACGGTATGGAGCACAGTGTTTATCAGAGACGGTATGGAGCACAGTGTTTATCAGAGACGGCGGAGCACAGTGTTTATGAGAGACACAGTGTTTATGAGAGACGGTACGGTGTTTATCATGGAGCACAGTGTTTATCAGAGACGGTAGTGTTTATCGGAGCACAGTGTTTATCAGAGACGGCACGGAGCACAGTGTTTATGAGAGACGGTTTATGGAGCACAGTGTTTATGAGAGAGCACAGTGTTTATCATGGAGCACAGTGTTTATGAGAGACGGCACGGAGCACAGTGTTTATCAGAGACGGTATGGAGCACGGAGCACAGTGTTTATCAGAGACGGTATGAGTGTTTATCGGAGCACAGTGTTTATCAGAGACGGCACGGAGCACAGTGTTTATGAGAGACGGTACGGAGCACAGTGTTTATGAGAGACGATGCAGGAGCACAGTGTTTATCAGAGACGTGTTTATGGAGCACAGTGTTTATGAGAGACGGTATGGAGCACAGTGTTTATCAGAGACGGTGTACGGGAGCACAGTGTTTATCAGAGACGGTATGGAGCACAGTGTTTATCAGAGACGGTATGGAGCACAGTGTGTTTATGAGAGACGGAGCACAGTGTTTATCAGAGAGCACAGTGTTTATGAGAGACGGTACGGAGCAGTGTTTATGAGAGACGGTACGGAGCACAGTGTTTATCAGAGACGGTACGGAGCACAGTGTTTATCAGAGACGGTACGGAGCACAGTGTTTATCAGAGACGGTATGGAGCACAGTGTTTATGAGAGACGGTACGGAGCACAGTGTTTATGAGAGACGGTATGGAGCACAGTGTTTATGAGAGACGGTATGGAGCACAGTGTTTATGAGAGACGGTATGGAGCACAGTGTTTATCAGAGACGGTATGGAGCACAGTGTTTATCAGAGACGGTATGGAGCACAGTGTTTATGAGAGACGGTACGGAGCACAGTGTTTATCAGAGACGGTACGGAGCACAGTGTTTATCAGAGACGGTATGGAGCACAGTGTTTATCAGAGACGGTATGGAGCACAGTGTTTATGAGAGACGGTATGGAGCACAGTGTTTATGAGAGACGGTATGGAGCACAGTGTTTATCAGAGACGGTATGGAGCACAGTGTTTATCAGAGACGGTACGGAGCACAGTGTTTATCAGAGACACAGTTTATGTTTATCAGAGACGGTACGGAGCACAGTGTTTATCAGAGACGGTATGGAGCACAGTGTTTATCATAGACGGTATGGAGCACAGTGTTTATCAGAGACGGTATGGAGCACAGTGTTTATGAGAGACGGTACAGACGGACGGAGCACAGTGTTTATCAGAGACGGTATGGAGCACAGTGTTTATGAGAGAGCACAGTGTTTATGAGAGATGGTATGGAGCACAGTGTTTATGAGAGAGCACAGTGTTTATGAGAGATGGTATGGAGCACAGTGTTTATTTTAGTGTCCCTACCCCCTTCCCCCCCATCTTCAGCTCCGCCCCATGCAGGAAAGCCTCCTGTCGCAGGTGTCACATACTCTGCTTCAGAAAAGAACAGGCCTGCTGTATACTGCTGCATTCATTCATAACTTTACTTGGCCCGTTTCTGTGATGATCACATTGGTTTTTATCATGTGTAAAGTAGGTGTACAAATTGTATTTTACTTGTTTTGCGAATCCTCAGTGTTTCCATGTTGGTTGTAGCGTTCCTCATATAGGCTGTTTTATAAAGTTATGTCAACAGCGTTTATGAATAATTGCAGTGTGTCTTTATGCTATTCCTGCAGGATGATAAATTGGTCAGAATGTCCGTTTTCTTGCTTCCAGGGACAGGAATGTGAGTTTTTATGCATTTTGGGGACAGTTAAAGAATGTTATTTATTTATTTTTTTATTAAATTTGAGCTTCGTTCTGTCTGGTTTTGCAAAACATGATTTCACTGTGTGCATTTGTGTGGAGAAATGGGGGGATTACAGTTACCTACACTGGGCAGCAGCCAAAGGTTAGTCAGTCTGACTGTAAATCACATTTTAGAATATCCTCTTTACAAACAAGTGTGAAACCTTAGACTTGACTTTAGCTCGTCCTTTTGCAGTTACTGGCACACATGGATTCTTTGGGCACAGTTTATTTGTCGTTCAGGCTCAGTGCAAGATAGGAATAAAATATGAATTTATCTAGTCCGACTCTAAACAAGGAACTGACCTGACGCCAAGTATTTTAAAGACAACATTTATTCAGTTAGCCATATTGTTAACAGACCCCAGGTTTTCTGTTATATAACCATTCCAGATGTCCAGTCACTGTTTTTGCCACAACACAAAGAATTCGCTAACTTGTGAAAAAACAAACGCAACTGTTTGCCATGACGAGAAATATACAGAGTAGACCAACATATGCGCGTTGAAACAGCATTGCGTCAGAGTCCGCCTTACCTTGAAATTGTACACTGCGCGTTCGTTAAACTGAACACACAGTCTGAGTCATTCATTACACAGAAAACAGACCTACCGGTAATGCGGGGAGACGGGAGGAGGGGCAGGCTGTTTGTTTGCCTCCAAATTCAAACTGTGGACCAATCAGCGTGGGCCGTCTGCCGATGGGGCGGTCACACACCGCCGGCCAGACCTGACACTTCCGCCCCGACGGCCTTATGTCAGCCAATGCGAGTGGCCGGTGGGACGGCCTTTGTGTGGGATGCAAAATACGAATGCGTTAGCAAGCTACGTTTATAAAAAAAATCAGCATCTGGATTCAGGAAAGCAGGATATCTCCAGTGGATGTGCGAGACGCGGTGCGGTGCAATGGCTTTATCTCAGTGCCTGGACGATTCACCCGGGTTAAGGTCGTTTAAGCGCGGAAATGACATTAACATTCAAGAGCTGTACAACGAGCGGCACCGGCTCGCCTTGGAGGAGCTGGTTGCAGGTGGGGTAGACGGGTATTTGGATTTTTTAAAGAAGGAGAAGATTCCCAATTTTCTTTCCGACGAAGAAATCCGTCGCATCAGCCGCGCGGCTGTGGTGCCGCGTTGCGGGTCTCTGGCTGGGGAGGACGCCGGGTTGGAGCACTCCATAACCAGCTCCATGGACTGCTCCTCTGTCACCTATTTCCCCGAGGTGTCTGACGTTGAGCCGCCGCTTCTGGAGATAGGCTGGCCGGCGTTCACCGCTGGCTCTTACCGAGGAGTCACCCGGGCTGTCGCACACTTCCAGCCCAGCTACGGCGAGAGCATTTACAACTGCAAAGAGGCTGTGAGACGAATGATAAAAAGCGCGAAAGAGGTAACAAACGCAGGGGATTAAATAACTTCACATCTTATTTGGCAGACCACAGGTATAATCAATCAGTATAAACGTGTTTTACCAAACGATGGTAACTAATTTGTTAGTCTGCTATAATTTTCAAAATTAACACGATATTGCATTTTCAGATTATTACTTGTGTAGAGTATAGTATACGAAATCTGGTATACTAAAGAACTTGTAGATATCGCAAAAGGCTTTAGCATAATTGCAGATGTAGCTATAACGCAGTATGTTAGCTCCATGTACTTAAAAGACCCTGACCCTTTTCCGCATTCTTCCTGGTATAGTTGCCTCTGATCTGAGGTCAGTGTATCGCGCATTTGTTGATCTATTTATACTGTGTCACCACTATTGTTATATTGTCGTTCAAAGTCTGAGATTGCACGTGACTGACACTGGCAACAAAAAACAACCTGGCAGACTGCAATAGCTTGCTTTGTTTTTTCTAGTCCGGAAGGTTATTTCACCTGAATTAAGGCTAGTTCACCTGAAGTAACACTTTTTATGCGTACCTCAAATCAACCCATATTTTGAAAAGATAGCAAGCAAAAGAAGGGCAGCTCTGTTCTCCCTCCACAGCCCGCCCCCTTCCAAAATCCTTACATTGTAATTTGATAGCGATGAATGAGTCACTTAATATGTCAGTGTTGCTCCATTCCGATTAAACAACATGCATGAAGAGTAAATGATTAACTGCGCCGGAGGTGAATCTGCCCTAGGCTTTCATGGTTTTCCCCATGCTTACGCGCAAGTGCGTGCAAGTCGCCAAGCGCAGACTGCTGCGCGAGAATGCGCCCACCTGCGCGGGAGGGGCCAGGCCGGTCCTGCGCTCGGCTAAGCTAACAAACGCTTTTGTGGTATTAAGGAAAATAAATCTTAACGCGCTGGAAAATGGAAGGCCCTCACGCTGTACTCGGGGTGCTGCGGAAAATGGTGTCAGAAACAGAGTGTCGTAAATGAGAAATCAAAGCCCCCAGGAGCAGACGCTGTTACTGAACTCGCTCCAACACGCTTTCCATACCTCAGATTTAGGGCATGTAAGGTCTGAGAGCCGTAATCCATCTGAGTTATGCTGAAATTCACCCCACAGGTGCCGGGTGACAGGACCGTACTTGGCGCAGTTTTATCTAAGGGTACGCCTTATCTAGTCAATGAGAGATCGTAGCATTAGACGCAGCTGAACAGGTGTATATTGGAACTCATTGATAGTAAAATGTGTTGTGTGTGGGGTTTTTTTTTTTTTTTTTTTTTTTTTATAAACAAGCGCAATATGTAAATAAAAATATTGCCACTGTAATTAAAGGACGTATTAAATGTGATGTTGTTTTGTTTGTATATCATTGTATTTGTTTCTCTGCTTGGTGTTTTCATGGCCAAAAGCAGAGACGTCAGACCAGCGTGTGATGATCCAAACTGCAGCATATGCAGCAGCTGCCAGATAAGAAGCCTGTAGTTGTTAAGCATAAAGGAGGAGTGCTGATCTGGGATCAGTCATGACTTTAACCTCATCATGGATAAGGTTATGACGTGGCGGGGGTAAGCCTGATCCTGGATCAGCGATACTGCTGAAAACGCTACTGCTGAGTTGACTGGCTGCCTGGCTGGGTTGTGCTTGCAGGTGATCGCCGTGGTGACGGACTCGCTCACGGATCTGGATATTTTCCGGGACCTGCAGGAGGCCAGTGTCCAGCGCAGGGTTCCAGTGTACATCCTGCTGGACCAGGCCTGTGTGCCCTCCTTCCTGCAGATGTGCACCAACCTGGAGCTGCGCCTGGAAGAGCTACGGGTACCAGCCCTGAGCACGTCTCACACGCACGCACACACTCACATACACACATACACTCACACACACACACTCAAATACATGCACACGCACCCGGACACACACATACACTCACACACACACACACGTGTGTGCATGCACTCTGTGTCATAAATGTGTCATATCCGTGGTGCGCCACACGTGCCATTACTGTGTTTCATGTGAAAAATGCCGGTGCCAAAGAGCAGTTCAGCCGAGGGAAAAGTATCTAAGAATGTGAGAAGTGAAAGTGGAAAAGCATGCATGTGCTTGCATGAACAACCATGTATGCTTCATAACAGCATCTCAAAGCTGCAGTCCATCAGACAAGCCGGGGCCTGCTCTCCTTTTGCATTTACATTCTTTACCATGGTGTGTTTGTGTCTGGCTGAGCATGCTTGCTCTACATTCTTTGTTTGTATAGTGGGGCTAATGGCAGCACTTTACCTGTGTTCCACTGTATCTGTGTTTGAGTGACTGTGTTCCACTGTATTTGTGTTTAATAGTGACTGTGTTTCACTGTATCTGTGTTTGAGTGACTGTGTTCCACTGTATTTGTGTTTAATAGTGACTGTGTTTCACTGTATTTGTGTTTAAGAGTGACTGTGTTCCACTGTATCTGTGTTTAATAGTGACTGTGTTCCACTGTTATCTGTGTTTAATAGTGACTGTGTTCCACTGTATCTGTGTTTAATAGTGACTGTGTTTCACTGTATCTGTGTTTAAGAGTGACTGTGTTCCACTGTATCTGTGTTTAATAGTGACTGTGTTTCACTGTATTTGTGTTTAAGAGTGACTGTGTTCCACTATATCTGTGTTTAAGAGTGACTGTGTTTCACTATATCTGTGTTTAAGAGTGACTGTGTTTCACTGTGTCTGTGTTTAAGAGTGACTGTGTTTCACTGTATCTGTGTTTAATAGTGACTGTGTTTCACTGAATCTGTGTTTAATAGTGACTGTGTTCCACTGTGTCTGTGTTTAAGAGTGACTGTGTTTCACTGAATCTGTGTTTAAGAGTGACTGTGTTCCACTGTATCTGTGTTTAAGAGTGACTGTGTTCCACTGTATCTGTGTTTAATAGTAAACTGTTTGTTTGTTGCAGCACATGCGGGTGCGCACCATCACTGGAGCAACGTACTTCCTGCGCTCAGGAGCGAAGATCACTGGGAGGGTGCATGAGCGCTTCATGCTGATTGATGGAAACCGAGTGGCAACGGGGTCATACAGGTACGTATGTCTTACTGCAGGTAATCCTACAGGTAACAACACACAGGTACCGTATGTCTTACTGCAGGTAATCCTACAGGTAACAACACACAGGTACGTATGTCTTACTGCAGGTAATCCTACAGGTAACAGGTAAACAACACACAGGTACCGTATGTCAACCTGCAGGTAACAACACAGGTACCGTATGTCTTACTGCAGGTAATCAGGTAACAACACACAGGTACGTATGTCTTACTGCAGGTAATCCTGCAGGTAACTTACAGGTACCGTATGTCTTAGGGTAATCCTGCAGGTAACAACACATGTCTTACTGCAGGTAATCCTGCAGGTAACAACACACAGGTACCGTGTCTTACTGCAGGTAATCCTACACGCAACAACACACAGGTACCGTATGGTAATCCTACAGGTAACCTGCAGTCTTACTGCAGGTAATCCTACAGGTAACAACACACAGGTAACAAATCCTGCACACAGGTACCGTATGTCTTACTGCAGGTAATCCTGCAGGTAACAACACACAGGTACCGTATGTCTTACTGCAGGTAATCCTGCAGGTAACAACACACAGGTACCGTATGTCTTACTGCAGGTAATCCTGCAGGTAACAACACACAGGGTAATCCTGCAGGTAACAACACACAGTCTTACTGCAGGTAATCCTACAGGTAACAACACACAGGTACCGTATGTCTTATGTAATCCTTAACAACACACAGGTACAGTCTTACTGTAATCCTACAGGTAACAACACACAGGTACCGTATGTCTTACTGCAGGTAATCCTACAGGTAACAACACACAGGTACCGTATGTCTTACTGCAGGTAATCCTACAGGTAACAACACACAGGTACCGTATGTCTTACTGCAGGTAATCCTACACGCAACAACACACAGGTACCGTATGTCTTACTGCAGGTAATCCTGCAGGTAATACCTATGTCTTTCTGCAGGTAATCCTGCAGGTAACAACACACAGGTACCGTATGTCTTACTGCAGGTAATCCTGCAGGTAACAACACACAGGTACCGTATGTCTTACTGCAGGTAATCCTGCAGGTAACAACACACAGGTACCATATGTCTTACTGCAGGTAATCCTACAGGCAACAACACACAGGTATCATGAGTCTTACTGCAGGTAATCCTACATGTAGCATAGCATACATGTACCATGTGGATGGCCAAACTCATGAAGAGAAGGATATTGATCGAAACTGTAGGTGTGGGCAGGTCAATTAATATGGAAATTCGGTGGGCTTGTACAGGTAAGACACTGAGGGTGGGCTCACACAGGTAAGGTATGGCCAGGTGGGCCAGCACAGGTGTGAAGGGTTTTAGGTCAGGCTGATTGTTGGCAGGGCAGCATGCAGCACTCTGTTGATGAGCATTTCCCTCCTGCCTGCAGGTTTACCTGGACGGACGGTCGCCTAAACAGCAGCAACCTGATCGAGCTGTCCGGCCAAATCACAGAGAACTTTGACGAGGAGTTCCGCATCCTCTACGCCCAGTCTCTGCCGCTCAGTGGGCGAGGGGCTTCCGGAAGCAACCGGAACAGCGGCATCTATGACCACCTGCTGCTGAAACAAGTGGCCACGCCCCCGGCGCCGCGCTCCCCCTGTGTCCGCACCCTGGAACCCGCGCTGGAGCCTGGCAGGATGACCAGCACGCCCAGCCGGGCCGGGACCCTGCCAGCCAGCGACGAAAGCGCCAGGCCCCGCCGTGAGAGCGGCCCCACCTCCGACTCCTCCACCATCGGTGAGGGCTGGATGGAGCAGGACCACATTCAGGAAGTGCTGACCGACGCCCCCTCTGTTGCCACGCCCACAGACATGCCTGCTGAGGAGGAGGGGCCTCTGGCCTTGCCTGTCTCTGCCCCCTGCCATAGCTCCACCCAGACGTGCATCCTCACGGCGGATCACGGCGTTCAGACCGACCCCGAGGCCCCCCACCCCAGCGCGTGCCCCCGGCCCAGGCAGGCTCCGCCCCTGATGAGGGCAGGCCCCGCCCACGGCAGCCCCTCATGCGGCAGGCCCCGCCCCAGCACCCGGACGGGAATCTGCGGGACTGCTTCCGCAAGCTGACCAAAGAGCGACAGTACCACTACTCTAGCATCCGCTCCAAGCTGGACCACATGGTGGCGCTGCTGTCACACCGCCGCGAGCTGGTGGACCTCACCAACCTTGCGCTCAGCCCACGGCTGCACCGTGCGCGCAAGGGCCCGCCCGACCCCAACACCGCCATGGAGACCACCCTCATGGCACCCTGGGCCCGCCAGCGCTGTCTCCAGTGAGGGAACCCCGGGGGCTGGAGGGGGGACTGGGGTCAGGTACATCAGGGACAGTCCGCCCCAGCCCTGGAGGACTGCAGGATTTGCCAGTCTCTGACCTCACTGTAAAATCAGCAGTAAAAGCAGGTGGGTTGTGTCAGCTGTGTAATCACCCTTCTTAGTAAGAGAGAAACCTGCAGGCTCTGAGGCCCTCCAGGACCAGGGCTGAGTGCCCCAGATACATGCCTGAAACACTCTTTTCATCAGGTGTGCAGAACCTCAATCCTGATGGCTCAGGTGTGTGCAGGTGTTAAACCTGCAGACACTCCAGGACTGGATTAAACCTGCAGACACTGCCCCCTCCAGGACTGGAGTTAAACCTGTAGACACTGCCCCCTACAGGACTGGAGGTAAACCTGCAGACACTGCCCCCTCCAGGACTGGAGTTAAACCTGCAGACACTGCCCCCTCCAGGACTGGAGTTAAACCTGTAGACACTGCCCCCTGCAGGACTGGTGTTGTG
The DNA here is from genome assembly GCA_022829145.1 of Albula goreensis. Taxonomy (NCBI): domain Eukaryota; kingdom Metazoa; phylum Chordata; class Actinopteri; order Albuliformes; family Albulidae; genus Albula; species Albula goreensis. The sequence goes on from CM040754.1 coordinate 912,984, forward strand.
AACCCTTGCTGTCATTGCCAGTTAAATTTGAAAACACTGAAATGAAAGCTTTCCCTTAGAACAGAACTTAATGTTACACACCACGTGCAATCTTACAGACGGACAATTTGTTTGCCCAAAATCTTGACAAAAATGTATTTTAAAAATGTGGGTAATCTGTGGAAATGTTCTATGATGTGCCTCAAGTGTGGAGGGAGATGGGTGGGGGGGTAGGAGGACGTGCCTGAAGGGTTTGGGTGGGCTGTAACAGGACACAGAAGTGTTCGTCTCACCGGCCCTCAAAACGTTCAGCGAGGGCTGCCATCCTCAGCCTCCCTCTGAGGTTTTGACAAATTCCTGCCTGGGGCTCCTTGCAGTGTGACCAGACTTTGGCCACATTTGTTTGGTTTTATTTTTCAGCCAGTGAGAAAAAGACTTTATTGTCCTGTTATGATGCTGTTTAAACTCTCATAAACCTCGCTTAGATTCCACTTGTGCTCTTTAGCTATGAGTGATGTAACATCCTGTATGTAGGACAAGGTCCAGCGTCTCCCCTGGGTTAACTGTCATGGTGTGGTGGTGTGTGTGCGCGTGTGTGTGTGTGTGTGTGCGCGCATGTGTGCGTGTGTGTGTGCGTGTGTGTGTGTGTTCAATAATGAACAGTTATTGAAAGGTACTGACTCACTCTTTCACTCCTCTGCCTGTGACATCACTGTGTTCATGAGGCTCTGTGGGCTGCTGTTTGATGTCATGTTCATAACTACATTGATAGAATAATTCATATAATTAAATGACACTAAATGTCCTTTTGCTGTTTTTAAAAACCTTTAAAACAAATTTCTGTGTCGTTTCCGTGCCGCCCTGTCAGTATAATGACTGTGCTGTGTAATGGAGACCCTGGGACTGTTCCCGTGCGGGACGCTCTGCAGACTGCAGGTGAGCGGTGAATGGCCTGTTCTCAGTGTATCGTCCTACAGTGAGGGGCGACTGTGGGAAGCAGAGGAAAGGGTGATGTGAAGGACTCTGAGTGATATTTCACTCATACAATCCTGTTTTAGTCGATTAATTCACTGGTGCCTAATGTGAAGTGAAAGAATGTGTACTTTATGCTTTATTTCTCTGAAACAATGTGGACTTCATGCTTTATTTGTGGAGAAAGGCTATGGGTGTGTGCTACGACTTAAACCGTGCTGTTTTACCTGGTGGTGGGAGGTGTTCACCCCTCAGACATGAGGTTTTACACGAGTGCAAATGTTAAACTTGCCTGTATTTGTTTTCTTGTCTTTAAGAATATTTTTGTCTGTTCTCATTTCTATATTATGTAATATAAGAACATTGCATGGTAAAAAAAAAAAAAAAACAAATGTGTACTGTAAGTCTTAAATGGCAATGCTGTATTGCGGCACTTTACAAACTGAAAAACGGCTCTCTTCTACATTGGGGCACTATGCATGGAGTGTGTTTTATTGTTTTCTCTCTCTACTGTGTCCTAGTGAGGAGCTGCTGTGCTGTACGTGTGAATATCACAGTATATCGTACTGTATTTCTGTTCCGCGGAGGATGCTGATTTGTAGTGTTGCTGTAAGGTGGAGCCATGGTGTTGGTCCTCCTGTATCTCATTTTGTATTGGTCACTCCTGACCAATCAAAATGTGCATATGCTCTAATGTCATAATGTCCTAAGTCTGATTGGATACTGGGGCTTGGCCTGAGCCTAAGATGGAATAGATTGTGTGACAATATGGGATAATAAAATTGGGTAAAGTAGTCCACTGGACTGTTCCTGAATCATTTTTCCAAGGAGTAATTCCCAGAGTGCAGTGGTGGGAGGCAGGTGAGAACAGGTACGGCGCATTACTGGCAGGAGTCCACAAGAGGAAATGAAGTCAGTCAGATTTCAAATAGTACTCCAGTCAACCCCACTCCCCTTTAAATCCACACTCCCTTTAAATCCCCACTCCCCTTTAAATCCCCACTCCCCTTTAAAGCCCCACTCCCCTTTAAAGCCCCACTCCCTTTAAATGAAAGTCAAAGTCAGATTTCAAATAGTACTCCAGTCAACCCCACTCCCCTTTAAATCCACACTCCCCTTTAAATCCCCAAATCCACACTCCCCTTTAAATCCCCACTCCCTTTAAATCCCCACTCCCCTTTAAAGCCCCACTCCCTTTTAAAGCCCCACTCCCCTTTAAATCCACATACCCCAAACTCATTCTTTGATTCAATGTATCTAAATATGCATAAAAAGAAGGATAGTGATGAGGGTGATCATGTACAGTAACTTCACAGATAGGACAGCAACATTATAGTTGTAATATATGTAGGAAAGCGTATCATGGTACATGGGATATCCTGTTTTTGGACACTCATTTTGTACAACAGCATGTTCAAACTGCGGGATGTGGTCTATAGCTGAAAAAGTGAGGATGGGTCAAGTGAGCCTGTAATGTGGTCTAACTGCCACACGGTGGCGGTAGAGTCCTGTGAGACTGGGCCACAGCGCAGCTAGAATAAGAGAGGAAGCAGCCTGGCCACATGTGGGAATGACCCTTCATCTCACTGTTATTTTCAGCGCCCTCCTCTCATCATCATCATCCCTGTAAACTGCGGTCCATGTTAAGGCTTAACTCCTGTACTCAGGGCTTTACATACAACCATAATTACAGGTCAGAGATGAGAACAAGCTATTCATGGCTCTTAATCAGAAACTTTAAAAGTGTTAAGAGCCGAGTCCATCTCTGTGGGCCTCATCCTGTCCCATGAGCAGCTACTGCTCTCCGTTCCGTCAGCTCCCCGTTCCGTCAGCTCCCCGTTCCGTCAGCTCCCCGTTCCGTCAGCTCCCCGTTCCGTCAGCTCCCCCTTAAACAGGAGATATCAGCCTCAAATGGGATTTTGTTACTGGATAACTACATGCTTCATAAACATATACATACATGATCGAGGGTGTGCTATATGGGAAATAAGATATTAAAACAATTCTCGTCTTTTTGCATCCTCAAATGCGTGTGTGCAGACGTTTGTCTCCTCTGTCAGTCCACGCTTAGCTATTCTGTCAAACGACTGATCATCAGGTTAGGCCCACACTCTGACGGAAAAATGCTTCCAAATAGCACCAAAAGAGGGTTCTCTGCTCATATTCACCTTTTCTGCTGTTATACAGAACCATTAAAAAACAAGAACGAGCATTTTGGCACCATGTAACAGTACGATTGTACAGTACCAAATGTTCATTATGGATTATAAAGAAGAATAGGAAGGTTCCCCTGTGTTCTCCTGCACAGTGAAACCTGGCCCCTGTGTCCTTCTGCACAGTGAAACCTGGCCCCTGTGTTCTACTGCACAGTGAAACCTGGCCCTTGTGTTCTACTGCACAGTGAAACCTGGCCCTTGTGTTCTACTGCACAGTGGAACCTGGCCCCTGTGTTCTCCTGCACAGTGAAACCTGGCCCCTGTGTCCTCCTGCACAGTGAAACCTGGCCCCTGTATCCTCCTACACAGTGAAACCTGGCCCCTGTGTCCTCCTGCACAGTGAAACCTGGCCCCTGTCTTCTCCTGCACAGTGAAACCTGGCCCCTGTGTCCTACTGCACAGTGAAACCTGGCCCCTGTGCTCTACTGCACAGTGAAACCTGGCCCCTGTGTCCTTCTGCACAGTGAAACCTGGCCCTTGTGTTCTCCTGCACAGTGAAACCTGGCCCTTGTGTTCTCCTGCACAGTTAAACCTGGCCCCTGTGTTCTCCTGCACAGTAAAACCTGGCCCCTGTGCTCTACTGCACAGTGAAACCTGTCTCCTGTGTTGCACAGAGAACAGCTGCAGGAATGGAAATGGGCCTCGCACCTGCGACAGCGTGATTAATTTCACTGCCCCGTCACACTCAGCTGTCTGGGGCAGATTCACTTTCCCGTTCTGCATGAGTCACACAGACTCCTGTAGAATTAGAGTAATGACGCTCACATGCTGTGCGCTGACAAACCCAAATTTCAGCGCAGAATGTCAAAGCCAAACAGAAATTTCACCTCCATGTAACGCCATTCTGCTGTCTGCATTAAGCATAACACACAGAGGTTTTTTAATGTATCAGCAAAGATATTACCAAGGATAAAGTGAATGATGTTAACATACGTGTGTGTGTGTGTGTGTACGTGTGTTTTCACATGCTGTGCTGTTACGTACACATGCTGGCAAACAGGCTTTTTGCTTAATGTTAGTGACAGAGAAATGTCAAATTTCATGACATGGTCTGGCAGACAGCATTCCCACCCCAATGATACATGTATACATGTACACAACATCACTACAACATCAGCAAGTTACCTGAGCTCACCAGAGCTAAAACTACAAAAGCAGCCTGCAAAAAAGAATTAATAATGGGAAAGTCATAACACCTATATAACTTACAAAACAGAAAGCCGTAACTATAACCTACACGACAGAAAGCCGTAACTATAACCTCCACGACAGAAAGCCGTAACTATAACCTACACGACAGAAAGCCGTAACTATAACCTACACGACAGAAAGCCGTAACTATGACCTACATGACAGAAAGCCGTAACTATAACCTCCACGACAGAAAGCCGTAACTATAACCTATACGACAGAAAGCCGTGAGTATGACCTAAACGACAGAAAGCCGTAAGTATGACCGACATGACAGAAAGCCGTAACTATGACCTACACGACAGAAAGCCTTAACTATAACCTACACGACAGAAAGCCGTAACTATAACCTCCACGACAGAAAGCCGTAACTATAACCTCCACGACAGAAAGCCGTAACTATAACCTACACGACAGAAAGCCGTAACTATGACCTAAACGACAGAAAGCCGTAACTATGACCTATACGACAGAAAGCCGTAACTATAACCCACACGACAGAAAGCCGTAAGTATGACCTACACGACAGAAAGCCGTAACTATGACCTAAACGACAGAAAGCCGTAACTATAACCTACACGACAGAAAGCCGTAACTATGACTTACACGACAGAAAGCCGTAACTATGACCTAAACGACAGAAAGCCGTAACTATGACTTACACGACAGAAAGCCGTAACTATGACCTACACGACAGAAAGCCGTAACTATAACCTCCACGACAGAAAGCCGTAACTATGACCTACACGACAGAAAGCCGTAACTATAACCTACACGACAGAAAGCCGTAACTATAACCTACACGACAGAAAGCCGTAACTATGACCTCCACGACAGAAAGCCGTAACTATGACCTACACGACAGAAAGCCGTAACTATGACCTACACGACAGAAAGCCGTAACTATGACCTACACGACAGAAAGCCGTAACTATAACCTACACGACAGAAAGCCGTAACTATGACTTACACGACAGAAAGCCGTAACTATAACCTATACGACAGAAAGCCGTAACTATAACCCACACGACAGAAAGCCGTAACTATGACTTACACGACAGAAAGCCGTAACTATGACCTACACGACAGAAAGCCGTAACTATAACCTCCACGACAGAAAGCCGTAACTATGACTTACACGACAGAAAGCCGTAACTATAACCTACACGACAGAAAGCCGTAACTATAACCTCCACGACAGAAAGCCGTAACTATGACTTACACGACAGAAAGCCGTAACTATGACCTCCACGACAGAAAGCCGTAACTATAACCTACACGACAGAAAGCCGTAACTATAACCTACACGACAGAAAGCTGTAACTATAACCTACACGACAGAAAGCCGTAACTATAACCTATACGACAGAAAGCCGTAACTATGACTTACACGACAGAAAGCCATAACTATAACCTACATGACAGAAAGCCGTAACTATGACCTACATGACAGAAAGCCGTAACTATAACCTCCACGACAGAAAGCCGTAACTATGACTTATACGACAGAAAGCCGTAACTATAACCTACGACAGAAAGCCGTAACTATAACCTCCATGACAGAAAGCCGTAACTATGACCTACACGACAGAAAGCCGTAACTATAACCTCCACGACAGAAAGCCGTAACTATAACCTACACGACAGAAAGCCGTAACTATAACCTACACGACAGAAAGCCGTAACTATAACCTACACGACAGAAAGCCGTAACTATTACCCACACGACAGAAAGCCGTAACTATGACTTACACGACAGAAAGCCGTAACTATAACCTACATGACAGAAAGCCGTAACTATAACCTACATGACAGAAAGCCGTAACTATGACCTACATGACAGAAAGCCGTAACTATAACCTCCACGACAGAAAGCCGTAACTATAACCTATACGACAGAAAGCCGTAAGTATGACCTAAACGACAGAAAGCCGTAAGTATGACCGACATGACAGAAAGCCGTAACTATGACCTACACGACAGAAAGCCGTAACTATAACCTACACGACAGAAAGCCGTAACTATAACCTATATGACAGAAAGCCGTAACTATAACCTACATGACAGAAAGCCGTAACTATAACCTCCACGACAGAAAGCCGTAACTATAACCCACAAGACAGAAAGCCTTAACTATAACCTACACGACAGAAAGCCGTAACTATAACCTACACGACAGAAAGCCGTAACTATAACCTACATGACAGAAAGCCGTAACTATAACCTCCACGACAGAAAGCCGTAACTATAACCTACACGACAGAAAGCCGTAACTATAACCCACACGACAGAAAGCCGTAACTATAACCTACACGACAGAAAGCCGTAACTATAACCTACACGACAGAAAGCCGTAACTATGACCTACACGACAGAAAGCCGTAACTATGACACAGAAAGCCGTAACTATGACCTACACGACAGAAAGCCGTAACTATAACCTACACGACAGAAAGCCGTAACTATAACCTACACGACAGAAAGCCGTAACTATAACCTAAACGACAGAAAGCCGTAACTATGACCTACACGACAGAAAGCCGTAACTATGACCTAAACGACAGAAAGCCGTAACTATTACCTAAACGACAGAAAGCCGTAAGTGTGACCCACACGACAGAAAGCCGTACCCTCTGCCAGCACCAGCATGCAGTCTGAGGAGGAGAGACTTCAGCCTCTGTGTGCTCTACTGCTCTGACTCTCTTTACATTACATCATAATCATTTAGCTGATGCTTTTATCCAAAGTGACTTACAGTTGATTAGGATAGCCTAGGGCCAGTCCCCCCTGGAGCAATGTGGGGTTAAGGGCCCAACAGCTATGGTGCTCTTACTGTGGCTGGATCCTCTTCATTATGCAAAGGATGAAACACACCTTAGCACATCAGCTCTGTGGAAACTAAACCTGCAAAGAAAGAAAAGTATGAATGCTTTAAGGGACTATGTTGGTTAAATTGGGTTTTGGCCATTGTAAATGATAAAATATCCACTCTGCTTAACCCAATAAACCTCTGTTATCATATTCATGAATGCTTCTTCTTCATGTTCGTGATTTTGGACTGGGGCTGGAAGAGGTGGTCTCACAGGAGTTGTAATGAAAGAAAAATGAAAAACAGGAGAGGATGATGGAAGATGGCCGGTGGTCTCAGTGCTGATGGGACAGAATGAATGTGTGCAGATAGACTGATGAATGCTGTTTCCCAGTGTGTGTGTTCGCGCCCTCAGAGGGCACCAGGATGATGGTGGCCTGGTACCGCTCCGCCCTTCATCTCCAGCACTGCGCATTACTCATCCAGACAATCAGCTGACCGCTTTGTGATGGTCTTTCTGCCGGCTTTTCACGCATTATCTGTATTATAGAAACCGGTTTTATCTGAAATATTGCTGCCACACCGTACATTTCTCAGAAACACCACATCCACCAGATCAAACGGAAAAGGGTTCCTTATTATGAGCATCTCCCAAAGCTCTGCTATTATTTACCAGCTGTGCAATAAATGGGATTTTCTGTGCTGATGTTAGCTGAGCTAATTGTGATGAAAATGATAATTAAAATTATGAATAAACTGATAGCATTCGACATTCATTCACTATTATTATTCATTTTCATTCGTTTATACTCCAGTGAGGTATCTGGCTGTATGACTGGATGGATGTTCTCTGGGATTCTGGATGAGGAAACTATGTAAATAAATGGCAGTGTTAATGAACCATTAATAATCTGTAACAAAGCATTAATAAGCACATCAAAAACGAGGCCTAATTTGGGATGTATGCGCATTTGAATATAACGCAGCTCACAAAAATAGCCATTTCAAAGGCCACCTGAGCACGTCTGGCGCTACCGCTATTTATAGCTGGTGCTGACGCCAAACAGGACTGCGAGCTGGAGTGAGCAGGAGCGAGCGGGAAGAGCAGCAATTAGCGAGCGCGGCTCCGCATGCGTGTCAGCGTGACTGGCTGCGCGTTGGGGGGTAGCGGGCGCGTGCGGGGTCCGCGCTGGGATATTTATTAGCGTCTGTCATCGTGGCGACACTATGATGAATAACGCCGCTCGATCGGGAGCTCGCGGTGACAGCCTGCGCTTGCAGACCAATCAGCGCCTACGCTGCTGACACTTCCTTTATTAAAGCGTATGCAGAAAGAGAGAAAGACCGTAATGAGGCGAGAGCAAGAGAAGGACTGCAGGATGCAGACTCATCAGGATGACAAAAAAGTGTGTGTGTTTGTGTGTGTGCATGTGCGTGTGCGCATGTGTGTGCATGTGCGTGTGTGTGTGTGTGTGTGTGTGTGTGTGTGTGTGTGCATGTCTGTGCATGTGTGTGCACGTGTGTCTGTGCGTGTGTGTGTGTGTCTGTGTGTGCATGTGCGTGTGTGTCTGTGCATGTCTGTGTGTGTGCATGTCTGTGCATGTGTGTGCACGTGTGCATGTGCGTGTGCGCATGTGTGTGCATGTGCGTGTGTGTCTGTGTGTGTGTGTGCACGTGTGCATGTGTGTGTGTGTGCACGTGTGCATGTGTGTGTGTGTGTGTCCGTGCGTGTGTGTGCACATGTGCATGTGTGTGTGTGTGTGTGTATGTGGGATGAAGGCAGTCTCACTCTGAACTCTGAGCTGTGATTGGTGACTTTTGTACTGTACTCTGGGCTGTGATTGGTGACTTTTGTACTGTACTCTGAGCTGTGATTGGTGACTTTTGTACTGTACTCTGAGCTGTGATTGGTGACTTTTGTACTGAACTCTGAGCTGTGATTGGTGACTTTTGTACTGAACTCTGAGCTGTGATTGGTGACTTTTGTACTGTACTCTGAGCTGTGATTGGTGACTTTTGTACTGTACTCTGGGATGCCTGCATGAATCACACTCTGTAGAGATGATCGTGTTTTACATTAAATAGTCACAAACTGCTCATATGCAGAGATGCTTTATAAAAAAATCTATATATCTATCTTATATATCTATATATCTTTATAAAATAATCTTTATAAGCTTCATATTCAGGCCTGTGGGAAGCGGGCAGGGGCATGTTTCCCAAGAGACAGAATCAAATGACAAAGAAGCTCAAACCTATTTCTTTTCTTCTAGGGTTGGTGTTTTGTTCCTCCTGGGTCCATGCTGGCCCCTGTAGCTGTGCTGATCTCTGTGCTCAGGTTCCTCCTGGGGTCCATGCTGGCTCCTGTAGCTGTGCTGATCTTTGTGCTGATCTCTGTGCTCAGGTACCTCCTGGGGTCCATGCTGGCCCCTGTAGCTGTGCTGATCTTTGTGCTGATCTCTGTGCTCAGGTTCCTCCTGGGGTCCATGCTGGCCCCTGTAGCTGTGCTGATCTTTGTGCTGATCTCTGTGCTCAGGTACCTCCTGGGGTCCATGCTGGCCCCTTTAGCTGTGCTGATCTCTGTGCTGATCTCTGTGCTCAGGTTCCTCCTGGGGTCCATGCTGGCCCCTGTAGCTGTGCTGATCTTTGTGCTGATCTCTGTGCTCAGGTTCCTCCTGGGGTCCATGCTGGCCCCTGTAGCTGTGCTGATCTCTGTGCTCAGGTTCCTCCTGGGGTCCATGCTGGCCCCTGTAGCTGTGCTGATCTTTGTGCTGATCTCTGTGCTCAGGTTCCTCCTGGGGTCCATGCTGGCCCCTTTAGCTGTGCTGATCTTTGTGCTGATCTCTGTGCTCAGGTTCCTCCTGGGGTCCATGCTGGCCCCTGTAGCTGTGCTGATCTTTGTGCTGATCTCTGTGCTCAGGTTCCTCCTGGGGTCCATGCTGGCCCCTTTAGCTGTGCTGATCTCTGTGCTGATCTCTGTGCTCAGGTTCCTCCTGGGGTCCATGCTGGCCCCTGTAGCTGTGCTGATCTTTGTGCTGATCTCTGTGCTCAGGTTCCTCCTGGGGTCCATGCTGGCCCCTGTAGCTGTGCTGATCTTTGTGCTGCTCAGGTTCCTCCTGGGGTCCGTGCTGGCCCCTTTAGCTGTGCTGATCTTTGTGCTGATCTCTGTGCTCAGGTTCCTCCTGGGGTCCATGCTGGCCCCTGTAGCTGTGCTGATCTCTGTGCTCTGGTTCCTCCTGGGGTCCATGCTGGCCCCTGTAGCTGTGCTGATCTCTGTGCTCAGGTTCCTCCTGGGGTCCGTGCTGGCCCCTGTAGCTGTGCTGATCTTTGTGCTGATCTCTGTGCTCAGGTTCCTCCTGGGGTCCATGCTGGCCCCTGTAGCTGTGCTGATCTCTGTGCTGATCTCTGTGCTCAGGTTCCTCCTGGGGTCCATGCTGGCCCCTGTAGCTGTGCTGATCTTTGTGCTGATCTCTGTGCTCAGGTTCCTCCTGGGGTCCGTGCTGGCCCCTGTAGCTGTGCTGATCTTTGTGCTGATCTCTGTGCTCAGGTTCCTCCTGGGGTCCATGCTGGCCCCTGTAGCTGTGCTGATCTTTGTGCTGATCTCTGTGCTCAGGTTCCTCCTGGGGTCCATGCTGGCCCCTGTAGCTGTGCTGATCTTTGTGCTGATCTCTGTGCTCAGGTTCCTCCTGGGGTCCATGCTGGCCCCTGTAGCTGTGCTGATCTCTGTGCTCAGGTTCCTCCTGGGGTCCATGCTGGCCCCTGTAGCTGTGCTGATCTTTGTGCTGATCTCTGTGCTCAGGTTCCTCCTGGGGTCCATGCTGGCCCCTGTAGCTGTGCTGATCTTTGTGCTGATCTCTGTGCTCAGGTTCCTCCTGGGGTCCATGCTGGCCCCTGTAGCTGTGCTGATCTCTGTGCTCAGGTTCCTCCTCAGGTCCATCTGGCCCCTTTAGCTGTGCTGATCTTTGTGCTGATCTCTGTGCTCAGGTTCCTCCTGGGGTCCGTGCTGGCCCCTGTAGCTGTGCTGATCTTTGTGCTGATCTCTGTGCTCAGGTTCCTCCTGGGGTCCATGCTGGCCCCTGTAGCTGTGCTGATCTCTGTGCTCAGGTTCCTCCTGGGGTCCGTGCTGGCCCCTGTAGCTGTGCTGATCTCTGTGCTCAGGTTCCTCCTGGGGTCCATGCTGGCCCCTTTAGCTGTGCTGATCTTTGTGCTCTTTGTGCTCAGGTTCCTCATAAGCTGCATCCTCAGACTGTCTTATGAAAGCTGAGACCTTTCCCTGCATCATAGGGCCACTTACATGTACCAGCCTTCGGGGGGCGCTCACTCCACAGCTGCTCCAGAACAGCAGTATTTATGAGTATTTATGTGTTTATGTGCGTATGGACAGCTGTGTTTGTGCATGTATGTATATCTACATAAGTGTTTGTGGGTACATGTTTTAACATGTGTGTGTTTTTGCATTGCTGGTCACACATGCAGAGGCAGAGTGAGCAGCTGGTTACAGGTCAGTGACTGTGAACGTGTTCAGATCAGGACATGAGTTGGATCTGAAGCAGGAGGCAGACAGAGGCACTGAGCCAGGAGAGTCCTGCATGGTGTGGATTATCAACATGTTTGGGGATGTGTTTTCTAGGGATGCTGGGATTGTTTACGATGACATCAGCAGCCTACACAGCCAGAAATACTCCCACGCATTCTCTCTCTTTCACACACACACACACACACACACACACACACACACACACACACACACACACACACACACACACACACACACACACACACACACACACACACACACACACACACACACACACACACACACACACACACACACACACACTTTCCTTATTCATGAGGCCATATCCAGAATGTATTCTAATGTGCTCCAGGTGTCACTGTGGAGATTGATTGGCCAATCAGGAGCATTTGTCCATTAGCTGCAGCCCCGCTGCTCGTTCTCCTGGTTTTTACTCAGAGTGCTGGAGTAGAGAGACTGCCAGTTCATAAATGATGTGACGCAAACTAAATATTTATTGGTTGATTGATTAATTGATTGATTGGCAGAGCCGTTAGCAGCTCATTGATACCTGAGTGGGGTCCCGCGGGGGACAGTGTGGATGGCGGTCCCGGGGGTTCGCATCATTGCATGGGGGGGGCAGGTTGCAGATGGTTGGGTAAAAGGAGTCACTGAGATAGGCCATCCTGTGGAAGAGCAGAAAGAAGAAAGCACAAAGAGAGAGAAGGAGAGAGAAAGAAGAGGGAGAAATACATAGTTAAAAAAATAAATGGAGAAAAGGGTATGAATGACACTATTGGTGCTTGTCATCTATTTTGAATCCTGGTATCCTGGTTAGTGGGCTTGTTCAGGGTCAATAGCGGGGCAGAGACTGGCACCCAGCAGATATTCATTTTGTTCCCTCATAAAAACTGGAAATAGGAGCCATTAAAAGAACAAATTGTTGCTGATGGAAAGATGAAACTCAACAATCCAGGGTGCTCAAGTATGGAGCCAAAACAACAAATATATTTTGCTGTCCAAACACTTACGAAGTGCACTGTATGCTTATGTGCTTATTTTTCTATATGCTGATATGTTCACATGCAAGAAGAGGAGAGGAAGAGAATAATTAGGCGCTAGGGCAGTGTCCTGTTCACGTTACTGTGGAAACAGGGACAGAGAAGGAGAGGAAGGAGAGGAGCACACTTACAGGATGAAGGAGGAGAGGAGCACACTTACAGGATGAAGGAGGAGAGGAGCACACTGACAGGATGAAGGAGGAGAGGAGCACACTGACAGGATGAAGGAGGAGAGGAGCACACTTACAGGATGAAGGAGGAGAGGAGCACACTTACAGGATGAAGGAGGAGAGGAGCACACTTACAGGATGATGGAGGAGAGGAGCACACTTACAGGATGAAGGAGGAGAGGAGCACACTTACAGGATGAAGGAGGAGAGGAGCACACTTACAGGATGGAGAGGAAGGAGCACACTGACAGGATGGAGGAGGAAGGAGCACACTTACAGGATGATGGAGGAGGGGAGCACACTTACAGGATGAAGGAGGAGAGGAGCACACTTACAGGATGAAGGAGGAGAGGAGCACACTTACAGGATGAAGGAGGAGAGGAGCACACTTACAGGATGATGGAGGAGAGGAAGGAGCACACTTACAGGATGAAGGAGGAGGAGCACACTTACAGGATGATGGAGGAGAGGAGCACACTTACAGGATGAAGGAGGAGAGGAGCACACTGACAGGATGAAGGAGGAGAGGAGCACACTTACAGGATGAAGGAGGAGAGGAGCACACTTACAGGATGAAGGAGGAGAGGAGCACACTTACAGGATGGAGAGGAAGGAGCACACTGACAGGATGAAGGAGGAGGGGAGACACTTACAGGATGAAGGAGGAGAGGAGCACACTTACAGGATGAATGGAGGAGGGGAGCACACTTACAGGATGATGGAGGAGAGGAGCACACTTACAGGATGAAGGAGGAGAGGAGCACACTTACAGGATGAAGGAGGAGAGGAGCACACTAACAGGATGAAGGAGGAGAGGAGCACACTTACAGGATGAAGGAGGAGAGGAGCACACTTACAGGATGAAGGAGGAGGGGAGCACACTTACAGGATGGAGAGGAAGGAGCACACTTACAGGATGATGGAGGAGGAGGAGAACACTAACAGGATGAAGGAGGAGAGGAGCACACTTACAGGATGAAGGAGGAGGGGAGCACACTTACAGGATGATGGAGGAGAGGAGCACACTTACAGGATGAAGGAGGAGAGGAGCACACTTACAGGATGAAGGAGGAGGGGAGCACACTTACAGGATGAAGGAGGAGAGGAGCACACTTACAGGATGGAGAGGAAGGAGCACACTTACAGGATGAAGGAGGAGGGGGAGAGGAGCACACTTACAGGATGAAGGAGGAGAGGAGCACACTTACAGGATGAAGGAGGAGAGGAGCACACTTACAGGATGAAGGAGGAGAGGAGCACACTTACAGGATGAAGGAGGAGAGGAGCACACTGACAGGATGGAGAGGAAGGAGCACACTTACAGGATGATGGAGGAGAGGAGCACACTGACAGGATGAAGGAGGAGAGGAGCACACTTACAGGATGATGGAGGAGAGGAGCACACTTACAGGATGAAGGAGGAGAGGAGCACACTTACAGGATGAAGGAGGAGAGGAGCACACTGACAGGATGGAGGAGGAGGAGCACACTGACAGGATGAAGGAGGAGAGGAGCACACTTACAGGATGAAGGAGGAGGGGAGCACACTTACAGGATGAAGGAGGAGAGGAGCACACTTACAGGATGAAGGAGGAGAGGAGCACACTTACAGGATGAAGGAGGAGAGGAGCACACTTACAGGATGAAGGAGGAGAGGAGCACACTGACAGGATGGAGAGGAAGGAGCACACTGACAGGATGAAGGAGGAGAGGAGCACACTTACAGGATGAAGGAGGAGAGGAGCACACTTACAGGATGAAGGAGGAGAGGAGCACACTTACAGGATGAAGGAGGAGAGGAGCACACTGACAGGATGGAGAGGAAGGAGCAGAGAAGCCATGCTCCCACTGCTCCTCTGTCATATAAAGCAGCTGTTTAAATCATGACAGTTCCAATGAGGAGCCAGAGAGCTTGGAACTGAGAGAGAGAGAGAGAGAGAGAGAGAGAGAGAGATGGGGTGACACTGATGGAGGGGGATGACTGATTGGGAACAGAGCTCTGCAATCTGCATATGCCTGGGGTTTGAACTGAGTCAGCAGGGCTGTGTGTGTGAGCTACAGACCCAGGGCTGTGTGTGTGAGCTACAGACCCAGGGCCGTGTTTGTGAGCTACAGACCCAGGGCTGTGTGTGTGAGCTACAGACCCAGGGCTGTGTGTGAGCTGACCCAGGGCCATGCTACAGACCCAGGGCTGTGTGTGTGAGCTACAGAGCCAGGGCTGTGTGTGAGCTACAGACCAGGGCTGTGTGTGTGAGCTACAGACCCAGGGCCGTGTGTGTGAGCTACAGACCCAGGGCTGTGTGTGAGCTACAGAGCCAGGGCTGTGTGTGTGAGCTACAGACCCAGGGCTGTGTGTGTGAGCTACAGACCCAGGGCCATGTGTGTATGAGCTACAGACCCAGGGCCATGTGTGTATGAGCTACAGACCCAGGGCTGTGTGTGTGAGCTACAGACCCAGGGCTGTGTGTGTGAGCTACAGACCCAGGGCCGTGTGTATGAGCTACAGACCCAGGGCTGTGTGTATGAGCTACAGACCCAGGGCCGTGTGTGTGAGCTACAGACCCAGGGCCGTGTGTATGAGCTACAGACCCAGGGCCATGTTTGTGAGCTACAGACCCAGGGCTGTGTGTGTGAGCTACAGACCCAGGGCTGTGTGTGTGAGCTACAGACCCAGGGCTGTGTGTGAGCTACAGACCCAGGGCTGTGTGTGTGAGCTACAGACCCAGGGCCATGTTTGTGAGCTACAGACCCAGGGCTGTGTGTAGGGCTGTGTGTGTGCTACAGACCCAGGGCTGTGTGTGTGAGCTACAGACCCAGGGCCAGACCCAGGGCCATGTGTGTATGAGCTACAGACCCAGGGCTGTGTGTATGAGCTACAGACCCAGGGCCATGTGTGTATGAGCTACAGACCCAGGGCCATGTGTGAGCTACAGACCCAGGGCTGTGTGTGAGCTACAGACCCAGGGCCGTGTGTATGAGCTACAGACCCAGGGCCGTGTGTATGAGCTACAGACCCAGGGCTGTGTGTGAGCTACAGACCCAGGGCCCAGAGCTACAGACCCAGGGCCGTGTGTATGAGCTACAGACCCAGGGCTGTGTGTGTGAGCTACAGAGCCAGGGCTGTGTGTATGAGCTACAGACCCAGGGCCGTGTGTGTGAGCTACAGAGCCAGGGCCGTGTGTATGAGCTACAGACCCAGGGCCAGCTGAGCCCAGGGCTGTGTGTATGAGCTACAGACCCAGGGCCATGTGTGTGAGCTACAGACCCAGGGCTGTGTGTATGAGCTACAGACCCAGGGCTGTGTGTATGAGTAAATAATAAAAAATAATAATTATCATAATAGTGTGAGAGTAAAATAAATGTAATTATTAGAGTGTAAAAACAGCCCCCTCCCCCTGATGCAAAGAGAGCAAAGCCGCTCCACACAGTGAGGGGGCGGGGGCTAGCCCAGAGGAGCTGGTCCCTGCATTGCCATGGTGACACCCCCTCCCCTGCTCCCATCCCCAGCACCACAGCACAGCACACAAACAATAGAGTTCCTCACTTTCATTCATGACTCACCAGGACCTGTGCTCTGGCGGCCAACCACCAAGTGCCAACTTAATGGAAAATGAATGCGGTCAGTTCAATCTGTATGCTGTTACTTGTGTTTATTGTTGTAGTAAAAAAATTTAGCTTGGGTATTTTTATTAAGCTAAATTAATTCATTCCCGGTAAAACTGGTCTTTTAATTTGGCGCTGCCATACAGTTCCCATCATGCATTTCACTCACATCTAATAGTCATGGCAGACGATGGCCAATGGGAGCTGGGCAGCTCTGTAGCAGCTCCACGGCCCCAGAGATGCCCCGGTGTGTGCGGCGTACCCTCCAGAGGCTCCCGGTGTGTGCGGCGTACCCTCCAGAGACGCCCCTGTGTGTGCGGCGTACCCTCCAGAGACGCCCCTGTGTGTGCGGTGTACCCTCCAGAGACGCCCGGTGTGTGCGGCGTACCCTCCAGAGGCTGTGTGCCCGTGTGTGCGGTGTACCCTCCAGAGAGACAGAGACGCCCGGTGTGTGCGCCCCTGTGTGTGCGGCGTACCCTCCAGAGACGCCCCTGTGTGTGCGGCGTACCCTCCAGAGACGCCCCGGTGTGTGCGGCGTACCCTCCAGAGGCGCCCCTGTGTGTGCGGCGTACCCTCCAGAGGCGCCCGGTGTGTGTGCGGCGTACCCTCCAGAGGCGCCCGGTGTGTGTGGCGCCCTCCAGGTGTGTGCGGCGTACCCTCCAGAGGCGCCCCTGGTGTGTGCGGCGTACCCTCCAGAGGCCCCCTGTGTGCGGCGTACCCTCCAGGGTGTGTGTGGCGCCCCTCCAGAGGCGCCCTGTGTGTGCGGCGTACCCTCCAGAGACGCCCTGTGTGTGTGCGGCGTACCCTCCAGAGACGCCCCTGTGTGTGCGGCGTACCCTCCAGAGGCGCCCCTGTGTGTGCGGCGTACCCTCCAGAGGCGCCCCTGTGTGTGCGGCGTACCCTCCAGAGGCGCCCCTGTGTGTGCGGCGTACCCTCCAGAGGCGCCCGGTGTGTGCGGTGTACCCTCCAGAGGCCCCGGTGTGTGCGGCGTACCCTCAGAGGCGCCCGGTGTGTGTGCGGTGTACCCTCCAGAGGCGCCCGGTGTGTGCGCGTACCCTCCAGAGGCGCCCGGTGTGTGCCCCTCCAGAGGCGCCCGGTGTGTGTGCGGCGTACCCTCCGCCCGAGTGTGTGCGCCCGAGGCGCCCCTGTGTGCGGCGTACCCTCCAGAGACGCCCCTGTGTCCAGAGACGCCCCTGTGTGTGCGCGTACCCTCCAGAGCGGTGTCCAGAGCGCCCCTGTGTGTGCGCGTACCCTCCAGAGGCGCCCCGGTGTGTGTGCGGCGTACCCTCCAGAGGCGCCCCCGCGGAGGCGCCCTGTGTGTGCGGCGTACCCTCCAGAGGCGCCCCTGTGTGTGCGGTGTACCCTCCAGAGGCGCCCGGTGTGTGCGGCGTACCCTCCAGAGGCTCACGCCCCTGAGGCTGTGTGTGCGGCGTTCCTCCAGAGGCGCCCCTGTGTGTGCGAGACGCGTACCCTCCAGAGGCGCCCTGTGTGTGCGGTGTGTACCCTCCAGAGACGCCCGGTGTGTGCGGTGAGGCGCCCGGTGTGTGCGGCGTACCCTCCAGAGGCGCCCTGTGTGTGCGGCGTACCCTCCAGAGGCGCCCCTGTGTGTGCGGCGTACCTCCAGCGCCCCAGAGGCTGTGTGTGTGTGTGCGGCGTACCCTCCAGAGGCGCCCCTGTGTGTGCGGCGTACCCTCCAGAGGCCCCTGTGTGTGCGGCGTACCCTCCAGAGGCGCCCCTGTGTGTGCGGTGTACCCTCCAGAGGCTCGCCCGGTGTGTGTGTGTGCGTACCCTCCAGAGGCTCCCCTGTGTGTGCGGCGTACGCCCCTGTGTGTGCAAGATGCACCCTGGTTTGTGCGGTGTACCCTCAAGATGCACCCCGGTTTGCGTGCGGCGTACCCCTTTATCAGACCTGTTCTGGGAAATGGGGGTGGCTCAGCAGGATGTGGGTTTGCTGCTCACGTTCCGCAGGCCCTCTCCCCAAATGTTGATACGTGTGACTCACATCAGCCCGTTACTCAGCTGTGGTAATGAATCTCTGGTGTGCAGAGACAGAAAGCGCGGCCATGCCGGGAAGGTGCGTGCTCCCATAAGCCCCATCATGCTCTTATTTTATTATCGTAATTACCCTCAGTGTTTCTGATTGGAATCATATTGTGTTTTCTCTGAAGTGTTACGGGGCGGGTGGGGGTCAGCGGAGGTCAGAGCGTGCGAGGACGCATCCATCTGGTGCTGATTACGGCAGGGTTTCTGCGGCTGCGTGAGAGCTGGTCCGCTGTCCCCGCCACTGCGGGGGATCGCCAGGGTCTGCGCTCTGGGGAAATGCTGGCCACTCACAGGAAGCTCCTGGGATTGTCCTGTAAAGTGACGTCTGGAAGACCAGGTCAACATTTACGCACGTGCGCGTGAAGTCTGCTGGACACTGTACTCATTTATCAGATGTGTTACCTGCAGTGGTCCAGGTAGGCCAGCTGGAAACGAAACTGCCATGGGGAATGTGATTGGGTGTGGTTTGAGTCGGGTGTGGGCAAAGATTTTGAACACCTGTACTTTTCCATAAGAGCTTGGCGTGTGTGTATGTCAGTATATCACTGTATCTGTGTGTATTTGGAGTGCGTGTGTGTATGTTTGTGAGACTGTGTGCTTGATTGTGTGTGTAAATGTCTGTGAGTGTCTGTGTATGCGTCTGTAGGTGTGTGTTTGAATGTGTGTATGTTTCTGTGAGTGTGTGAATGCTTGGTTGGATTTGATTGTGCGTGTGGGTGTGTGTGAGAGAGTTGAGCTGAGGGAGAGTTCATGGCAGGGGTGTATGTGATTGGTTTGGCAGTTTAAATGTGTCCCTGCATTAGCATCATTAGCATATACCCTGTCAGAAATGCATTATGGGTCCAACTCTGCTAATAAAACCTGGGGGGCTGGATCTCAGATCACTGACCCCCCCCCCCCCAGCGCTCATTAAGCTTAATGAGGAAAAGGCTCCTCTCTCTTCTCAACCCGGGATCT